>BSBK01001541.1:1180000-1502500 GCA_027943335.1 Chamaecyparis obtusa | reverse complement strand
GAGTTTTTTTTTTTGGTTTCTCAATTGAATACTTTTTGGGTTCCAAGCAGTTATATATGTATCAATGAAGTCAAGTGCATTTTGTATGGATTGAGTATCATCCCATTGTAATTGACTAATGTTTGGTGCTTCTCGTAGCTAGATGAAACCATGGATATGAGCTAATCCTCTATGTTGCCATTCATACCTGAAAGGGTTTTTCTTTTTTAGGAAAGACTATGTTTAAATAAATAATTTGAGTGTTAGGGAGAGATATATATACCTATACCAGTGATCTGTTGCACCTAGAAGCTTGTCTAGTACCTCCTCACGAAATGCTATAAATCTATGATGCATGTAGATTGCTGCAAGGTGTGGATTTTGAATTATATTTTGAATTCTCCATCTAGTTGTTGCAGTGGGATTTTTTGGTGTCATGGATGGCATGGCATTGTGCAAGTCTGGCCATTTTGTATCTGCTGCACTTAGGGTAAAGAACATAGTTGGACAACCAATTTGAACAACCATGTCAATAAGCTCTCCTCTACGTTGATTCCATAATGGTCATGTCCCATGAATTGTTGAACCAAATTGCATCAGTTGCTCAACAAGTTTGTCATCGGGCAAGTCCTTTAATCTTTGGTGCAAGTCAGCAATTGTTGTAGGCATAGAACCATCAAGTTGTTTACGAACAAAGACAAATGAAGTGGCCTAGCTTCGATGTCACAGAAGGATATTCAGTAACAAGTATCTAAATCATGGGTGTTGGCCAAACCTATTATCATGGTATCGCAAGAGATGCTGAGCATATTCATGTAGTTTGACATCCTTAATACGTTGTTGTTTAAATGCGGCTTCTCCCTTTGGGAACAAAGTTGGGAATGCCATTGCAAACAACCCTTCTATTGTGTATTCATTGATTGGCGTTGATGAAATGGGTGGCCATTGTATGGATTGAGTTTCTCGTCCTTCACCTAGTTGTAGCAAAGATCATACTTCTTCCATCTCCTTGCATGCATTTGGTAGGTTTGGGACAAATGAAGTTGTGTGCACATTTTCTTCCAATGGGCTTTCTTCTGTAACTTCACTTTCATTGTTGGATGTTTCTACAAGATCACTTGTTGATGTAGTTGAGTATAACAAGTTTGAAATATCAACGGAATGAAGTGGAAAAGATGATAATGTGGTTTCATCTACTTGCACATCTTTGTAATATCGATCATTGTAGATTTTATATTTTAATGCTTCGAATACATGACTTCTACTGACATAGAAGTTGTATTGCTGATGCCCAATATTTTCTTTGTTCACAAGAATTATGTCCAAGGCATCTATTCACCTTGGCAAGAGAGATGCAATCGTAGAAATATCTTGAGGAAAACAAATAGTGTGGCCACTGTATTTTAGTTGTCCACCTCTTGCATAAGTAACTTGTAGGATAGGGCTTATCCTTGCAATTAGCATCTCCTCAATTTGAGTCAGAATCTGTAAACATTTAGGTTGCACACCAGAGTCCATATTATTCCATATTGAAAATCGATGTCCATTTCTTTTTGATGAACATCTACAACAAGTGGTCGAACCATTTGATTGCTTAGTTTTGATTCCTGGGTATTTTTCCATGCAAATCAAACAAGTTGAATTTTCTGAAAGGTTATCCACTTTGCAATGGAAATTGTCTCTAGCTGTGTAGTAATTTTGAGAGAAATGAGGAGTATTTGGTTGGGTGGGTGGGATGAATTGAGTAGTTCTTTCAATTGGAGGAAAAATTTCTGGTAGATGGTTTGGTATTGGTAATGTAGGAACTATGTGGATGTATGGTGCATATGTTAGATTTTGACGACTGACTCATCTTTTTCTGTTGGAATTGTCCTTTGTTGCATGGTACCTTTTGCGCCACTTTTGATTAGCCTGGTCTTTCTTTTTCTGGGCATTTTCATTTTGTACATCCATATATAGATATATATAGACAAATAAGGGACTTGCGATATCGATCTGCAATTAGTGTTTTTTAAATTAGAAGACATGAATATGTAGCATAGAAAGAGAGAGATCAAAAAAATAGACAACTAAGAAAAGGATCATACGTTTAATTGTGCAAATAGTAACCATTGATATTAATTTGTGTTTCTTATTATTTATTTATTGATTGTATGAATAAAGATAAAGAGGAGAATTTTAAAAAGTGTATATAAATATTTGCTAACATTGTAGAAAAGTTGGTAATAAATGTATCCATTTATTGTAGAAAAAGGGACATGTATTGTAAAGTATTATCTTCAAGTTTGTGGGAAAAAAGTGAACATAGCACAGTAGTAGCCACTTTTATATACATAAATGTAATTGTACATAATGAGGTTCAAATGTCTATTTTATACAACCTTAAGTGCTATGAAAATTATGCTCTGTGTCTCTTCTCCCCCAAAATGATTCATTTTGATGCTAAGTTCAAAGAGAAATTAGCAATTGATAACATTCTCCAAGATTATTTTTGTGGCATCAAGTTCAGCTAGTAGTAGTTGAAAGTCTTCTGTAAGCACCCCTAGCAATTCAGTTGATGGTCCTTCAAATGCAGTAACTTTAATTAATTCTCCTATTTCATCTTCCAAGTCCATTTTGAGGATGTAGCTGTAAGCACAATTAGAGAGTTCGGTAGAACATTTTGGGCACCAAAATTTGTTGGTTGAAGAATGAACAATTTTTTTCTTACATTTTTTGTTGTCCACAATGAGTAGACAAGAAAGGTAGTAAAAATTGTCCAAGTGCAACTTTGTAATAGTTTCCTTAACACAAACAGGTCATGAAGTGGGAAACTTTTGATTGGCAATAGTACATATATCAATTGGATTTACAAAGCTATGCGGGAAAATATTGCCTTTGGATAAGGGTACAAAAGGATGGTCTTTCCCTATAGATGTATACCATATTTGTAATGCAAATGCTTCAGAAAAATTTGGATTAATTACAACAGAGGTTGAAAAGGTGCTATCTAGTTTCTTTCCATTCCATGATACTAGACATGCAGCTTTGAACAAAATAACAACTGGGGTCTATTGTTCAGACATTTCCAAGATTTTCTTAACTCTTCACATTGGCGACCCCAAAGTGTAATGTCTATTGTACAATTTGACATATCTTTAATTGTCGCTATACATTTCTTTGTCTCGCTGCCATCTCTTTTCCTTATGGTTGACAAAGGAGTAAAGGATACAAGTATGCCAATGACATCTACAAGGGAGTTTAGAGGAAATGTATCTAGTGAATCTATGCTCTTGAAATGGTAGCTATGCTTGGGTACAGTAGAGTCTGGGCATGTGGAAGGAGATATCGTCGATGAGTTTAGGAGATCTATTTCATATGGGTTTGTAGAACTGTTATATTTTGTATTACTTACTTTGATGTGACCACTAGAGATTTTGTATAGACAACCAGGTTGAACTATATCATAGAACTGATCGACTTGTTCATTGAAACAAGACACATGGATTTCAGAGCTATCTTTGTCAATGAACTCAAACCCAAAAAATTTCCCACCATGGGAAGCATTTTTGTAATCGTGGATCTTTGTTTTCTCTAAGGCTCTTCCCTCAATGGACCAATGCTTGTGGTATGGAGTTAATGATTTTATGGGGACTGGTTGGAAAGGAGCCATGTTTTGTACACAGAACTCTGTAGTTTGCGAAGACCCTGTTCCATCTCCAACTGTCAAAGGTTGAAGGTAGTCAGTAGCTTGGAGGAGTGGAATTGGAGAGCCAACTATTGTTGAGTTGTTCGAAAGTATTTCAAATTTATCAAGCAAGCGTGCCCTGCAAAGAAATGGTTTGGATAATTTAGCAAGGAGACGTTGGTGGAAAAATAAAGACTCGATATGGTAAGGAGCAAGAAATAACACACGTGAAGTTGTGGAGCATCTTGCAAGAATATTCCTTTAGGCAAATAATTGAGCCCTTCTGTAAAGCTTCTTCAATGACGAGATCCTTGAATTTTTTAGAAAGTAGAGAAGAATGGGTGTGCACACCATCTAAGAGTTCGATTCAGTATTTGGTTGTTGCAGAATGAGGTTGTTGAATGGAGTTTAGTGATGTAACTTGCAAGTATGGATCATTAATATATGTGCCCACTAGGAGTTTTGCAAGTGCGACTGTTGTTAAAATTGCCATTGCGAAGGGAAAAAACTAGAGGACTCAAGAAACCTATAAGTAATTTTAGGCTCTTTGGTTAGGTTATTTCAAAATAGCTTTTTGTAATTTGTTTGCCTAGGTTTTGTAGACATATGATTTTATGAAAAAAATATAACACATTGTTAAATAATGTGGTTTTTTTTGTGTGTATAGATTAAATTAGTTTGTTACAACATTATAGTGTCATTTTGTTATGTTGGAAGATTTCATATGATAACAAATAGTTTCTGTAAACAACCTAATGTAACAATAGTCAACCCAAGCACAAATACATTCTTTGACGAAACTATAAATACAATAGAGTATCTATTTATATATTGTACTCAAAATATACATCCATGCTTATAGATAGGTTACATATTGTGAAAATTGAAGCTCTGTGGCTTGCATTAGATAATGTATATGGGTTGTTGCTCTCATGTTATATAGTAGGAAAACAAGAGGAATGATCAAAGATTATTCAAATGCATCTCATATGCATGAATAATGGAGGGTGATGCACCATTTTCATAGTACTAGTCATAATATATTTCTTTAATGAAAGTGCACAACCCCTCAATTTTACTACAACTATTCAAAAGCTCTACAATGTCTGTTTCTTTGACAACTAGCAGAATATTGCTTCCAGTTCGAAGTTGTGCACAATATCATGGCAGGTAGTTGAAAGAATCGATGAAAGACTCTGGACATTGCTTTCAAGGCATTGTGGATTATTGATAGAACAACATGAAACTGCAATTCTAGTGGTTGATTCTACTACAACTATGGGACTGCTAACACTTTCATTTGAATTTCCACTGAAGACCTCAATGATTTCAGGGGTGTTAGCATTTGTTGTCATCTCCTAAAACCAGTGAATATAAAATTTGTATAAGTAGTAGGACAAAGAATACGTAAACATATTAAAGAAGAATATCATTGTTGAGAAAGAAAAATCCAAAACCTAAGTGTATATATATTAAATATATCTGATATAAGTGTATCTAATAAATTAAAATAATTAACAGTGTTTTTTTTTTGTTTATTATATATTATAACAATATAACTATAATATATATTTTATCTAGCAGCTAAATTTATAACATAATAATTCAAAATGTTAGTTGTACTTAATATGTTATTTTATTTAATAACATATCATCTTCTTCTATATATTTTAGCAACATTAAAATTCCTTTCCGATGGTAAACAATTTAAATAAAAAATCATAAAATTACATCTCTTTTATTATTTTAAAAATGCTACAAATTAATTATAGATACATTAATCAAATAATTCAGTCTTACTTTTATTTACTATTATTTTTAATCTTAATTATTTTTAAAAAAAATTTAATGTAAGTTAATTATGTTTAAAGATGACCAATGATGAAACTTAGGCTGAAAATCATCAAATAAAAGCCAACTATCTAAAAAGAGTTATTTGAATCAAATGAAATAGAAAACTTATAATATCATTTTTTTAAAAATAATAATTATATGGTATAAAATTTAATATATAATACAATTGAATTTATACTGTATAATTTCTATTATATAATTATACAAAAATATAATAAGAATATTTTTTATTAATTAAAAATTGTACAAAATAATAAATATAATTATATTATATAATTATTTATTATTTATAATAATATTTTTAAAATATGATATAAAAGTAATTTAACAAATTAGCAAAAATTTATAAAAGTAATATTATATAGTAATTTATATATATATATAATGTAAAGATAAAATTAAAATTAAATTAAAATTTCATTACACACTATTTCATTACGAACTTAGATCCACCAGATTGGAGATGCATAGTTCAAGTAAGGTCTCTCCTCATTATTTTAGAAAACTTTAAAAAAGGAAATTTTCATTTTTTTTAAGATTATTTCAAGGGGGTCTCATTTTAAAAACTACTACCTGGTAAAAATTTATGTTTTCTCAAATTTTCTTTGTCAAACTCAATTATTTCAAGATCAATGTTTACAGTTCAATAAAAGTAAATGCAGATTAAAATTAACAACAATTTACTTCCTTCATATGGAAATTTCTAGTGATGAGCGAAGTCTTAGAAAAGGAAAAACATTCATGGTATACCCAAAGTTTTTTTGAATTTCCAAAAATAGATATGGGCACTTGGGAGAATAGACTGAAATTTATTTATAGTAAAAGACCGGGACAATCTGACAAACTCGAGAAAAACAAAACAAATCCTTACCGTGGGTTAGACTTTAGATCAATATGAAGGGCCTGATTTATTGTTGTACACACAAAATACTTTAACAACTACTAATTGATTACGCCCATTGATATTTTATATTTCCAGGTTATTCTAAAATCCCCCTCTAATTTAAAATGGGGGATAATTCAAATTTAAACATATCTACCTGGATTAAAATGACTATAACTTAAAAACCTAAAACCAAGTTAAAAAGCATATACCTTACTATAAAAAAATGTCTCTAAATCAAAATATTATTAGAGCTTCACTCCTAAAAAATCAATGATAAAAAATACCAACTAAGAAATTATGTGAAGCATAATTAAGATTCACCTATCATTATCATGATGTATTCAAGAAAAAAAAATAGGCAATGTACAAGAACACGTCTAAAGAGGATAAATTCATAAAACATTGACATAAAAAACTTGGTGACAATAGCCTGGAAAATCATCAAAGATCTGAGAGACTTTTCTGGTGTATGCGATTGGACTCACTGACGGTGTTGAGGTGGCACAGTCTCCAACACTCTACCAGTTTTCTAAGTTTTAATTTTCAACATACACATGTCCATTCAGACCATATATCTCTGTGTCTACGAAAGTAAAAAAAAATAGAGACTTGGCAGTTAGGTTTTGAATGCATGCTGTGAGGTGTTTGTTCATTCAAGAGTTATTTAATTTACATGTAATTTAGAGGTCATTTACAATTACTAACAATTTGTTCATGTGTCTGCAGATTTGATGGCAGCTTTTCACTTGGGAAGTATTTGGTATCCAGCGGACTACCCACCATGGTGTGGGAAGCTTATACCAAAGCTCAGAAATATGGAAACACTTTCATTACTTGTGAGATAGAAGATGTGCAATTCTTCACTTTCAGTGGGTCTGATATTGTCCACGACTTCTTAAATGTGAACAATGGAGAAGGAATTCTCAACTGAGATACTGACCTTAATGGGTTTCTCAATATCTTACATAATTTTGACCTTAAGAACAAGGTTTGTAATACCCAATTGTTATTTTCCTCTTAGCTCCTAGTAATTGATTTCAATTTATCAATGGTTTGATAGAGAGAAGATGTTGTGTTGCAGTTGGAAATCTATGGGAGAAAGGCAGAGGGAAGATGTTGTGTTGCAGCTGGAAATCTATATCTATAGCAAACAGGATGTATATGCTGAGCTGTCTCTTACCAGCAATCTAGAGGGAGCATTGTCAACTCAAATAGCGAATGGAGGTGGAAGGAATCTAGTCTTCAATGAAAATTTGCAACTCAAAATGAACAGCCTTATTGGTGAATCTCTGAGATGTGAGGTTTGGATGCTAAGCTACAAAAGGAGTTACTTGGAAGACTAGTTATTAGGTATTGCCTTAGTACCCTTGGCTACCTGTGTAGGTAAGGGAAAAGTAACTCAGGATTTCACATTGTCTTCAATTGACCTTTTCCATTCTCCTGCTGGAATATTTCGATTGAGTATTTCTTACCATGGATCAGTACCCTCAGATTATCACTGTCAAGCAAATGATGATGTAGTATTGGCCTTATCTCCATCCTCCATAAGTTCAGAAGCCTTCATACTGGGTCATGAAATGGAGGGTACACAGCCTAGCAATTACAATGAAATTGAGTTCCCTAACCTATGAGTTGCTAGCGAAAACCATCAAATGGTTTCTGAATATATCCAAATGGCCTCAGATGATCTAAAATCTGATATTTCTCCAAAGAGGGATATAATGATAGCTAACCCAAATGGAAATGAATTATCAGGGGCATCATTTTCACCACTGGGTTCATTTCTCACAGAAGATGATTATGAAATGACAACAAATAGGACACGTCACAAGGGTACAGATTCTTCAACAATTGTTGCTAAGGCCAATAATTCATTTGATTACAAAATTGAAAAGTATTTCAAGTGAAGGTCAGAAGGATGCCTTTAGTCTGAAATTCATTAGACCTGGTGGAATTGAGCATCTGTCCAATGATAGAACTTCTTTGAAGGATAATGGGATTTCCTTGAATGTTTTATGTTTGTATCAGTTTAAACATTGTGTAGGGAAGACGGGAAAAAGAGGGTGATTTTTTTGGGATTTTGATAGATGGCGTGCTGAATAATTGGCAAATGTAATTGCTAAAATTTTATAGATAAGACTTCCTATACCTCAGACAATTCTATTGAATCTATTTCATGATTTGGACCAGGATGGAGAACAAGTGTTTGCAAACGTCAATCTCTTCCATTTATGATCTTCGGTAAATAATACAACCTATCTTCTACCCATAAGACTGGCATGTAACATGACTTGGAGGTAAGATATGCATTTTAGTTTACTGTTTATGCAAAATGTATTTATGATTAAGGTATACAAAGTAATACTGTCTATGTGTTTCAAAGACATATCTTCCTATTGGTCTATTCTTCAATAAAAACATATGGTAAACAAAAACATCAAGTTTCCTTATGGATTTTTTTATAAACAATAATCTTTTAATTTTTTGAGACAAAAATGAAATGAAATAGTGAAGAGAGGAAGAGAATGGGCAAAAATACCGTAGATTTGCCAAACTCCAACTGTTGTATGCACTATGTGTTCCCTTGTGATGTTGTGTGTTGTGAGTTCCTGCTTTCTCTGCTTCCTTTCAACTTTCCTGCTTTATGTGCTTCCTTTCAAGTTTCCTGTTTTGTGTGCTTTGAGTTCCTTTGCAAAATACTTAAGAGTTTTATTGTATTTATAGAACAACACGATGATAGTAGAGGCAGCAATGAGGTGGCAATGGACTGAGATATATTTACACGACATCTACAGTCATGCAGGCTAATGTGGCTGAATACATTAATACCATTCAATGCAGTTATAAATGCCTGTGTCAAAGTTGCACTACTATGGTTGAATGCCATAAATGAAAACCAATTAAAAGAAGACCTTGCTGGCATCTGGAAAGTGAGGTTTGGAAGGACTGCATTAAAGCAATGACGGTTCCAGAACAATCCAGATTGCACCAAATCTTCAACGGCATAGATGACTTCAATGGTAGTCATTGAGTCTACAAGGTTTCCGATCATCCGATGGATTATTTTGTCCGAGCCCTTTCAAAGGGAAACACCTACGGCGTAATTATCTAAGATTTAGTGTGTAGATTTAGATTTGTTGAGTTGTATGTGGATTGTATGTTCTAGAATTGTCAAATATTGATCTGAAATTTAATAATAATATTTTAGTATTAAGTGGGTGGATTGCACTTTGTTTTAGCTATTTTAGAGTACAAGTCTTAGGTTAAACTTTTTTTGGTTAAGAGGCTATGACTTCATTTCTTATGATATTGGAGAGTTGCACTCATGAAGACTTGATTCCTTGTGAGCTCATTAAATATCTTTACTTCAACAGAAAAAAAAAGTCATTTGACTTATTTATTTTTATTTTATTTAACTTCATCAATAGGCCAAGGACCCATTGATAGATTGCAGTTTTAAATATAGAATAGTTTGTATTCTTTGTAATTTTTTATATTATAGATCATTTACAAAACTTGTGCTCATTTGAACAACAACAAGAGACTTACAAGCTCATGAGCTCCTTAGGAGCAACCACACTAGAAACAACAATTGGAAGACCAAGAGTCACAACTTAGAATTCCACAAAGATGTTCCTCTTGGGATTTGAACTAGGGTCTCCACAATGAGAACTCATTGCTTCAACCAACTAACCTAAACCCCTTGGACATATTCTTTGTAATTTTATTTTGTTCAATATAAAAAAATATAAAATATTTAGACTGTAGTCTTAAATTTTTAGAGATTTATATGTATATCATTCTTTTGTTACAAGAAACAAATAATTTGTTATTTATGTATAATAATTAAATAAAGTAATTGATAATCAATGTAATTAATATTTTATTTGAAAGATTTATTGAATTATCTTAAAAAATTTAATTTTTTTTATTTAATGTTTTTAAAATTTATATAAAATATTTTATAATTTTACAATTGATTTATTAGGATAATTCAGTACAATTCTAATAATTTATCATTATTTTTCTTTAATAATTTGCATGTTTAAATATAGTATATTTAGAAAAATGTGTGAAAATGTGTGTAATTGGTACAGTTGTATGTCACCAATTTACTTATCTACTAGTGAACAATGCAATTTTAATATGATAAGATTCTACAATTTGTTTCTATGTAAACTATTTAAATCTACTTATTTTGACTATTATTCTCTATATGAAAATTATAAGATATACCAATTTCTAAAAATTTAAACTTTTATATATCTATAGCTTAATTAATTTACAAGATCTATGAGATATATATTAAAATGATTCATTAATATTTTACTGATATGAAAAATTCCAATTATATATATATACAAATTGCTATCATGAGAGTACCTTTGGTTATATTGAATAAAAAGGTTTTATATATTCTCAAAGGGGAGAATTTCAAATCTTCACACTCTTACTTGTTTCTATTTGAAATGAAGAGGGGATCTTTTTTTTAGTTCTTGCAACCACTTTTTCATTTTTGATGATGATAGCATAGGGTTATTTTTCATACATTTCCTAAACCTCTCAAAGCTATAGTGCATTAAGCTTTTTGTGTATCATAGAGGGAAAATTCCTAAAGTGTCATTCTTCTTGAGCTTATCTTCACTGAAAATGACACAAATGCTCATATTTGATCTTGTAGCGCATAATTGGAGATACTTTGATCACTTCACTATGCCACTAATATTTTGAAAATAACTATTTTCCCACATTTTCCTCTCTAACATTTTGATTATATTGATTAGTAGATCATCCATTATCTCCTTCTATCTTATTTGTTCTAATGGTGGATATTTACACTCTCTTAATTGCCAACACATTTATTATAAATAGATGTTAAAATAGGTGCACTAAATCCTCCTTCACACTTACATGGAACTCCTCTTATGAACAAATATCTATCCATCTTCACCTTCTTTCTTCTTCTTTAATAATTCAATCATTTTTACTAACACTCAAAAATATATTTCATTAAATTGTTCTTCATATCTATTCTTTATGGAACAACCAAAATCTCAATCTCCAAACTACTATCCTTTCTTTTATTTACATTGTTAACTTATTATGTTCTAATCCTCTATTATTCGAAAAGTCTATAACCTTGTTTGCTTCGTAATATATATTCTTTAAGGAAGAAAACATAACTCTTATCTACAAGGGTGATTTCTTCTATCCATTCTCTTCGCTTACCATTTATACTACTAATCTCGTTGATGCACACATTCAGTCACCTTCCATATTGATTGTCACATATTTTTAATCCTTGAGGAGTGCCTCAAATTTTACTTGATTATCTGTTTCAAATGGAATATGAAAGAGTGCCCATAAGAGTGTCTAATTACATGACTCCTCTTATTTATAATAAGTGGCAGACCGCAAAATGGATTGACACACTATTTTAGAATATGCGGGTATACCAACTGTTGCTTATGACTTGTTAATGTTCGAGATAATTAAAAGGATAGAAAGTATTTTATTTAAAGCATTTTGTCTAGTTTCTACCAAGGATAAAAAATATTTTATTTAAAGCTTTTCCGGCCAGCCATTGACTCGAATTTCGCGTGCGTTGGACTATGACGAAAATTTTGACATGACAGTTTACCTAGGCTTAAGGACTTTTAGATAATGAATCACAATTCTTTTAATTAAATATTTGTATTTATTAGTTTAATATTAATTTTACTATTTAATTTTATATAATTTGTAGAGTCTATTTTGGGTTTTGAATTATTTTATTTAAATGGTGGAGCAACAAATATAATCTGATTTGATAATGAAAAACATTACATATAATTTAATGAAAGAAAAGCTCAACAAATCCAATACAAACTTTACTAATTCTATTTTGTAATATAAAAATAATTTAATAACTTTATTGCATTCACTATTATATCAATATGATACTATATGTAATATCTAAATCATATCACTTATATTTATATTTTATTTGTATGATAGTTTATGATTGCTCTACATAATTATGAAAGTGATATTACTTTTTAACTATTACATAAAAGATAGAAAAGTTGTTTACAACCATGGACAATGATTAAGCTTGATGAAGCAAACAATAGATGATATTCGATAAGTAAAAATAGCTTTGTCACTCATTGTCTCATCTTTATTTTCTTCCAACAAATCTCCCATAAAGCTTGAGCATATATTGTGCTTTTAACTACCATTAGTACAACTAATGTATTCTCTTTGCTTTTAAGAATTTTAAATGGATTGCAGTCATCAACAAAATTATGCATCTATGAAGCAAAATCAACAATAGCCCTCTCTATCTTTGATAAAGAATCGAGCGTAGACAAACAAAAATTCCCCCTCCATCTTGTCTAAAAAATAAATAACGATTTGACTTCAAAGTTAAACTTCACTCATTTCCTAATCATTTTTTATGGAAGCAATTTGATTAGTGTAGACAAATTTTATGTTTTATTTTTAGAAATATTATGATTATTACTAAATATTAATATTTTAACAAGTAAATCATCATCAAATTTAAGACTTAAAAGGTAAAAGTTTTGTTCATACTATCAGACCATTGAACTAATTAAATGTTTTAATTATTCAATTATTAAATTTTTAATAGTTCAATTGAAATTTGGTACAAAAAGTAAACAAAATTATAGTGATTTAACAAATGGTTAATTATAGGAGAATTGTAATTAAAATAACAATGAGAGACATAGTATAATAATACAAGTGTATTAAATTAACTTGAAATCAACTACATTTGGAGTTCTTTCTCTATCTTTCATCAATGTCCTTGCCATTTTCTTACCCTGCCTATCCACTTTTGCATAGATTTTTGAGAGAACATAAATCACATATTTTTAAAAATCCAAATAAACAAGCACTATTACTATGAATACTCCTAAGCCTATATTCATATGTGATTTACAAATTGAAGAAAACACATCCACATAGCCACCAAATGTTTACCTAGCATCTTAATCAGAAAGTTTATGGTGTCTTCAAGATGGCTAGCATGAGAAAGAAGGTTAACCATGCACAAATAATGATCAATGATAGGTGTAATCTAGTAATGGTTTTCCATTTGCATGAAGTATGTACATGCTTCTTCCACTAAGGTTACATGGATACATGAACATATAAAGCTTACATAGTCAAGATTTTTTTTAGCATGTTTCATTATTTCAAATATTTTGAGAGCTTCCTTGCAAAATTCATTGTGTGTGTACCCAAAAATATTGTATTCAATCAAACAATTCACTTATATTGTTTATGCTTCCACATTTTCCATACATGTCAACTTGACCATTTCCTATTGACCAAAATTCCCCCTTCCTTTTATGATTTGATGTATTTCCATATCCTATTTCAAATATTTCATATCAACACATGTGAGAAAGATGTTGTATTTACAATTTCTAAATCATTTTTGTCTAAAAGTTTTTCAAAGCCTCAAGTCAACAAATCCATTATATACATATCTTGCAAACACAATTAAGAGGACATCAAAGTGGTTAGCAAGAGAGATAATATTATTAAAAGGACTTATTTCTTTTGGAGTAGATGGGGGAGATTTGAAATTTGTCTTTATGGGGTGAGGGAATGAGAGAGGAGAATGTAGACAACCATGATCATGAGACCTTTAAATTTTGGTAAGGTGAGGAGTGTGAGAAGCTTTGAACAATCAAATGGATAAGTTGAGTATTAGTTGACCTAGAAGGTTCCTTCTTCTTCTTATTTGCATTTAGCCATCGGCATAACTACACCTTTAGAGGAAGGGTCGAAAGACACCAATAATTTAGTACTATTATTTAGATAAACTAAAGGCCAATTAGGCCAATAAACTTAATATTCTCAAAAAGTTGATTGCTCAAATTCATTTCAATCAAAAGCCTATAATGCACCCACAAGCTAAGAATGTGCAACAGCTATTCTTACATTAAAGAATTCTCTTTTAACTTTTCATTAATTTTTAAACCTTTTCTTCATCCCACCTTTCTTCTCTTGTTTATAATTACTTCAACACTCCTATTATACATTTTCCTCTCCTAACAATAGACCACTTAGCATATCCCAAATGACTTTATTTTTTTTTTAACTCAACTCACATACACTCCTATTATACATTTTCCTCTCCCTACTAATAGACCACTTAGAGTATCCCAAATGACTTTTTTGAACTCAACTCACATTGAATAATATTAATAAAAAATAATTGATTTCTTACTATTCAATTGGCAAGTTTGACGGACTTTCATGCTGCCAAATTTGTGAGGGACATGCTTCCAGTCCCAATTCCATCATTCTTCTGCTGTGGGGCTTTTCCACTTTTCAAGAATTAATATATAATTTTTATGAGAAATTCAGAGTCCTAATTTCACTTTTAATTGTAGATATTATGTGCGATCTCATATTCAGGCTAAGAAAAATCCGGGGTGCCACTGCCTTTGCATAGAGGACAATTATGCTGGGTGGTAGGTACATATAGACGACAGATTAGTCCAGAAATGAGATTTTGGTATTTTGGTTGTGGAAGATTTGAAAATCTGCTAATTTCTTTCAAAATCTGGAAGTGGATGTGTGAATAACAGAGTTCTTGCAGCTTTCACGGATTACATGCAATTTCCTATGGGACAAGCTTCCGCTTTCATCCTTCTTTTGTGTGGTGGCTTTTCCACTTTACAAGAATTAATCTCTAATTTCTGTGAACCACAGACTTCCATTTAATATTGTTCTATACTTTTTAACTGGATATCGGTTTTGCGCAGTCTCATATTCAGTCTTCAAAATATCCAGGGTGTCACTGTCTTGTTAGATGTTAAGAGGATGATAATGTTGAAAAGGCGGGTTTGTTGTGGTATGATAAGCTTGCTTTCATTTTTTGTTTCTGGTTCCTACGCACAGCAGGCGAATGGCAGCAGCACTAGTTTCTCCTTTGCCTACTTCAGCCAGAACAACAGCCAGCAGCTCATATACATGGGGAACTCTTCCATTCCTGCGGGGCAGGCTTATATCGACGTCACACCCGATCCATACGCCACTTTAAACGTTTCTCTTTCAAACGAAACGGCTTCAAATGTGGTGTTTCCGAGCATGATCGGAAGGGTTCTGTACCGCCAGCCGGTGACGATGTGGCCGGCGAGTTTCACCACCGTCTTCACCATATTCGTGAAACCCGTCGTTTTTAATGGTGACGGTCTCGCCTTCATCATCGCCCCGAATACCAAAAGGTTTCTAGAGGGCAGCGCCGGGGGCATGATCGGCCTCTTCGACGACTTCAGTACAAACGGAAACACGACTGGCCAACTCGCCATCGAGTTCGACACGTTCCAGAATCGATTCGATCCTGACGGCAATCATGTGGGCATCGACATTCAGGGCATCCAGTCCAACGTAACAGAAAATATGGGAAAGCACGGCATCGACATCAAGGCCGGGCAAGCTATACAAGTGCGCGTTCACTACGACGGCTGGGCTAAATCCCTGCAAATCTATGCGCGCTATGCCAACAATACTTCGGCCTACGCGAGCATTCTGAACTACACGGTGGAGCTCGAAAACACTGTTCCAAGATTGGCCTACGTGGGTTTTTCTGCTACAACAGGGAATTCATACGAGATACACAGAATTCTCGACTGGAATTTCAGTTCCGTGATGTTATCCAACTCTTCTCTGAAATTCCACCCAGTGGTAACCGGAACGCCCGGAGGATCGGGTGGAGGGGTCAACGTAGGCATCTTGGCGGGATCCATTATAGGCGGATTAATTGCGGTGGGATTATTAATCTTGTGGTTGGTGGTGAGGAGAATGGAAAAGAAAAAGCAGGCCGCTTTAGCTCATGGCTACTTCAGCGGGGAACTGGCAGTGATTCAAAACGCGCCTCAGCGGTACCCTTACAGGCTACTTGCAACCGCCACAAACAACTTCAGCGAAGCGGAGCTCCTGGGAACCGGCGGGTTCGGTAGCGTGTACAGAGGAAACCTTAACGCCGGACGCAACGAACAGGCGGCGTTGGTAGCAGTGAAGAAAATCTCGGCCGGGTCAAAACAGGGGGCAAAAGAATTCATCTCAGAAATCAGCACCATCGGCCGCCTACGCCACCGGAACCTGGTGCAGCTTCACGGGTGGTGCCACGAGCGCGACGAGCTTCTCCTTGTCTACGATTACATGCCCAACAGAAGCCTGAACCAATTTCTCTTCGACAGAACTGGGGAAACGCCCTTGAATTGGCCGCGGCGTCACAGGATTTTGTGCGGCCTGGCTTCGGCTCTACTGTACCTGCACGAAGAATGGGAGCAGAGAGTCGTTCACCGGGACGTGAAGCCGAACAATGTTATGATCGACGGAGAATTCAATGCCCGCCTTGGGGACTTTGGTCTGGCCAGGTTTATCGAGCACGACGATACTACTCCTGATGTGACGACCCGACTGGCTGGTACACCCGGGTACATGGCGCCGGAGAGCAGCTACACGGGCAAGGCCACCGCAGAGTCCGACGTGTTCAGCTTCGGAATCGTGCTGTTGGAGGTGGCCACTGGTCGGCGAGTGGTGGAGCGCAAGTCTCCATTGGCTGAAGAGAATTTGGTGGACTGGGTTTGGGGACTATACAGCAAGGATAGCGTTTTGGAGTGTGTGGATGCCAAATTGGAAGGGCCTGATTATGATGAGGTGCAGATACGAAGGGTGTTGATCTTGGGTTTAGCGTGCTCGCATCCTGATCCACAGTTACGCCCTTCAATGAGACAAGCCATTCAAGTGCTTATGAACCCTAATGAGGAGGTGCCACAGCTGCCTTCCAGCAGGCCACTAGCGATTTATGTTGTTTTGCCACCGGTTGGAGCAGTGTTTTCTCCGACCCCCTTTACTGGAAGTAGTAGCATAGGGACCATTACTACTTCACTACACTATGGTAGGTAGGTTCCCTTCACTTTTTTCAGTCGTACTCTGCTCCTCTTAATTGTGTCGGTTTTCGGTGATTATCGTTCTATTTGTAATTTTTCTCAATTAGAGTCAGTAATTTTCATATGTATCTTTCGTAAAAATTATTTGTTTGCTTTCAGTAACAGTTTTACCGCGGCGTTAAATGAAATCTTTGTAAAATAAAAACTACTGTGAGATTGACTCACCATATGTTTCAAAATCATTAGATAAGCATTGTAGAAATCTTTGCACTAAATTTGTATTTGTCGAGCTGTCTGCCTAAGAAATTTGAGGTGAAATTACAAAGATTGTAGTTCCTTAAATTTTAAGAGATATACATCTCGTCTTTTTTATTTCTTCATAAAAAGCAAATGGTTATTTTATCTTATGTGTAATAGGCAAACCCACTAATTGCCATCGATGTAGTTAAAAGCTTATTTGAAAATTTTATTTATTATTTAATAATTTTAAAATATTTCTATTTGAATTATTTTTATAAAGTTAATGTGTAATATTTTTTTTGGTAATAAACAAATTAATTTTTATTTTATGAGTAATAGATCAAGATAGTAATTGCTAATCAATGTTATTGATGTTTTATTTATTTTAAAATTTAATAATTTTTTATTAGTCCCTGCCGTTAAGGTAGGAGACTAAAGCTTTCAAAAGTCTTTTGAGCATTAGTTTGTTCCTTGAAAACTGCGCAATCTACAAAAATATTGACAAAAACTATAGTATTGGAGAAAACCTGAAATTAATGTGGCGTAAATATTTGTAAATCCTTTCTTACTATTCACTGCTGGCAATTTTCCCGGTAGTCTTTTTCTTTTTCGAGGATAATATTAGATAAAAATGGGAAGTGGCATTTTATAGAGTGGCTACGCGGCAGTTTTTTCCTAATTGCATGGAATAGGGTTTGTTTGCATGCGTTGAGGTGGAGGTGAATTAAACAGTTTGGTGCATAAATCCACGTGACAATGGTGGTTTAAAATGCAAAGACATTTTAAAGTATTTTTCATGAAGTGCTCTGCAATGCAGAAGATCTTGGCCTGCTCTCGATAAACATCTCATAGTGCTATAAGTTTCTCCCTCTGACATTACTTTTAGACTTATTCATTTGTTTTAAATTGTAGTTATTTTCTTTCAAACATGAATGCCCTCTCTTTCTTCATATTTTAAATGCATTTTGTTTTGAGACAGCAATGCCCTTTTCAAGCTATTGTAGATTTAAGAATCCAGACTATTTTCACCATTTTTAGTACGATGTGTAATTTATTTGTTTATTTTTCAAACTCTTGTTTTTTATTTTGTAGTATGACAATTGGTGAAAAGAATTGCTATTAAATTTTGCTGGAATTTTTATTATATTTAATTTCATTCTATAAATTCTGTGTGCAAAATGTGGAGATAGGTCACTAAATTTATGGAGTCATTTTTATGTGTTTTTTATTACCCTACAAGAAATTGTTCATGTTGTGCAGTAAACCCTCTTCTTTACTGATCTGGCATTTTGCAAAAGGGCTACACGACAAGAATTTTTCCCCTACTTGCATGGCTACAGAGGAATACGTTGAGGTGAAGGTAAATTCAAGAGTTTGGTCCATAAATTCCTGTGACAGTCAAGACCTCTCGCTACATATCGAGAATTGTTTCCCTTCTTGCATGGCAGTCATGACTTCAAATGCAGAAACACTTTAAAGTTTTTCCCACAAAGCAGACAGTAACTGCATAAGAAGATTATATTTATGTGCAATGTTTTTATTTTGAGTGGAGTTTTGTTTATTTGCGATAGGGATGTAGATTTCTGTGTGAATTCATATTTTTGGATTTGAGTTGAACAATCAATAAATTTTTGGTATAGAAATTGTGTTTTGAATTGAAATTTTGTATAGTCAAGTCGTTTTGGGCTAAAAATAGGAGCAGAGAGTTTTTAATTGAATAGTGCCATAAGCAACAATTTGTGATTTAAAGTGAAATCGGTACAATCAAGCTGTTTAAATGTGAGAAAAACTCTGAAGGGTTTACAACCAGGACTTCATAGTTTTTCCATTTACAGTTGAATGATGGTTACTTCGCTAGATGTTGTAAGAAGGGCAGCCACAAAAGAGGTAGATGGTACCTCAAAATGTTCTCTCACTCTCAATGGCAATGCCATCCTCCATAGTCTCATTGAAGAAAAAGCCACAACCACAGTCACAGATATAGATAAACCTTTGAGGAGGCTTTCTACCTGGAAAACCTCTGATAAAGATGAACAGCTAATTCTTGCAAAATCAAAGATCCTATCTGAGGTTGTAAGTTTTCTACAAATGGGGTTTCTTCATAAAATCTGAGGTCCTATTCTTGCTAGGTCTAGCCCCAGCATTGATTTCAAACATAGCAAGAATTAGCAAGTTTCCATTAACTACAACCTTGTTCTGCCTAATTTGCAAAGTATATGAAAACACTAGGCTACCCGAAATAATTATGGACTCGACTACATATGGTTTCCAAGGTAATATCTACTTTTTCTCAAATCTGGTACCTATCAAGTTGGCTTTTCCTTCCTGAATCAGTGGTTGATCAACATCAAATTTCCACTCTTAACATGCACACAATTTGTACAACCAAGTTATAAAATCTGATTTAAACATTGATGAGAAATTTTACAAGCATCAAACTGAAATTCATCTTCAATCATTTTATTTTATAGTTCCTTATTGCTATCATTAAACTCTTTCAACTTGCTTTCCAAAATATTTTTCCCCTACCCTATAGCTTTATGCACAATACTTCATCTGTTATATTTAACATTTGTACTATTTTTCTCAGGTTGCAGGAAAATGGTGTTGGATGCTTGGGGTTGCTGGTTTCTTTTTGCCAAAATCCTCTTGCATCTTTTGAGAAATATGGCGTGACATTTGTGGTTACATTTGTAAAAATCGGTACTAAAAGATGGCTCATTCACTTCATGATGCTCTTATTGATTCACTACATTTTAATTTATTCATGGCATTGCAATACGGAGCTGGCAAGAGAATCCATACCCAACTGTCTTGCCTCTCCACGTGTGAACCTCAAGAAACTATGCATAGAAATTGATGTGTGACCGCAAAAATTGGAATTTTTAATTATTGCATTCTCAATAGACACCTAGCGCATGTAGGGAAAATGTTTCCTGTAGATAGCATTGCATCTAGAGGTGGCACTCTTTAAACATTCCACGTTCTTTTGAATGCTTTCATACTTCTCATAAGCTAGGGTAGTTATAGCTTCAACATTTTTCATACTTTTCATTAAGAATTTCTTTACTACTACCAATTGTTACATCCAAAATGAAAGTAGTAAATTGTGTCAAAAAACAAACAATAGCTAAGCAAAGTAATGTCTAAAGTAAAGAATTGGTTATTGAAACAATGAAGCTGCATCTCAAACAAACCCATGTAGATAATGGTTGCACACATGCCCATGCAGATGCTGGTTGCACACACTTTCTCCTGCTACCCCAACATAGGCAGGGACTCCAACTGCACACAGCCCTTGTTTATAAATATTTTCTATTAAGATGATTTATAATATTGTGTCATATTTATTGGGATAATTTTGTACGTTTAAATATAATATAATTTTTGTCTGTGTAATTATTGTGGTTGTGTAAGAGCAATTTATCTTTCTAGTAGTGAAACAACATAGTAGTAATATGAGAAGATTGTAGAACTTGTTGTGATGTAAACTATTCCAATCTACATATTTTGACTACTGTTCTTTATATGAAAATACAATGATATACCAATTTCAAATAATGTACCATTTATATATGTATAGCTTAACTAAGTTACAAAATATATCATTTATTAATATAATTCATTAATAAATAACTAATGCATATAAAAGTCCAATTATATATACAACCAAATTGCTACCATGGGGGTAGGCAAAGTTATATAAAATAAGAAAAACTAGGTTTTACATCCTACCAAAGAGGAGCATTTTGAGTCTTTACGATCTCAATTGTTGCTATGCAAAATGAAGAGGGGACCCTTTTTAGTTCTTCAAATTACTCTTTTATTTTTATGATAATAGCATATTAGAATTATTTTCTGAACTTTTCATCAATTTTTTTGTATCATACAAGGAGAATTCTCAATGTGTCTTTCCCTTGAGTTTCTCACTATTGAAAATGCCACTAGTGTTCATATTTTATATCCTCCTATTATAGCTGGAGATATTCTTGACCATTTCGCTATACCACTAATCTTGAAGAAGTTGGTGAGAACTAGTTTTCCCCACATTTTCCTATTTAGCATTTTTATTATATTGGTTAGTAGGGAAGCTATTATTCATTAATCATGTATGTACTCTCCTTTGATGAAATTATTTGTTGTAATTGTGGATTTTGCCACCCTCTTGATTATCAAAATATTTATTATGAATAGATGTTGGAATGAGTGAAATTAATCCTCCTCTTGACACTTGCATTGCACTCCCCTCATGGACAAATATCTAGCCATCTTTTACATATTCACCTCATTAGTATTTAATATCTCCATCACTTTTACCAACACTCAAAAACCTATTTACTAGATTACTTCTAAAATTTCTCCTGATATCAAATATTTTTGGAACAACAAAAAGTACAGGTTCTATTATGCTTCAACCTCTAGATTACTATCCTTTATTTTATGTACGTCTAGGATTCTTGAGAGATATTTCCATGCTACTATTTGATTTTACTTTTTTAACTCATTGTTGGTTGAAAATGGAGTAAAGATATAGATTCAAGGAAGCTACCATATCTTACTAGAAAGAAGACTCTGGAATGTGAGCTCTAGAGTATAGAAACTACTCTATGAATTTTATCCAAGGGCCATATCCCCTATTTTAAGTATAAGTATATGGTGAGATCCATTGACCAAGCGAAGCATATAATACAGAGAATAAATAGATGAAATAAAATATAAGGAGATATAATAATATGGAATGAAAACCTATTGAATATGTAGCAACATATATTGTAAACTTGTACAATTTACACCACATTTTGTCCCCTTTCCTTAATGTGTATTATCATAGCTCTTATCCAAGTTTGTTTCTAGTCAAAATATTAAAAATCTAATGTCATATCTTCACATGGTGATTTGAACAGTTTTCCTAAACTATGTGCACCTAATTTCCCACTTGATTTCCTTGTTTTAGCAGGTCAATGGTGCATGGGGTACCTTGTTAATAGCATTTTGGGCACTATTGGCCCACTAACTCAAACCCGATTTTAAATATATCAATGTCATGTTCCTACTAGTTGTTCCTCAATTCTAGTCTCAAAAAATTCTCAATGTGTAATTCTCCTCGAGCTTCTCACTATTGAAAATGTCACCAATTTCCATATTTGATATCCTCTTATTATAGTTGAAGATATTCTTGACCACTTCACTATGCCATCTTTGAATAATTTGGCCACACCTAAATTTATTAATATTTTCCTATCTAGCATGTTGATTATATTGATTAGTAGGGAATTATTTATTGATCATGTATGTACTCTAGTCCTAAGGTGTCTATTTTGGTAAATGACTACTCCTAGGGCTTCTTTGTGACATCTCATGGCTTGAGACAAAGGGATCCTATATCTCCCTTCCTCTTTATCACTATGGCTGAGGTTTTATGTAGATTTATCTTAAAAATGAGAGTCAATGGATTGTGAAGAGATGTTGAAGTGGCAAGAGGTGTAGACACTATTTTGCGTCTTTAGTTTGCACATGATACCCTATTGACAAGGAAGGATTCATTAGCAAAGGCTAGGGTTATGAAGTTTATTTTGGACATCTATAGCAAAGTCTTTAGCCAAAATATTAATTGGAATATAGATTAGAAGTCATTTTTTAGAGGCTGAATTTCAAATGGAGATTTTTAAAGTCCTAAATGTTCGGCTAGGTACTTACTAGGAAATTTTTTAGGCATTCCTCTCCTAGGCGGTGTCTGTAAAGATAACATTTGGAAAAATTTGATAGATAGTTGAATGAAAAGATGGAGGGATAGAAAAGCAGATGACTCTGTTTGGCTGGCACGATGCTTATGTTAAAATCTGTTATCTTAGCAATGCCCCTATTTTCAATGATGCGTTTGACGATCCCATTAAAGGTTATCAAAGTGATTGAACCAAAAATAAGGAAATTATTTTGGAATAACAATCACAATCAAGAAAAGATTCCTTTTTGGCTTGGGATAAAATTTGTAAGTCCTAGGATGTGGGGGAGTAGGGTTACACAATTGGAAGCTCTTAAATAAAGCTATGATGGAAAATCTTGTTTAGAATATGTACATAAATACTTAGAAAAAAAATTGGTATAGATCTTAAAGGCCAAATAATTGGACAATAATGAGAGAATAATATTTTTTGTAGTGTTGGACCCTCTACATGGTTCAACTCTTTGAAAATTATTTATTAGCTATAAATTATGTTACAAGTGTGGTTTTCATTGCACTAAAATTGATCTTTTAATGCCTGATACAACTGCTAGACTTATAGAATCCACAGGGCAGTTAAGCCATGTCACAAATCCCACAAGAGACACTAGAAAATTGCCAACAATCTCTCTTAGCATCACTTGTTGAGGCATGCATCACTCATAGATGAGATTCAAACTTATGACCAAGATCTGATACCACTTGTTATAAGTGTGGCTATCATTGCACCAAAAGACTCAGCTTGCAATGCTCAATACAACAAATAGACTTATAGAATCCATATGAGGAGGTTAAGCCACGTCATGAATCCCGTGAGGGACTCACATTTCTTGAAAAATTGGAGACGGATAAAAGGCCAACTCTTGGACATATTATTGGGATGGGAAACCAATGCTTGCAAAAAATGGTCAACTTGATTAGATCGGAGCTATCACAAAGGCTAGATGGGTGATACAGTTTCTAGTTATCTTGAACAAAGGAGTGATGTTACATGAACAAAGTGGAAATGGGAATTTGCAGAGGAGATCAAAGTGGATGATGACAATGTGGCCTTACTAAAAGGGATTTTCCAATGCACATAAGTGGTAGTAATAGGATAAAATGACAAATTCATTTGGTATGGCTCTAAAAAGGTGATTATTTGGAGAAGTTGAGTTATAAGTTGCTAGAAAATGAGGTTAGAAGGGATGAGTGTCCATGATAGCTATGTTGGGAGAAACATTATTTACCAAAGGTTGGTCCTTTTCTTGGCTAGCATTTAGAGGATAAATTTTCATAGGGAACATGTTAAAGAAGCTCAATTTCACATGTCCTTTCAAATTTGTGCTTTGTGATTGGGAAAAGAAAACATTGGATTACTTACTTTTCAATTATGACTACTCCCGATCTTGTAGGAAATTTCTTTTGAACTATTTTGGTTTGTAGGGGTCTTTACCAAAGTCTCTTATTACCACAAATAAAGTCATCATTTCCTAGTATTTGGTAGGTGCATATTTCAACTATCATATGGGTAATTTGGAAGGAGAGGAACCAACATGCTTTATAGGAAGTAGAAAATCTTGATCATTTTCTTGGCAAAATAGAAAGAGAAATTTTAGAATTGGTGAGCAACATGAAGCATCTTAGGTTAATCTAACATATACTCCCTTTGGCTTGGATAATATGCAGATGTAGAAAAAATGGCCGATGGTAAAATTCAAGCTTGTTAATAGAATTAAAAAATAGGGTTAATCCTTGTGATTAAGGGGTAGAGAGTAATGTATGGATTGCACTGGAGAATGGTTGGATCAAAATGAACTTTGATGGAACCTTGAAAATCAATTTGGGCCTATTATGTGTAGGCTATGTGGCTAGAGATTTCATCAAAATCTTGTCTTTTCCCTCTTCAAGGCCATTATTTCTCGGATTAAGTGTCAAATTCTCAAATTAATATTTAAGGTGGACCTTTCTCAATTTTTGTATAGGAATCCTAATTTATTATTGGAGATTAGCCTTTTTCGAGTTTTGTGCCTAATGCTCAAATTAACTTTGGGGTTGGCCTTACCTCAAATTTTGTGACAAGGCTCTTAAATAATTATTTTATTTCTATCTTAAGGGTGGTCCCCTCTTAGAGTTTTGTGTCAAGACTTTAATTTAATTTCCTCTCCATGTGCACCTCTCTAGAGTTTTGTGCCATGGGCCCTTAATTATTGTTTTCTACGAGGCCCCTCTTGTGCCCTAGATCACTATAAAAGGGAGCCTTCCTCTCTCATTTTCTCCATCTCATATCTCATCTCACAATCTCTCAAGCTCTCAAGCAAGAAGATAAAGCATTCAAGCATTCAATTCATCAAGGAGATCCATTAGAAGCCATTGAAGGATTCAAGCTCTATGGAGCCCTCTTGTTGAAGATTCCTCCATTTCCATTCAAGCCTCTTCCTAATTCAAGATCCATTCAAGATTGGTGTTGAAGATCTAAAGACAATTGATTGGAGACATCCTACATTCGATTCTACATTCATCCATTCTTGTGAATTCAAATCTGGATTCAAGGATTTGAATCCTCCACAAGGGTTTCAACATAAGCAAGGTGAATTGTTCCATTTACTTTGTTTACTACTGCAATTTCAATTCAATTTCAAGGTTAATTCCTAAATTGGGGTTTGACTGAGGCAAACCCCTCCCCCCAACAAAAAAAATCATTTTTCTTGCAAGTACAAGTGCCAAATTTTGGATCTGTGATCGGATTTGGATACCCTTTTCAGTGAACTTCCAAGATCTGTGGACAAAGTCAAAATTGACCTTCAGAATAAAAATGCAGCCTTTGACCTTTTATGAGGGTCAAAGTCGACCTGATCTCATCTCAGAAAAAGATTTCTGGGTTTTGTAGATCTCGCAAGTTTGATTTAGGAACATG
Organism: Chamaecyparis obtusa; assembly: GCA_027943335.1. Lineage (NCBI taxonomy): Eukaryota > Viridiplantae > Streptophyta > Pinopsida > Cupressales > Cupressaceae > Chamaecyparis > Chamaecyparis obtusa. The sequence continues at coordinate 1,476,337 of BSBK01001541.1, read as the reverse complement.
AGAATTAACAGTTTTTGAGATTATTTGACAGGGTTTTTAGCCGATTCTTTTTCAGAGGTAAGTACCTTTATTTCATAATCTTAATATTAATCATCTACATTTACTTTCCATATCAATACAATTTTATGTAAGTATAAAATATTGGCTTTGGGGTCTCTTTTATGTGCAAACCATTGTTCTAGGACCCCATCCAATATTTTTTCCTTTACACCAAGACCTTCATATTTTTCCCTCATTATTTGCTCAATAGGATTTCTCATTCCTTGTTCATGTTTTTCTAGTCCTTTACCTTTGTATCCCATTCTTTTCATTATTTTCAAACCAACATTCATTTCATTGCCATTGCATTTAACAACATTTTCATTTTCATTTTTATCCCATACTTCAACAAAAACACACTTATCAAATGATGAATTCAGATCCTTTGTACTACATGAAACATCACATACCAATTTCTTTGAATTCAAGATTCCTTTTTTTCATTTAATTTCTTTATATTTTCTTCTAAATCACCAATCAAATTTACTCTTTGTTCTAATTCCTTATTCCTTTTATTAATCCAATCCAGAAAATTTAGCTTTTCCTCTAACTCTATATTTCTCTCTCTAAGTTTGCATAATTCTTTCACTTGCCAATTACATACTTCTTCCACAAAATTTAACCTATCCTCTAGCTCTTCAATTTTCTCTTTATAATCACTAATTTAATTTAAAAATTTACATCTTTTTGTTGACCTCTCATTCATTATTGCAAACCTTTATTTCTTTACTTCTATTAATTTTTCTTTTAGACAATCCATCTCAAAAATAAAATTTGCATTTTCTTTCAACACTCTTTTACCTCTCTTTCCCATTGAAATAAATAATTAAACTCACCTTATCTTTCTTTTAGAAACTTTGAGTGCCTTCCAATGTATTATTTACTACTGCAATTGATCCTCCTTCAATCAGCTATTGTTGTACTCCTTTCAGACTCCCCCTTAAACTATAATCTATGATACTTTCCTTGTCTCCGCTATCTTCAATTCTTAATCTATGATATCTTCTTTCTCACACAATACATATTTTTTATCTTTTCATAGCTTCATAATAAACTTTTAAAATGACCAACTTAATACCTATCTTAAATTCTATTATTTATTCCAAATCTTCATATTTGTTGCCATCTTCTTTTTAAACAATAGTTACCTCATTGATTCTTTTCAGATACAACTTAAAAATAATAATAATTCTTCCTTCTTTCTTCAAACATGCAATCAATCTCTCTTGATAGTTTAACCTTCAATCTCATTAGATCTACCAATGATCCTTATGAACTAAAACCAAGAACATTACCATAGATATCAAACAAATTTACATACCTTTTAACAATATCAACATTCTCTTTAACCTTTGTTCCAACTTCAAACTGATGACTCTGACTGATAGAAATCAATGCATAATCTTTGGTTTCCTCATAATAACTTCAAATAGTGATTCCCCCTTTCTCTAAAAATGGTGACTTCAATCATTAAAATTGGAATCCCTATCTCATTTCACTATGTTCTTCATAAATAGAGATCTTCAATTTACCATTGATCTCCATATATTTTGTAGCCCACACAATATGCATACCATGGTAGTTCTTTTTCTTTGGTCCTACAACTCTATACAATGATATTCTTCCAAAACATGACTTCCTTTCAAGCTATTTGTGAGTTTCTTGATGGAGTGGTTGGGTAATCTTCAACATTTTTCCTTTAGTGGCTTCTCAGTTCTCGTTCAAACTTATTCATACCTCTCATGTCTCTGTCTTTGGCACCCACCGCTCTTTTGTGTTTACTTGCAATCTAATATTTTCTTATAGAAGCAGCTAAACTTTGAAATTGACAGAAAAATTTATTTGGCACTTCCTCCTTTACAATTAACTACAATCTTCCTTTGATTGATCAAAATTCTTATTAATGCTTGGGGAATATCCATAAATAGAGACTATAACTTGGTGGCTTCAAAAAATGTGATCAACTAATATTCTTTGCAAATAAAACTTGCAGCTTCACCCATCTTCAAAGATATCCATAATTTCCTCTTTCTATTCTACATAAACAAACAATGATATCCTTTTCGCTAGCAATTATATTTTTCTCCCTTTTATTTTTTATATCACCACCAAAACCCTATATGAGAACTATGTACCCTCAATAATTAGCAATCAGAAAGAATTTTTCTATCACCCAGATTTCCCACATTTTTCTACTATTGAAAAAAATTAATCCTTTCTTTGGGTAGTGACTTTAGCATACCTTTAATCTCCAAAAATTTTCACAAACTCTGATAATTTCTAGAATTTAATTTTCTTTTTCACAAAAATTCAATAGATCTGCGATGACAAATGATAGTGATAGGGCTAGCATCAACTTCAACAAACCCTACACACATTAATATATTTAAATCTATAATCTCATTCAATGATACAACAACTTGGTCTTCACTAATGACTTAAATTTTAGACAATGGTCCACTTCTCCAACAACGACAATCTTGTCTTGACTTTTTGGGGACTTTTTGCTTTTATTTGACACAAATCTCAATCTCCTTTTGGATAGAAACACCTTGTCTTCAAATAGCTCCCTGGACCTTCGTTCTTGTCTGTAGCAATTTTCAACTCTTACAAACATTCTTCACACCCAAGATTGTCAACATCTGCTTCAATACCACTTTTGTAGGGGTGAATGAACTAGATCCTTACCATCACATATTGCAACACAAACACAAATACAAACAAACGATGCAAACACAAGAATCATTATTAACTTGAACCCATTACTATTCACTTGATTCATTCCATTGCTCGATCAAAAATGGTTTTACATCTACCTCTTATATAGAGGACCTAGAAATAAAGGGATGAATCTAGAAAACACTTAATAAAAACATCTAGAAAATTACTATAGTCAGTCGACCTTAGAAAATAAATAAAATATTCATCACAATAAGAAGATTCTAAAATATAATAGAAATTACTTATATTTCCAACATGGAAGACCATTGGCACAAACTTCTAGGGATCCTTGGTTCGAGTAGCCATTGTCCAAAGTTGCCAAACCATCAACACCAATAAAAACTATTGGGTTGATATAATTTGAGGCCATATAAAAAGACAATCTTAAAAAGCTGACAATAAATATGGAGGGTTAAGAGTTTTCCTACACCAAGATATGGTGTGACATAGAGATGACAAAATAACTCAAACAAAAACATAAACCCTAAAATTAACAAACACAAAAAAAAGACAACCACAAATCTTTTGTAGAAGTTATATCCCTTTCCCAATTTTGACTTTAATTAGTTATAGAGTCATGTAACTTCCACAATCTATAATGTCAATTCTTGTGCACTTCTTCTTTAAATTGTGTGTGGTATTTTTATCATCAACATTTCAGATCATACTATATGTAATATGATCTGAAATGTTGATGATAAAATATTGATAGACCATGTACAATATGATCTAAAATGTTGATGATAAAAATACTATACACAATTTAAATCAAAGTACACAAAATTTAAATAGTTTTTGAAAAATCAGTCTTCATTATTTTATGATTCGATTAAATTCTTTAACAATTAGTCAAAGAAAACTTGAATCTTTATCTTTATTATTCGATTAAATTCGTTAGCAATTAGTCAAAGAAAACATGAATAAAATCTCTTTTAGTTTTATAATTTCTAGACCTCGGCAGAAAGCAACAAGTTATATTAGCCAACTATCTGTTTAGTTTATTTCTGTATGCATCAACCAGTCAAATCCCTGATTAAGACGCAATGCAAAAATAACGAAGATTAAATTAGTGCGCGAGTATTTTAACATCTGATTAATATTTTTTTTTTGTAAATCTGGATCTTGGAGTGTGAATAATTGATTTCTTTCAATCTAATTAGCAAGTTGGACAGACTTCCATGCTGCCAAATTTGTGTGGGACATGCTTCCAGTTCCATCATTCTTTTGCTGTGGGGTCTTTTCCACTTCACAAGAGAATCTCTGATTTTTGTGAGAAATTCAAACTGCATTTGCCTTTAACTTTTTATAATTGGATAGATTATATAACAGATTTTCACAATCTATAGTAATCTAGCTAGCTAGTTCTACGATTGTGTATATTTTTTACTTAATTCTAAAGCTGTTTAAATAACATACATAGTCGTATCCTGAAACAATCTAACTAGATAATTCGGTCTTTAAAATATACGCGGGTGCCACTGCCTCTACACAGAGATTAATAATGTTGAAAAGGACGTTATGGAAAAGAAGACCACAAAGTTTCTTGAGTATATCGTACTAGATATTTACGAGTCCCGAAATCAGTATCGGCTGTATTCATGATTTTTCAGTATCGATTGGAGTACTCCACATCACTATGAAAGTGATATTACTTTTCAAATGTCACGGAAAAGAAGGAAAAATGATTATAACCATGGGCGATTGATTGATGCGAACCGTAGATGGTATTCGATAAGAAAAAGAGTGTTGCGTCTTCATTCTTCCTACATATCTCCCATAAAGCTTGCGCATATACTGTGCTTTTTCTACCATTAGTACAGCTGCTGTATTCTCTTTCTGTTAAGAATCTGAAACAAATTTCAGTTGTTAAACAGCTTTCAAAGGTAATAATGTTGAAAAGGCGGGTTTGTTGTGCTCTGATAAGCCTGATTCCAATTTTAATTTGCGGTTCGTACGCGCAGCAGCCGAATGGAAATATCACTAATTTTTCCTTTGCCTACTTCAGCCAGAACAACAGCAAGCAGCTCATATACATGGGAAACGCTTCTGTTCCAGCTGAGCATGATTACATCGATCTCACACCGGATCCATACGCCGCATTAAATGTTTCTTCCTCAAACGAAACGGCTCCAAATGCGGTGTTGCCAAACTGCATCGGAAGGGTTCTGTACCACCAGCCTCTCACGATCTGGCCGGCGAGTTTCACCACCGTCTTCACCATCTTCGTCAAAAGCATCGTTTTTAACGGTGACGGTCTTGCCTTCATCATCGTCCCGAACAACGAAAGCTTTTTAGCAAGAAGCTACGGGAGTTTGCTCGGGCTTTTCGACGACTCCACAAACGGAAACACGACTGGACAACTTGCCATCGAATTTGACACATACAAGAACCGATTCGATCCCGACGGCAACCATGTGGGCATCGACATCGAGGGAATTCAATCTAATGTCACAGCCCAAATGGGAAATCATAGCATCGATATCAAGTCCGGGCGAGCTATACAAGTCCGGGTCGACTACGACGGGTGGGATAAATCCCTGCAAATCTATGCCCGCTATGCAAACATTTCTTCGGCCTATGCGAGCATTGTGAACTACACGGTGGAGCTCGAAAACACTGTTCCAAGGTCGGCGTACGTGGGATTTTCTGCGTCAACAGGGAATTCATACGAGATACACAGAGTTCTCGACTGGAATTTCAGTTCCGTGATATTACCGGAGTCTTCTCTGAAATTGCTCCCAGTCGGAACAGAACCGGGAAAGGGAACGGCCGATGGATTCGGCGGTTGGGTCAAAATCGGCGTTCTGGTGGGATCAATTGTGGTGGGGTTTTTAGTCTCGTGGGGTTAATTGTCAGATTAGGAAACATTACTACTTCCTAGTGGTGAATATTAGGTAGCTTTGTGTCGCTCTCTGTATCTAATTTTGCTTGACTAATATATGTACGTTGGGATTCGGTAATTTCCAAATGTACCTCTCATAGGAAAAAATGTGCGTTCACTTCTAAACCAGTGGTCACTTCTTGCGTCACGTTAAATGATCTTTGTCAAATAGAAACGATCGTAAGAACCACATTGCTCACGATATGTTCTAGAATTATCGAAGATACGAAATGTAAAAAATTTCAAACTTAGTGTAGGTTTGGATTTCATAATATCTTAGTATTAAATGGGTTGATTTCATTTTAGTTATTTTAGAACATGAATATTAAGTTAAACTGTTTCTTATGATGTCAAACTATTGCACTCATAATGACTTGATCCTTCACGGCCTCATTAAATATTTTAATTTCAACAACAAACAAAAGTCTTTCGACTAGATTGCAATTTTAAATATAGACTAATTTGTATTCTTTGTCATTTTGTTTTGTTCAATATAAAAAATAAAAAATATATAGACTATAGTCTTAAATATTTAGAAAGTCATATGTATATCATTCATTTTTTACAAGATTTTTTTTTTTTTTAATCTATGTATAATAAATAAATAAAATAATTGATAATCAATGTAATTAATATTTTATTTGAAAAATTTATTGAATTATTATTAAATTTTGAAATATTTTTTTCTAATAAAATTAATATATAATACTTAACAATTTTTTTATTGATTTATTGGGATAATTCTCTATAATTTCAAAAATTTATTATCATTTTGCATTTTTTAATTTGCATGTTTAAATATAGTATATTTAAAAAAATGTGTAAAAGTATGTGTAGTTAAAATGGTTGTGTCACTAATTTACTTATCTACTAGCGAACAATGCAATTTTAATATGATAAGATTGTAGAACTTGTTTCTATGTAAACTATTTAAATCTACTTATTTTGACTACTATTCTCTATATGAAAATATATACAATATACGAATTTCTAAACGTTTAAACTTTTATATATGTATGGCTTAATTAATTTACAAGATATCACATATATATTAAAATAATTCATTAATAATTTACTGATATATAAATTTTTAATTATATATATACAAAATGCTATCATGGGAGTAGCTTACGTTATATTAAATAAAAAGGTTTTATATATTCTCAAAGGAGATAATTTCAAATATTCGCGCTTTTACTTGTTTCTAATCAAAAGGAAGACACGATCTTTTTTTTTTTGCTCTTGCAATCACTTTTTCATTTGTGATGATGACAATATAAGGTTATTTTTCATTAATTTCCTAAACTTTTTCTATATCATAGAAGGCAAATTCTAAAGTGTCATTCTCTTTGAGCTCCTCTTCAATGAAAACAACACCAATGCCCATATTTGATCTTGTACCATAATTGGAGATACCTTTGATCACGCACTATGTCACTAATATTTTGAAAATAACTATTTTTTCCGAGAGTTTCCTCTTCAACATGTTGATTATATTGATTAATAGATCATCCATTATTTATTGGTCTTGAATGTGATCTCCTTCTATCTTATTTATTCTAATGGTGGATATTATCAGTCTCTTGATTGCCAACACATTTATTATAAATAGATGCTATAATAGGTACACTAAATCCTCCTTCACACTTACATAGTACTTAAATGACACTCCTTTCATGAACAATATCTAATCTCTTTTTTAATAGTTCAACATTTTTACTAACACTCAAAAATATATTTCATTAAATTACTTTTAAATTTTTTCTTCAGATCTATTCTCTAGAGAACAACCAAAATCTCAATCTCCAAACTACTATCCTTTCTTTTATTTACATCCGTTAATTCATTATGTTCTAATCCTCTATTATCCAAGAAGTCTACAACCTTGTTTGCTTCCTTAAAGAAGTAAACATAACTCTATCTTCACTTATAATTTATACTTCTAATCTCGTTGATGTATTTGTCTTATGTTCTTTTGTTCACACATTTTTAATCCTTTGGATAGTGTCTCAAACTTTACTTGATTATCTGTTTCAAATGGAATATTCTTTCATAGTGCCTAGTTGATGATTCCCCCTCATCTCAATATAGTCTACACCCAAAACCCTAGGATTTCCTTGTGAGGCTCCGTAAAAAATCATTTTCAATCTCCCCTTTAGAGGGGTCGACACCTTGCTTTTTGCCTTTTCTCAGATTCCTTTTTGCAATAATTCGTCTTATTTATTATTATAAGTGGAGGACCGCAAAATGGATTGACCCACCATTTCGAATATACGGGTATATCATCCGTGTCTTATGAATTGTTAATGTTCGAGATGATGAAAAGGATAAAAAGTATTTAGTTTTAAGAATTTTGTCCACTTTCTACCAAGGATAAAAACTATTTTATTTAAAACTTTTCCGCCCCATTAAATTTCGCGTTCGTTGACTATGAAGAAAATCCTGAGATGACGGTTTACCTAGGCTTAAGGACTTTAAATAATGTATCACAATTCTTTTAACTAGATATTTGTACTTATTATTAGTTTAATATTAATTTTACTATTTAATTTCATGTAATTTCTACAGTCTATTTTGTTTTTTAATTCTTTGAATGGTGGACCATAAAAATATAATTTGATTTGATAGTGAAAAACATTACATGCAATTTAATAAAAGAAAAGTTTAACAAATCTAACACAAACTTTATAAATTCTATTTTATAATATAAAAATAATTTAAGAATTTTGTTGCATTGATCATTATATTAATATGGCACTAGATGTACAAGTCTCTAAATCATATCACTTATATTTAGATTTTTCGTATATGATAGTTCAAGATTGGTCAATATAATTATGAAAGTGATAATACATTTTCACTATTACATGAAAGAAAGAAAAAATGTTTACAATCATGGATGATGATTAACCTTGATGACACAAACAATAGATGGTATTCATTAAGTAAAAAGAGCTTTGTCACTCACTACCTCCTCTTAGTTTTCTTCCTACAAATCTCCCATAAATATATTGTCCTTTTAACTATTGTTAGTACAACTAATATATTCTCTTTGCTTTTAAGAATCTTAAACAAATTTTAGTCATTAACAAAATTATGTATCTATGGAGCAAAATCAACAATAGCTATCCCTATCTTGGATAAAGACTTGTGTGTAGACGAACATAAAATCCTCCTCGATTTTGTTTTAAAAATAAATAACAATTTGACTTCAATTTTAAACTTTGCTCATTTCCTAAATCATTTTTTATGGAATTATTTTAGAAATATTATTCTTATTACTAAATAATATTTTAACATGTAAATGATCATCAAATAGAAGACTTGAAAGGTAAAAGTTTTGTTCACACACTCACACCATTGAACTAATAAAGTGTTTAAATTATTAAATTTTCAATAATTCAATTGAAATTTGGCACAAAAGTAAACAAAATTATAGTGATTTAACAAATGATTATTTATATGAGAATTGTAATTAAAATAGCAATGAGAGACATAGTATAATGGTGCAAGTGTATTAACAAGAAAATTTAAAGAGTTAATGTATATTTAATAAAATTTAAACTATAAATTGACTTGTAATCAACTACATTTGGAGTTCTTTTTAATTCTTTATCTTTCATCAATATCCTTACTATTTTCTCACCCCACTTATCCACTTTTGCATAGATTTTTGAGAGAACATTTTTTTTATTTTAAAGAATCCAAATAAACAAGCAGTGTCACTATGAATACTCCTAAGCATATATTCATATGTGATTTATAGATTGAAGAAAACACATCCATATGGCTACCAAATGTTTAACTAACATCTTAATGTGAAAGCTTATGGTGTCTTTGAGATGGATAGCATGAGAAAGAAGGTTAACCATGCACAAATAATGATCGATTATAGGTGCAATGTAGTAATGGTTTTCCATCTACATGAAGTATGCACATGTTTCTTTTGCTAAGGTTTCATGGCTATATGCACATATGACACAAGAAAAGCTTACACGGTCAAGACTTGTTTTTAGTGTGCTCATTATTTAAAGTATTTTGAGAGCTTCCTTGCAAAATCCATTTAGTGTGTAACCAGAAACATTGTATTCAATCAACGATTCACTTGCATTGTTTATTCTTCCACATTTTCCGTACATGTCAACTTGACCATTTTCTACTGACCAAAATCCACCCTTCCTTTTATGATTTGATGGATTTCTAGATCATATTCTGAAGATAAGTATCGACACATTTGAGGAATATGTTGCATTTCCAATTTCCAAATCATTTTTGTTTGAAAGTTTTTCAAAGCCTCAAGTCAACAAATCCATTATATACATATCCCACAAACACAATTAAGAGGGCATCAAAGTGGTTTGCAAGAGAGATAGTATTATTAAAAGGACTTATCTCTTTTGGAGTAGATGGGGGAGACCCAAAGATTTGATATTTGTCTTGATGAGGAGAGGGGTTGAGAGAGGAGAGTGTAGAGAACCATGACCATGAGACCTTTTAAATTTTGGTGAGGTAATGAGTGAGAGAAGATTTGAATAGCCAATTGGACATGTTGAGTATTAGTTGACGTAGAAGGTTCCTTCCTCTTCTTATTAGCCTTTAGCCATCTAGCATAATTGCACCTTTAGAGGAAGCATTAGAAGACACCAATGATTTAGTACTATTATTTTGAAGATCTGGGAAATAAATAATGTGTTTTTGAGGGGTAGAAGCCTTAGGTGACATAGAACATTAAGGATAATTTCATAAAAGCTTTTGAATTGGTTGGTCTAAACGCGTGGGGGTTAAAAAACCCTATTTCTCCTAATAGGACAATCTCTAATCATGTGACCTTCTTGTTGGTAGTTATACAAGCACGAGAGTTATTTAGATAAACTATAGGCTAGTAAGGCTAATTAACTTAATATCCTAAAAAAATTGATTGCTCAAATTTATTTCAATCAAAAACCTAAGATGCACCCACAAACTAAAAATTTGTCAAAGTTATCCTTATGTTAAAGAATTTTCTTTTAAATTTTCATTGATTTTTAAACTTTTTCCTCATCCCACCTCTCCTCTCTTTTATAGATACTTCAACACTTCTATTATACATTTTCCACTCCCTAATAATGGGCCACTGAAGTATCAAAAATGTCTAAGTAAAAAATATATACAGTTTAAAACAGAAACTTATACTTTTTGAATTGTGTAACTATTTACCCTAAGGAGGTGTGAAAAGCGGGTTTAAAAAGAGACACAACTTATATTGAATAATATTAATTAAAATTTTAACATCTGAATTATTTTTTAAAAAATGTAAAGTTTATGAATAATTGATTTCTTACAATTCAATTGGCGAGTTTGACGGACTTTCATGCTGCCAAATTTGTGTGGGAAATGCTTCCAGTCCCAATTCCATTTTTCTTCCGCTGTCGGGCTTTTCCACTTTTCAAGAGCGAAAATATAATTTTTATAAGAAATTCAGAGTCCTAATTTCACTTTTAATTGTAGATATTCCGTGCGATCTCATATTCAGGCTAAGAAAAATCCGGGGTGCCACTGCCTGGCAATGGCTAAAAGTGCGAAGATTTGCACCTCGTTCCCCGCACCTTTAGCCATTGCCATAGGCATACCCATACATGTCATTCCCTGTTTGTCCTGCGGAAGGCCGTGCGGAAGTAAATCAATTGGCAATCAAATCACGCCAACGCAGTCAATCAACATCAACCAGCGCCGAAGCCGAAGTTATTTGCCATGCGATCGAAGTTAGGTGTCCGTTGCTGCACCAGCTGGGAAAGTTGGTGGGAAAGTTAGGATAAAACATTCAATACTTCGGCGGGATCTGAATTTATTTTTGAGATTTCAGAATTTATTTTTGCATTCAATACTTCAACTATATTTGCCTTGGCTCCTCAAACCATTTTGTAATTGTAAACTTTTATTTATTTATTTACTTATTTTATACAATTATTATGCATTAATTTAAATTTTATTATATTTTGTCTTTATTTATTAAATTAAAACTTCTTTTTAAAATTAATGTATGTTTTAAAAAAATTTAAATATATGTTTTTATTATAATGTATTTATTTTTTATACTTAAAAGTAATTTATTTATGGGTCTAATTTTATATCATAATTTTAAATAATTATATATTTTCTCATTTTTTATCTATAATTTTTAGATGATTTTAATTAATGATTAGATACATTATTATAAAAAATTATATTTGAAAATTTTTAAAACATATATTGAAGTATATATTTTTTTTAAAAATCTTACATAAAAAAAATACAATATGTTTATTTTTATTTTTATTACTTCTAATTTAAATAAATAATAAAAGTACTAATTTAAATAAATAATAAAAGTTATTTGTTGCAATACCATAACTTCTATCTACTAGCAAATATATAACCTATATATAAAATATGTCGATACACCACCACACATGTAACACACTGAATATATTAATATGATTAGGATTATGATTAGGGTTAGCATTTCGAGTTAAGTTTTATATCATGGTAAGGGTTAGCATTACGGTTAGGGTTTGGTCAAACCCATAAGCATGGTCACGCAACTGTCAAATTTAATCTGCAACCCCTTAAAATAGACCAGTGGTCCTATGGTGGAATCGTACACTAGAATTTTCACGTGTAGCGTGAATAATTTAATTGTTCAATTGATTGATTATTTAATCTATCATATTTAAATTTTTATAATTATAATTAATAAATAAATAAAAAATAAAAATTATTATTGATTGTCTACTTAGATTACTTATTTTAATTAAATATTAATGTACTATTATATATCTAAAATTATTTGACAATAATATTAAATTATTTTTTTTCGATGGTGCATCCCGGGGCAACCCAGGACTATCAGGCATAGGTTGTATTATTAATAATGAAGTAGCCTGGGAATGGATTTTGAAAAGAGCCAAGCTCATTAAACCTACTTCAAATAACTTAGTTGAATTAGAAGCATTATTGAAGGAGATTCACAGATAGTCATCAATGCGTTACGCAAAAGATCGACCCCTAATTGGGTCCTAAATTTGAAATTAGAAGAAATTCTTAAACTTTTGGAAAAATTAGACACATTTCAATTAATTCACATTTTTAGAGAGCAACATTAAAGCAGACAAACTGGCAAATTTAGGGGCTGATGGTTCAAGTTTTATCAAAATAAATAATATTAAGAAGATATAGCCTTCTCATTTATTAGTGAGCATAATTTTATCAATCTCTATCTTATTTATTTGCCCCTGTTGGATCTATCATGTAGCTTAAATTAAGGGTCATCCAGATAAGATGCCTTACTATGCCAAGTTAATATTAAAACTTAGAATTAACATTCACCTAATTAAGAAATCATTCACCTAATTCTATTACTAGTGTATTAATTGGTGAAGTTTAACCTCTACAATTTTCTTGAGGCTTTTCTTTTTGGTTTTTCCCTTCTAGTAGGTTTGGTTCTTTTAGCTTACCGCACTATGGGCTTTTTGACTTCTTGACTCTTCCATAGTGGTATTTTTGCTCATTCTTGTTGTCATAGGTTGATTTAGGCTTTACCTAGAGTTTTTTAACCCCTTTCATTATAATTTCATCAATATTAATCTCCAAGGATTTATAAAAAGGATATGTATCTCGCGGTGTTAACCTTTCTAACAATCTCTTTCTAGCTTGTCTTGTGGTCTTTTTGTGGTGTTTTCAGGACAAAAGCAAGAAAGGGCTCTTAGTTGGCATCGTCTCTCCGCTAAATAAGCCAGTTCATTCTATAGATTTAAATCTTGTATTTATCCTTATAAAGGATCGATTGTACTTATATCATCTCATTAGTAATCTAAGGAACTTTTTGAGATTTCAAAATAAGGGTATGACCTTATGACATTTTATAATTTTAGGACTTATGTCCCGGGCAAGACTGGAGGTTCTCTTCCCCGTTCTTTCCTACCAGTGCCCGTTTGAACGATGGACATGTAAAAGTTATTTTTATTAATAAATATAATACAAGGCTTCGGCCGTTTACCGATAAAAAAAAATATATTAAATTATTTTTTAGTAGAAATGAAAGATATCATCATGTGACAAAATGGATAATTAAATTAAATAAAAGTATTTGATAGATTTTTGTTTATAATTGGAATAATTTAATTTTAGATATGTGGATAACATAATGATACAATTTAATTAGGTAGTTTTCAAAATTTAGTTAGCTCAATATTAGTGATCGTATAAATTTTAGAATAGAGTAGAGGAAAGAAGGCACCATGATAACAAAAAATGCTTCTAGTTTGGTCATGTGATTTTTAACCATACACGTATATGTTAGAAAAAAAATGCTTAATTTGACCATGTTATTTATAACCACATGTATATATGTTACTTCAACATTTGTGTTATTACAATACTAAAGTTAAATAAAATGCTACATGTTAAATTAATGAAATGTTAAGTTGGAGACAACATAAACACATCAAGATGATGAACAACTATAATACAAAAACCAAAACTCAAAGCATCATAATCCTATCGTCATAAGACAAAATCAAATCCTTTGAACAAATACACAAAACCAAGGAAGTAAAATTTGGATGATAAAATAATACAAATAAGTTCTAAAAATCCCTTATAGAGAAGCTCTTGGTCTTGACTTATATTAAACCCCCATCTAATTAGAACCAATCTTATCACTTCAATCAATTTCCTGAAAAGTGTTGACTATGATCCTCCATATAAATATCATCAACACCTGCAAATGTATTGAGTTAGTTATAAAATTCATTTCTAAATTGAAGACTTGGAAATAATTAAATTTGAATACACAATTCCCTTACCATCTCTATTGTGCATTGTGTCACTTGTTATTGTTTGATTGAGATCAATAGAAAAGGGTAACATATGATCTTGGTTGTTGTATTGATCATTTGATACTGCAAAAACATTCACATTTAACAAAACAACATATATGAAAATAATTCATATATTAAAGACTCAAAACTTAACTTATGCATTAAAGACAAAAAAAATTACGAAAATACATTTCATTATTTTATTACCATTCATAACATACAAACTAAAGACTCAAAACTGATTGATTGTTACTTTGTAATTTCATTACCATTTCTAGTTTGGATTGTATTTTCATGAAAAAAACTCCCCCCGACTTCATCATTTTCATCAACCAATGGACTAACATCATCTGTAATTTAATAAAAATTAATGTAGTTATTTTTGAAAAAAGCCATGATAATCATTATAAATAATTTACCATATATAACTTATATTTCACCTGTCACCATTTGGTTTAGATCAATGGAGAAAGGTAATCGACGTCGTCGACTATTTTCTTGATCATTCTGACCTACAAAATGACATGTAAATATCATATATACATGAGAGGAGGATTTATTGTTAGATAAATTACTAGAATAATTTGAATAAATGTACTTACCTTTCTGTATGATAACATCTCTTTGTTGTTGTATTTTTATGCCTGATCGATTAATGACATTTTTCTTTTTCTTTCTAGATCCTATTAAGGGGAATTGGAAATTTTCATGTTCCTGAGCTCTTTCATTTGAGTTTTGAGATATGACTTTACGCTTTTGATGAGAAAAATGACATTTATGCCTTTTACTTGGACTAAACCATGGTGATAATCGTCTCAAAGACATGTTCTCTGAGCTAGGGATGGATTTGAATTTGGAAGATGAAGAAAAAGTTGCATGCATGTCTTTCTGAAATCTCCCAACACACTGACTAAGCATGATTTTTTCATCTTCTGTAGTTGGTAAATTTTGAAGCACTGAAATCATGTAGTCAATTGAATTTTGAAAGTCATCGTTGGAAGTATTAGATGATTTCCAACCATCTGTGATGGATATAACAATGACTAAGTTAAAAATAAATAAATTAAAATATAATGCTTCATTATAAAATGATGGTTTTGAAAATTACCAGTACTTTGAGCTTGACTAATGACAACCCCAAGCACATCTTGATCTCTTGAAGGTATGAAACCATCTATAATTGAAATAATAATTAGTTAGGTTCAAAACTATAAAATTAATTAATACTTGATTGTAAAAATATTAACATTACCAATGGTATCATTTTCATGACAAGAACTCCCTCTGACTTCATCATTTTCATGAGCCAATGAAATAACACCATCTGTAATTTAATAAAATTAATTTAGTTAGTTTTGATTTAAAACATAATAATCATTGCAAATAATTATTGAACTTAAATCACAAATTAAACTTACCACCAATTTCATCTTGCTGGTTTATTTTGTTTCTCTTTAGAAGATCTAAAATCTTCAACACATGTTTGCAGGTGTTTCCTCTTTTTGCCCACTGACAATCACAAACATGGAAATCTGATCCAAATTTCCTAACGTGGTACCATTTTGTTGGGTCAGTTTGGCTTCTTATCTTAAAGGTATCAAGAAGATCATGAGGATAACAGTTTGTATCGGTTATTGCTTTTGATCTCTCTAAAGCAGTTATGTAATATCTTTCTTTTTTGAAGTTAGTCAAAAATCCAGATAACTGCAGATATCTTTTATTTTTATAGTATGGCTCTACCCTATGGAGAAGCGTATGAATTAGCCAATCCATTCTCCTTGTGCATTTCTTAGAACAATCACTTAAATAGCGACTCTTAATGTGAAAATGGTATGACTCTATAGCTGCATTAGTTTCTTGGTTTGCATGAGAGAAACTTCGAAAATGTTTTGCCCACATCTCTATACAAAAAAATATGATATCTTAGTTTACACCAAAACCAAGTTAAAATATGTAAATGCATATAAACCATGATGGATATATTGATGAACTTACCAATGCGTCTCTGATTATGACACCAAGTTTTTTGAAAATATTCAATAAATGTCTTCTCTTCTTTAAACTCCTCTATGAATTTTTCTATCAAGTGAGTAATGATGTCCATGTTGTCACTTATTGCATACATTATCTCACCCAATCTATCAAACATTTTTGCTCCAACATCCCTATCACTTGCAAACCTGGATTAGAAAAATTATATCAAGCTATGTTTAAGCATGTGACTTTTCGTATACTTCAATTAAATTTTGACTTACTTGTACACATTCTTCAACCAAGCTCTACATACATGCCAAATACATAGAAGTACTCGGCAATTAAAGATTGATCTACAAGTTACATTATAAAAGTTAGAAAATTAAACTTGCATTTTAGCAAAATTGATTGTCAAATGAAAAATCAATTCTTGCTAGAAATTAGGAAACATTTATTTTTGTAAATGAAATATTAAACAATTACACTCTTATACATATAAGAGTAAGGTTGATAAAACCTGATTGCTTCAATCTCAGCACTAGCATCATCTGTCATGAATGCATTGACATGCCAATCTTCTTTATGTTCTTTCCCTCTTTTGTAAACCTCTATTAGCCATTCATTTATATCCTCGATTTTATTTCTTGAGGATATGGCCCATGCAACAGGTACGCCGGCTTCTTGCTCATCAAATACAAGTAATGAATATAACTCATACTGCACATGAATAAATCAATGATACATTATTTTTTGGATAAATTAGGCTAAAATCTGAATTAAGATCCATAAATAAATTTAGCATTGATCATCTACTTACACCATATTTGTTTGTTGAGAATCTAGAATCCATGGCAATGATTGAGTCATGTGAATGTTTCACCATCATCTCTCGCATCCACGGTGTCTGCATGCCTATGATAAATGGAGTATTTTCCACATTGTTTGGTGTTTTATAGTAGAAGAAGTTATCTTTCTCCTCCAAATGCCATAGACACACACTTTTTGCATCATCTACATTTTTTTGTGAATGTAGGGAACGCACTCTTTTCCATGCATTTTGTACATCCTTTCTCAATAAAAAGGTATCTCTTTTATTCATCAACATTTTCATACCAAAATCTTGGTAATGTTGTTCACATATGGTGTCAACTCCTACACCCATCAGCAGTAACGATTCAATGTATGATTTGCACTCATTTGATAACCTTGGTGCAACACTAGTTCGTGGATTACCAGAAAGGTCATCCTTTCCATGCCAAAATTCACCATGAACATCCTGATGGCTAAATTCATTATATGTAATTATTGCAACATCAGGTCTACCATACATTACCCTAACATTAAAGTGGGTTTGACAACCCCTTTTTTGAGTAAACCTATGTATTCTTTCTTTAGTTTTTGGTGCATTTCTTCTATCTACTGGTCCAAAAGCACATCGATAACTGCTTATACATGTACAAAAATATATATATTAATGAATAAAATAAATGAATAAATTGACATTCTTAAAAAAATTATTAAATCTAGGCAAACCTTGAATACATCTTTGTGTCATGGTCATTAGGTTCTGTCAAATTATTCTCCATAAATTTTCTACAGCTAAATATTGTTTCTGTACTATCCAATAAACCTTCTCCTTTCACAAAGTGAGGCAGTCTCTCAAGAGGGATAGCAGCACACCGGTCTATTTGTCGGCTACTATCGTCTCCAATAGGTGTCCATTCAAGTTCAAAACTTGAAAAATGACTTCCTTCATTCGGGAGATCTTGCACTTCTAACTTGAAAAGTGATTCCCATTTATTCTTTCGACCCATCCTGAATAATATTAATATTGTTAGTCAAATATTATTTAAATATGTACAATTTTTTTTATAGTGATACCATTATATCTATATCTTAATATCCTTAACAAAATATTTGGCTAGTATCAAAATCATATAAACACCATCATATCAAGAATAAAATAGAATGACATATTCCATTGTTGAAATGTTTGTTTGATGTTATTGCAAGAGGATCTATATGAGGATTTTATGGTGATATAAGTGATTCAATAATGTAGGACAAGGATGTGTTTGAATGTGTTACGTGACTATGGATACTATTGTGGTGGTGTAGACCTAGGATCAAGTCCCTATTTGGCTTCAAGTGGGGTGGTTGCAATCTAACATGACAAATGCATATATGAAACAAAAACAACCCTATAATTATTCAAGTGGGAGTGACTCCTAATATGGGCCCACTAGGTGAAGCTAATACCCTTTTCAAGTATACTAAAATACTTAATAAAATATTCAAGTAAAATACTTAATAAAAAAAAGGCCAATCAACATCAAATACCTATGCAAATACTTCAACACATTAATTAACTATTTAAGTGCTTTGTTATGTGCTAGATTATCTAATTTTTAAAGGTTGACCTTCTATAGTAAAATTTTCTAGTGCAACACCTAAATTAACTTGGAGCTAGATGTATGTATGGATGATAGGACCCACTTTAATTATTCTAAATAAATAGAACACAAGTCTAATGAAGTTCCATAATAATAGAAGAACATAAATTAAAATGATCATTTTTTCATTATTATTTAGAATGGTTTGATTTTAGATATTGTGGGTAACATAATAACACAATTTAGAATCAGTCAATATATACCTACAATAAAAATGAAAGGAAAATGGGGAGATAATTGTACTTGGAATTTCAAAGGATTAGAAGAAATGATTTGATGATTTTTGGTGAAGAAAAGGTTGATGGAAATTGATGAAAAGTGATGAAAATGGTCAAACTAAAGATCAGAGGTCTGTGTAACTCGAATATTTTTCCAAAATCTTACTAAGGACGAAAATGGGTATCTGAAAAAGTGATTTTGAAAATTGCAAAGTTTGTGAAAATGCTCACTCTTGTAAATGCGCAGCAACAAATGCGTAGGACAGATTGATAAATGCGCAACAAAATGAGACAGATGCACAACAAGTTGTAACTGATGCATGGAAAAATTATCAAATGCGCAGAACAGTTTAATGTATGTGCAACACATTGATATGAATGTGTAGGTTTTTATTTCTAACTGTTTTGAACTGCAAAATTTGGAAATTTTGTCTGATTTTCTGATGTTTTCTGGTTTTTAGCAAATGAAAAATGCATAAACACACGCATGCAAGACATAAATAATTTTAATCTAACTATGCTAATATGAATGCACAAACACGCTTACAATCCTATGGTTGGCAAGGACGATATCTGCTAAATCCCCACTAGGATAATAAAATCCAGCCACGCAAATTCACAGCGGATAGCCTAGGAACTTGGAGGCATGGGCTCCTCCTTACAGTGCACTCACTTCTCAGGCACACCAAGTTCCGAATTCAATGGGTCATTACTTCCCAAAGAACTGCTATCTCTACCATGAACCGTGAGTATTGTGGGGTGTCTTCACGAGCTTGGGTGACTCCTTGAGCCAGCAGATAGAAGGTTTTTGGCCACTATACAAAAGCTTTTAATAAGGACATCCGTTCAGGTGGTTGTGATCAAGTCATTTTCTCAATTAAGGGGGCTCTCCCAATCCTTTCAAAGCAAGGCTTTCACCTCTACTAAGTAGGACTTTAACACACCACTAGGGTACTGGAGGAGATTTTGGTTGCCACAACGAATTCACACCTGTCTAATGTGAGACTAATCACACTAGCATTTTTTATATACCGGTTTGGAAGGGCTTGGCTTTAGCCTGTTACCGGTTGGGTCGTTCCTTGGGGTGAGTACCTCTTTTCCCACCAAAGACCACCCTCTAAAAATTATAACAATTTTTCTTACACCCAATATCCACGAATGGCAAGGGGAGAGGATACGTTGTTATAATTTTGGGATTACAAATAGCTTAAAAAGAAAAACACAATAGACACTTGATTCTATTCTAAAGAAGACACACAAAGCAAAAACATGTGTTTTTTTAAGCCCAAATGAGATTGTAGTTTATTTTGCAAACCCCTTGGCAATCTGCAATCAAACTGTTAGAAAAAAAAAATTTAGCAAATGGGGTCTTCAAAATAACGTCCTGCAAAATAGCCTAAAACACTACTAGAATGAATAGACACTTGTTAAAGATTAGCAAAAATCCAAATAACTTTGAAAAACTTTATGTATCTACTATGTAAAACAAATGCGCAATAACAGTCAATGAATGCGCAAGAATATTGAATGAATGCGTAGGAAAGATGGATGCACAGCAGAAAGATACTAATGTGCAATGAGATGGTATCTATGCCCTGAAATTACAGATGCACAGTAGAAAATTATGTATGCACGAAACAGTTGAATGAATGTGCAGCAAGTTGACAGAAAATGGAAATGCAGAATGGAAAATTATGACTGTGGTGTCAGGAAATGGATGCGCAACAGAAATGAACAGATGTGCAGGAATCGTGTATGAATGTGCATAAATAACCTGTATTAATTAATCGTGTATTAATTTATATTATATATTGTGTATTTAATCTATATTATATATTAATTTATTAATGGTATATTATTAGAGATTTGAGTTGGTTTTGATTTAAAAATTTCTTGATTATATCATGAAATGTTGTACATAAAATCATGTTTATAGTGCTATGTTGGCCTTATGACCATGTTCTAGGTTTAAATTGCATCTTCACAGCCTCTTTGAAACACAATTTCTCACATAACTCAAATAATGTTAGTCATGTTTAAGGTCACTATAAATTGTTCACCATGGTGAATTTCAAAACCTTTAGGAGTGTGAGTTGAGTGAGCTAGTTTAACATACATTAAATATTTTTTTGATTAATTATCTAATGTATGTCCAATATTTATTTTTCTATTGTAAATATAAAACTATTTTAATTAAGGGGACATAGTTTACTCATAAAATAAATTATAAATAATATGGGTGTGTGGGTTTCTCTAAAAGGTTATGGTAATCACTAAGGCACTTGAGAACTTCTTAATGAATATTTTTATAAAAGATAGTGAAGGTGAGCTTGAACTTTATATTCATAACATAAAAACCACTATAGTAGAGAAAGAATCTCTTCGATGTTTATATTGGTACCTTTAAGAGGGAAAGTCTAGCTAAAACTTAAAATAGCCAAATCCTAAGCTAAAACTTAAAATATGTAAGGGAAGTTTGGAAAAAAAACTAATTGTCTTCTAGGTAAGATATGTGTTTTACACCATTTAGACGTTGCATCAAAGAAAAGAAGAATATGTAATAATATGATTATGGAATTATATACTTTTTGGTTGTAAAAGTTTTTTTTGGTTGTAAATATAACATTGAAATTCTATTATATATAATAGAAATTTAATATATTAAAAATTATATTATATATCATGTATTTAATTATATAATATATTTAATATTAAATTATATTATATATTGTGTATTTAATCTATATTATATATTAATTTATCAATGGTATATTATTATAGATTTGAGTTGGTTTTGATTTAAAAATTTCTTAATTATATCATGAAATGGTGTACATAAAATTATGTTTATAGTGCTATGTTGGCCTTATGACCATGTTCTAGGTTTAAATTGCATCTTCATGCCCTCTTTGAAACACAATTTCTCACATAACTCAAATAATGTTAGTCATGTTTAAGGTCACTATAAATTGTTCATCATGGTGAATTTCAAAACCTTTACGAGTGTGAGTTGAGTGAGTTAGTTTAACATACATTAAATTTTTTTTTGATTAATTATCTAATGTATGTCCAATATTTATTTTTCTATTGTAAATATAAAACTATTTTAATTAAGGGAACATAGTTTACTCACAAAATAAATTATAAATAATATGGGTGTGTGGGTTTCTCTAAAAGGTTATGGTAATCACTAAGGCACTTGAGAACTTCTTAATGAATATTTTTATAAAAGATAGTGAAGGTGAGTTTGAACTTTATATTCATAGCATAAAAACCACTATAGCAGAGAAAGAATCTCTTCGATGCTTATATTGGTACCTTTAAGAGGGAAAGTCTAGCTAAAACTTAAAATAGCCAAATCCTAAGCTAAAGCTTAAAATATGTAAGGGAAGTTTGGAAAAAAAACTAATTGTCTTTTAGGTAAGATATACATTTTACTTTACCATTTAGACGTTGCATAAAAGAAAAGAAAAATATGTAATAATATGATTATGGAATTATATACTTTTTGGTTGTAAAAGTTTTTTTTGGTTGTAAATATAACATTGAAATTCTATTATATATAATAGAAATTTAATATATTAAAAATTATATTATATATCATATATTTAATTATATAATATATTTAATATTAAATTATATTATATATTGTGTATTTAATCTATATTATATATTAATTTATCAATGGTATATTATTATAGATTTGAGTTGGTTTTGATTTAAAAATTTCTTAATTATATCATGAAATGTTGTACATAAAATTATGTTTATAGTGCTATGTTGGCCTTATGACCATGTTCTAGGTTTAAATTGCATCTTCATGCCCTCTTTGAAACACAATTTCTCACATAACTCAAATAATGTTAGTCATGTTTAAGGTCACTATAAATTGTTCATCATGGTGAATTTCAAAACCTTTACGAGTGTGAGTTGAGTGAGTTAGTTTAACATACATTAAATTTTTTTTTGATTAATTATCTAATGTATGTCCAATATTTATTTTTCTATTGTAAATATAAAACTATTTTAATTAAGGGAACATAGTTTACTCACAAAATAAATTATAAATAATATGGGTGTGTGGGTTTCTCTAAAAGGTTATGGTAATCACTAAGGCACTTGAGAACTTCTTAATGAATATTTTTATAAAAGATAGTGAAGGTGAGTTTGAACTTTATATTCATAGCATAAAAACCACTATAGCAGAGAAAGAATCTCTTCGATGCTTATATTGGTACCTTTAAGAGGGAAAGTCTAGCTAAAACTTAAAATAGCCAAATCCTAAGCTAAAGCTTAAAATATGTAAGGGAAGTTTGGAAAAAAAACTAATTGTCTTCTAGGTAAGATATACATTTTACTTTACCATTTAGACGTTGCATAAAAGAAAAGAAAAATATGTAATAATATGATTATGGAATTATATATTTTTTGGTTGTAAAAGTTTTTTTTGGTTGTAAATATAACATTGAAATTCTATTATATATAATAGAAATTTAATATATTAAAAATTATATTATATATCATATATTTAATTATATAATATATTTAATATTAAATTATATTATATATTGTGTATTTAATCTATATTATATATTAATTTATCAATGGTATATTATTATAGATTTGAGTTGGTTTTGATTTAAAAATTTCTTAATTATATCATGAAATGTTGTACATAAAATTATGTTTATAGTGCTATGTTGGCCTTATGACCATGTTCTAGGTTTAAATTGCATCTTCATGCCCTCTTTGAAACACAATTTCTCACATAACTCAAATAATGTTAGTCATGTTTAAGGTCACTATAAATTGTTCATCATGGTGAATTTCAAAACCTTTACGAGTGTGAGTTGAGTGAGTTAGTTTAACTATACATTAAATATTTTTTTCTGATTAATTACCTAACGTATTTCCAATATTTATTTTTCTATTGTAAATATAAAGCTATTTAAATTAAGGGGACATAGTTTACTCACAAAATAAATTATAAATAATATGGGTGTGTGGGTTTTTCTAAAAGGTTATGGTAATCAACTTGAGAACTTCTTAATGATTTTTTGTCTTGTGAAAACTTAAAATAGCTAAATCCTAAGCTAAAACTTAAAATATGTAAGAGAAGTTTGGAAAAAAATCTAATTGTCTTCTAGATAAAATATACATTTTATTTTACCATTTAGGTGCATAAAAGAAAAGAAAAATATGTAATAATATGATTATGGAATTATATACTTTTTGGTTGTGAAAATTTTTTAGTTGTAAATATAACATTGAAATTCTATTATATAAAATAAAAATTTAATATATTAAAAATTATATTATATATCATATATTTAATTATATAATATATTTAATATTAATTTATATTTTATATTGTGTATTTAATTTAACTACTTTATTAATTATATTATTGATTTCAAGTAATGAAAATATATTCATTTGAATTTTCAAATAATTTGATTTGTTAGAAAATAATTTTACATTAATTTTCTATATATATATAAGTGACAAATGATAGAATATGCATGTAACTTAATATAAAACAATTAAAAGACTTTTTAATTCTACTAGACTATGATTCTACGGTGATTATTTGCTGCTGGACTCTGTTTTACTTGTTTATAGTTTGCTATTAGAAACTTGCAGGATCAAAGAAAATCTGGGCCTAAATTTTGTCGTTGTTATTACAGTTTTCCTAATATATGGGTGATTCTTACCAGCTACTTATGGCATTATATCGGTCCTAGTGTTATTCTTCTAATAATATCAGTGATTCTTCTAATAATATCAAGTGTTATTCCTATTCCATTTTGTTTGGCATTTCAATTGAATAGAAAGGGCTGAGCTTACATGCTATTCTTACAATAATCCATCAATTCTAAACAGAACCTTCAGAAAACAGTGTCATTCTTGCAAATATAACCATTTTTAATACCTGTTGATTATTCATTTATGCAAGCAGCAAGAATTCTGATAGAAGATTTCACATTACGTGATAGACCACCTACCTCTTGGTCGCTGCTGCAACTTTTAAAAAATGATGAACCAGTGGTCGCTGCTGAACCAGTGGTCGCTGCTGAAACTTCCTGATGAACCAGGGCTTGCTGCTGAAACTTCCCAATGAACCAATGCTTTAAATCGCAGTTGCAAAGCACAAAAATTGCGAAATGGTTTGAGGAGCCAAGGCAAATATAGTTGAAGTATTGAATGCAAAAATAAATTTAGATCACGTCGAAATCTCAAAAAATATACGCAATATATTTTGGTACATACGACATAATAATGTTTTATCTTAACTTTCCCGCCAACTTTCCCAGCTGGTGCAGCAGCGGACACCTAACTTCGGTCGCATGGCAAATAACTTCGGCTTCGGCGCTGGCTGACGTTGATTGACTGCGCTGGCGTGATTTGATTGCCGATTTGATTTACTTCCGCACGGCCTTTCGCAGGACAAACAGGGAATGGCATGTATGGGTATGCCTATGGCAATGGCTAAAGGTGCGGGGAACGAGGTGCAAATCTTCGCACTTTTAGCCATTGCCCCACTGCCTTTGCATAGAGGACAATTATGTTGGCTGGTAGGTACATATAGACAACAGATTAGTCCAGAAATGAGTGCGTCACTGTACGAATAACTGACTTTCTTGGAAGTTCTTGAAATTTTGGGTAGAATTTTTGGTATTTTGGTTGTGGAAAATTTGAAAGTCTGCTAATATTTCTTCAAAATCTGGAAGTGGATGTGTGAATAACAGAGTTCTTGCAGCTTTCACGGATTACGTGCAATTTCCTATGGGACAAGCTTCCGCTTTCACCCTGCTTTTGTGTGGTGGCTTTTCCACTTTACAAGAATTAATCTCTAATTTTTGTGAGCCAAAGACTTCCATTTAATATTGTTCTATACTTTTTAACTGGATATCGGTTTTGTGCAGTCTCATATTCAGTCTTCAAAATATCCAGGGTGCCACTGTCTTGTTAGATGTTAAGAGGATGATCATGTTGAAAAGGTGGGTTTGTTGTGGTATGATAAGCTTGCTTTCATTTTCTGTTTCTGGTTCCTACGCACAGCAGGCAAATGGCAGCAGCACTAGTTTCTCCTTTGCCTACTTCAGCCAGAACAACAGCCAGCAGCTCATATACATGGGGAACTCTTCCATTCCTGCGGGGCAGGCTTATATCGACGTCACACCCGATCCATACGCTACTTTAAACGTTTCTCTTTCAAACGAAACGGCTTCAAATGTGGTGTTTCCGAGCATGATCGGAAGGGTTCTGTACCGCCAGCCTGTCACGATGTGGCCGGCGAGTTTCACCACCGTCTTCACCATCTTCGTGAAGCCCGTCGTTTTTAATGGCGACGGTCTTGCCTTCATCATCGCCCCGAATACCAAAAGGTTTCTAGAGGGCAGCGACGGGAGCATGATCGGCCTCTTCGACGACTCCACAAACGGAAACACGACTGGCCAACTCGCCATCGAGTTCGACACGTACCAGAACCGATTCGATACTGACGGCAATCATGTGGGCATCGACATTCAGGGCATCCAGTCCAACGTAACAGAAAATATGGGAAAGCACGGCATCGACATCAAGGCCGGGCGAGCTATACAAGTGCGGGTTCACTACGACGGCTGGGCTAAATCCCTCCAAATCTATGCGCGCTATGCCAACAATACTTCAGCCTACGCGAGCATTCTGAACTACACGGTGGAGCTCGAAAACACTGTTCCAAAATTGGCGTACGTGGGTTTTTCTGCCACAACAGGGAATTCATACGAGATACACAGAATTCTCGACTGGAATTTCAGTTCCGTGATGTTACCCAACTCTTCCCTGAAATTCCACCCAGTGGTAACCGGAACGCCCGGAGGATCGGGTGGAGGGGTCAACGTAGGCGTCTTGGCGGGATCCATTATAGGCGGATTACTTGCGGTGGGATTATTAGTCTCGTGGTTGGTGGTGAGGAGAATGGAAAAGAAAAAGCAGGCCGCTTTAGCTCATGGGTACTTCAGCGGGGAACTGGCAGTGATTCAAAACGCGCCTCAGCGGTACCCTTACAGGCTACTTGCAACCGCCACAAACAACTTCAGCGAAGCGGAGCTTCTGGGAACCGGCGGGTTCGGTAGCGTGTACAGAGGAAACCTTAACGCCGGACGCAACGAACAGGCGGCGTTGGTAGCGGTGAAGAAAATCTCAGCGGGGTCAAAACAGGGGGCAAAGGAGTTCATCTCGGAAATCAGCACCATCGGCCGCCTACGCCACAGGAACCTGGTGCAGCTGCACGGGTGGTGCCACGAGCGCGACGAGCTTCTCCTTGTCTACGATTACATGCCCAACGGAAGCCTGAACAAATTTCTCTTCGACAGAACTGGGGAAACGCCCTTGAATTGGCCGCGGCGTCACAGGATTTTGTGCGGCCTGGCTTCGGCTCTACTGTACCTGCACGAAGAATGGGAGCAGAGGGTCGTTCACCGGGACGTGAAGCCGAGCAATGTGATGATCGACGGAGAATTCAATGCCCGCCTTGGGGACTTTGGTCTGGCCAGGTTTATCGAGCACGACGACGCTACTCCTGATGTGACGACCCGACTGGCGGGTACACCCGGCTACATGGCGCCGGAGTGCAGCTACACGGGCAAGGCCACCGCAGAGTCCGATGTGTTCAGCTTCGGAATCGTGCTGTTGGAGGTGGCCACTGGTCGGCGAGTGGTGGAGCGCAAGTCTCCATTGGCTGAAGGGAATTTGGTGGACTGGGTTTGGGGACTGTACAGCAAGGATAGCGTTTTGGAGTGTGTGGATCCCAAATTAGAGGAGTCTGATTATGATGCGGAGGAGATACGACGAGTGTTGATTTTGGGTTTAGCGTGCTCGCATCCTGATCCACAGTTACGCCCTTTAATGAGACAAGCCATTCAAGTGCTGATGAACCCTAATGAAGAGCTGCCGCAGTTACCTTCCACCAGGCCACTGGCGATCTATGTTGTTTTGCCGCCGGTTGGAGCAGTGTATTCTCAGAGAACCTTTTCTGAAACTAGCGTAGGAACCATTACTACTTCAGTACATAATGGTAGGTAGGTCCCCTTCACTTTTTTCAGTCGTACTCTTTTCCTCTTAATTGTCTCGGTTTTCGGTGAACATTACGTAGCTTTATTTAGCTTTCTGTTTCTAATCTTCCTCATTTAGATTCAGTAGTTTTCATATGTATCTTTCCTAAAAATTATTTGTTTGCTTTCAGTCACAGTTTTACCGTGACGTTAAATGAAATCTTTGTAAAATAAAAACGATTGTGAGATTGACATTTCTCACCATATGTTAAAATCATTAGATAAGCATTGTAAAAATCTTTTCACTAAATTTGTATTTGTCGAGCTTTCTGCTTAAGAAATTTGAGGTGAAATTACACAGATTATAGTTCCCTAAATCTAAATAGATATACATCCTGTCCTTTTTGTTTCTTCATAAAAAGCAAATGGTTATTTTATTTTATGTGTAATAGGCAACCCAGTAATTGGCCATCGATGTAGTTAATATTTTATTTGTTATTTAATAATTTCAAAATATTTCTGTTTGAATTATTTTTAAAAAGTTAATGTGTAATTCAGGTTTTTTTTGGTAATAAACAAATTAGTTTTTATTTTATGAGTAATAGATCGAGATAGTAATTGCTAATCGATGTAATTGATGTTTTATTTATTTTAAAATTTAATAAATTTTTGTTTAAAAATATTTTTTATAAAGATATTTAATTCATTTTAAAATTTAATAAATTTTTATTTAAAAATATTTTTTATTAAGATGATTTATAATATTGTGTCATATTTATTGGGATAATTATTATGACTAATTGTTTAACAAGATTTTTTTTTTAAAAATTGCATAATTTTTGTCTGTGTAATTATTGTGGTTGTGTGAGGCCAATTTATCTTTCTAGTAGTGAAACAACATAGTAGTAATATGAAAAGACTGTAGAACTTGTTGTGATGTAAACTATTCCAATCTACATAATCTAACTATTGTTCTTTATATGTAAATACAACGATATACCAATTTCAAATAGTGCCACGTTTATATATGTACAACTTAACTAATTTACAAGATATGTCATTTATTAATATATTTCATTAATAAATAACTAATCCATATAAAAGTCCAATTATATATACACCCAAATTGCTACCATGGGGTAGGTCGAATTATGTATAATAAGAAAAACTAGGTTTTACATGCTCCCAAAGAGGAGCATTTTGAGTCTTTATGCTCTCAATTGTTGCTATGCAAAATGAAGAGGGGACCCTTTTTAGTTCTTCCAATTACTCTTTTATTTTTATGATAATAGCATATTAGAGTTATTTTCTAAGCTTCTCACCAATAGTTTTTGTATCATACAAAACAAATTCCCAATGTGTATTTCCCTTGAGCTTCTTACTATTGAAAATGACACCAATGTTCATATTTGATATCCTCCTATTATAGCTGGAGATATTCTCGACCATTTCACTATACCACTAACCTTTGAAGAAGTTGGCGAGAACCAATTTTCCCCACATTTTCCTATTTAGCATGTCGAATATATTAGTTAGTAGGGAAACCATTATTCAGTAATCATGTATGTACACTCTCCTTTGATGAGATTATTTGTTATAATTATGGATTTTGCCACCCTCTTGATTATCAAAGTATTTATTATGAATAGATGTTGGAATGAGTGAAATTAATCCTTCTCTTCAGACTTGCATTGTGTGTGTGTGAAAATTGTACCTGATCTGTAGACACAACACTCAGTAAAACATTAGAGGTTAGTGATAATCAAAATTGTGCAAAATTGAAAGCTATCTAACCAAGCGATTTACTGTCTTCTAATAGGTGCGAGATTAATGTTCTCAGACTGTAATCGAGATTAGTGACCTAGACGACACCTAAATGAAGGATTTGAATGCAAAAGATGGATATGAAATTGAATGCAATTAATCTATATTTTTGATATTTTCTATGCAATAAGAATGATAAAAACTGATATGATATGAATGCTATTGAAAACTGATATGCTATGCTAATCTAACAATGATATGAAATATGAATGCAAAAATAAGATTGATCTCACAAAGATGTCGATTCGCAAGAGCTTTGATTCTTCAATTCCAATTCTCCAGCGTGATTGTGCAAAATATGAGATGATTTGTGAAGAGCTGAAGCCTTTAATTTATAGAAATCTAGGGCTTTGGAGGTGCATGGATAAAAGCCATAAATCACTCAAATAAACTCAGCTTGATTTTTGAGTTATCTGATCATGAAAGATAGTTAATTCTCAAAATCATGCAAAAACAGCTTTTTAACTCAAATTAGAGTTTAGATCAGCTTTTTGAACTCCAAAAGGATGTTGAGTTCCAAAAAGTCAATAACTTGCATTGATTTTCTGATTTGGAGTTTAACTGTTTCTTTTGAATATGCATAATAATTAAGAATTAAATAAATAAATAAAGTGATTTATCCTCAACTCAACTGATTTTTGAAAATAAATAATTAATTTATGGGTTAATTAACTATTTATTCAAACTTTTATTAAAAATTATACTATTAAATAATGACAACATGCTTTAATTAATTAAATAAGAATTTAATCAATTAAAGATAGGAATTTTGATTTATTGTCAAAATTAAATAATACAATTAATAATAGATAGAATTAAATTTAATTACATAATTAAGTGGCAAATATTAAATCTAATTAATTAAATATGAAAATATTCAATTAATCAAACTTAGGATAAATGTGATTTATCGCCAAATAATCATTAAATTACAGATAATTAAGATAATTAGAAATATTACTAGGAATATTCCCCGATGCAAAATTTAAGATAATCAATTATGATTCGATGATGTTTAGATGTGCCTTAGGTTAGGACTTTGATGTCGATTTTGTTCGAATTGAAGATGTAGGAGATTAATGAACTTATAGCCCATTTTTGGGGTATTACATTTTGCCCCTCTTTGAATTACTGTGCGAAGCGCAGTGGTTCAAAGATAGTCTGTGTTTGATAAAGATATGAAACTGATTCAAAAGATAAACCGATCTCAAGATAGAAACCGATTGAAAGATATTGAGATAGGAGTTGATTGATATTGAATTAAGATGGAGATAATAGGTCTTGAATGACCAAAGATAATGTTCACTGTAGCAGCGATGAACCTATGATTGCGAAAAAGTGTCAAAATGCCTGATTCTGAACCTTAGGATTGATAAGAAGTGAGTGACCCGTTCTAGACTCGATTGTCTTAGCAGAACTAGCAGGTATCACATCCGAATCCTTCAGTTCCCGAAGAACCAAGGAAAGAACACTATGATCTGATGGTTGCAAAAACTGATACAGATTACAAGATTAAGAGAATACCAGATTGATATGGATTGAGTTATCTGATCATGAAAGATAGTTAATTCTCAAAATCATGCAAAAATAGCTTTTTAACTCAAATTAGAGTTTAGATCAGCTTTTTGAACTCCAAAAGGATGTTGAGTTCCAAAAAGTCAATAACTTGCATTGATTTTCTGATTTGGAGTTTAACTGTTTCTTTTGAATATGCATAATAATTAAGAATTAAATAAATAAATAAAGTGATTTATCCTCAACTCAACTGATTTTTGAAAATAAATAATTAATTTATGGGTTAATTAACTATTTATTCAAACTTTTATTAAAAATTATACTATTAAATAATGACAACATGCTTTAATTAATTAAATAAGAATTTAATCAATTAAAAATAGGAATTTTGATTTATTGTCAAAATTAAATAATACAATTAATAATAGATAGAATTAAATTTAATTACATAATTAAGTGGCAAATATTAAATCTAATTAATTAAATATGAAAATATTCAATTAATCAAACTTAGGATAAATGTGATTTATCGCCAAATAATCATTAAATTAAAGATAATTAAGATAATTAGGAATATTACTAGGAATATTCCCCGATGCAAAATTTAAGATAATCAATTATGATTCGATGATGTTTAGATGTGCCTTAGGTTAGGACTTTGATGTCGATTTTGTTCGAATTGAAGATGTAGGAGATTAATGAACTTATAGCCCATTTTTGGGGTATTACATTTTGCCCCTCTTTGAATTACTGTGCGAAACGCAGTGGTTCAAAGATAGTCTGTGTTTGATAAAGATATGAAACTGATTCAAAAGATAAACCGATCTCAAGATAGAAACCGATTGAAAGATATTGAGATAGGAGTTGATTGATATTGAATTAAGATGGAGATAATAGGTCTTGAATGACCAAAGATAATGTTCACTGTAGCAGCGATGAACCTATGATTGCGAAAAAGTGTCAAAATGCCTGATTCTGAACCTTAGGATTGATAAGAAGTGAGTGACCCGTTCTAGACTCGATTGTCTTAGCAGAACTAGCAGGTATCACATCCGAATCCTTCAGTTCCCGAAGAACCAAGGAAAGAACACTATGATCTGATGGTTGCAAAAACTGATACAGATTACAAGATTAAGAGAATACCAGATTGATATGGATCGATGAATCTGATATGCCCCAAGTGATGATAGATTTGCCCCGAGCGATGAGGACTTTTGATGAATCAGCGACTAGACATGATTGTTTGTCTTGATCACTGATGAAAGATATTGATAGACTTGATCGATAGAATTTGATTTACAGACTTTGAATGATGTGCAATACCATGCCCCCTTCGGGATTAAAATTGAAATCTGACAAGAAAAGTCAGCGTTATAGTTTAGAAGCATGTTAATTGATCTGAGAAGTGGTTATTTACATCCGAGAACGCATTCTGCATCGTTGGAAGGTCCCAAAAGACCAAGTTTGACTAGCTTTGACCATGAGTTGACCATGGTTGACCAAGTTGAAATTTTGATAGTTTGATGTTAGATAATCAGTTAAGTTGAATACTAGATTTCTGTGATGATTGAAGGTCGAATATGCAAGTAGTTAATAATATGAATGATCTCAGATTTGAATTTTAATCCCAAAAAAGGATTCTACTTGCTCTTTCATTGGAGGAACCTTCGTGTGAGATTCAGCTCTTGTTAGATTGGAAGATGCGAGTTGAAGAATCATTTAAGCATTGAAGTTCGTTTAATCATTGTGAGATCATGTAAACATGCAAAATGCAATGAGACATGCAAAATGAAATGCAACCTAAGACCTAGGACCTAGTCACTGATCATGTGTCGATTTGTTATCATCATTGAACTTTTAAGTAACCGGATAAATCAATACAATGCCCACTAGCCATGAAACCATAGACATATGAATATCGATTTGTATGCGCAAGAATCAATACAACACCCACTGGTCAAACAACCATGGACATATGAATATTGATTTATTTTCAAAATGTCAGATTAGATATAAGCACCAAGGCACAAGCGTCAGGATGACCTGAATATCATGTCCATTTTGATATAGCAATTTGTACAAGCATCAAAACATACACGTCGTGATGACCTGAGTATGCCTTGCATTGCAAACACATCAAACAGTCAAGAGATCATTCTAAATCCAATGTGAATTACCCGTAGTGACCCTTTATCGTTCACATCCTTAGGCAAGATTGCGTTCCACAGTAGGAGAAAGAACTTACTCAAAAAGATAATAGTTAGATCAAACGTCCTTGAATTTTTTTTGGGTATCAATGGTCGAGGTACGCATGGCCATCCAATTCGAGATAGAGGCTCTTACAGTCGGACACCATTTCAATCCAAAATTTCCAAAGATGTTAGATTTTCACATACAAGCAGAAGACAAAGAAAAGATTATGCCCCCAGTCATCACTCTCTAAATCCTAGAAAAGACATCATCGAAGAGCTCGAAGGGACACAATATGCAAAAATCTCAATGCGAATTAGTAAGCCTACAAGGAGATAAAAGCATGAAAAGCACAGATTGTTTTCAGTTGAGTTTTGATGTTTGATTGTTGTTGATGCAAAATCTTTTCTGGAGACGAGACTGACTAACTGACTCAACTTGAAGCTTCAAAGGACTCTGAGTGGATATGACACGTCTAAGATACATGGGAGACCATAGGATATGACATTGATTGCCCCCAAGTGTGAACATTGATAGGATGCAAACGCTTGAGCTGGTTGGTGTACAGGCCGACTTATTGAAAACTGGAAATGCAGGAACAAACCGGGAGATATGTACAAACTAAAGCAAGACTGAAAGCTGGGAAAGACCAAGATTGTGCTGATAGATGGAGCATTTTGGAACAAGTGGTGCCCGTTTGCCGAGTTTTCACCATCTTGGTAGAGATTCTATTTTTGCTACCGAGGTGCCTGTTTCCAGGTTTTCACCAAGGCACTTTTTTCTTCTTTTTCATTTTTTTTGTATTTTTCATTTTTTCAATTTTTTTGTATTTTTCATATTTTTTTGATTTTTTTGTACTTTTGATATTTTTTGATTTTTTTGTGAATCATCAAGGCGCCTATTGCTAGGTTTTCACCAAGATGTTCATTTTTTCAGGACTTTTTCAAATTTTTAAGATTTTTTTCAGGACATTTACCAAGCACTAAATGCCTTAGGCATAGAATTTCTTCAGATGGAGAACGTTGATTGGTTCTCAGAGCTGTTCTCCTTCAGTCGTTGAGAGTTGATAGGCACCAGAGCCAAAAGTAGCAGTGATAACAAAGGGACCTAACCAATTGGGTTCGAACTTCCCCTTGCGTTCTCGATGTGATTGATTTTTAGGATTTTCTCTCAACACTAGATCGCCAACTTGAAATTCTCTATGTCTGACTTTCTTGTTGTAGCCTCTAGACATTCTTTTCTGATACACTCTGAGATGATCATACGCTGCTTGTCTGCGCTCATCTAGTAGTTCAAGTTCTTGTAACCTCGACACTCTGTAGTCTTCATCAGTGACAAGTCCATGCATTCTGATCCTGAGTGATGGGATTTCAACCTCAATAGGCAGTACCGCTTCAGACCCATAAACTAAAGTGAAAGGTGTAGCTCCAATAGGTGTTCTGATACTTGTTTTGTAGGCCCATTCTGATACTTGTTCTGATACTAGTTCTGATATTGGTTCTGATACGGATTCTGATACTAATTCTGATAATTGTTTTGATACTGGTTTTGATACTGATTCTGATACTGATTTTTTATAATTGTTCTGATACTGGTTCTGATGCTTGTTTTGATACTAGTTTTGATACTTGTTCTGATAATTGATATACTTGATAGTATCTTTTTCCATTGCAAACTCCCAAGCAAGATCATATCGTGCAGTCCCAATGTCTAGCAAGGTGGAGAACAAGAGGGATTGGAAAGTTGGTGGAAGAGATGGAAGATAAGAGAATGAAAGCTAATGAAGGGAAGAAATCCTCAAGGGCAAACTCCTCAAGAATACTCAAGCTAGGGAAAAATTGTCATGTAAAGCATATTTGGATAAGTAGTGAAAGGCTAGCATAGGATAAGTCACAAAAGTGTAATGCCAAAGAAGGACAGGATGCAGTCCAAAGGAGGAGGCATGTCAAGAGGCTTCATAGCACCGTGTTTTACTCTCCTTTTTTTTTTTTATTAGATCAAGACCAAAGGGGAAAAGGATAGCGATAGGCGAAAATGAATGAAGGAAAATAAATATGAAGGCTAAATAGGAAGGGATTGAAAGCAAGATCATCATCAGACAACTTACAAAATAGCCAAATGTTCGTGTATAGATCAACAGTGTCAAGATCAAAGAGAGAAGATGAAATGGATGAAATATGTAGAAGAACTACGCATAATGCCTGATTGCCAGGTTTTCATCATGGTACTTATCCAAGGTGCCACAAGGGAGTGGTTTTCACCTTAGGATGAAATTTATTTTTTTTTCTCTTTACTTTTGCTACCAAGGCACCTGTTTCCAGGTTTTCACCAAGGCACATTTTCATTTTTATTTTTATTTTTATTTTTTTTAGAAGAAGGCAAGCTTTTTAGATAATGCTCCTTGAAAGGATAAACCATGATATGCCAAGGATTCAAAATGACACGCTCAAAGATGCTGATAGGGAAAGGAACATGGAAGAGAAAAATGGAGGATAGGGTTTTATGTAAAGCGAGTGAGGTTGGAAGATAGGAGGAATAAGCAAATGAGGAAAAAGGATAGGAGGTATAAGGATAATGCATGGAAGGATTGTGAAAGGGTAGATGGAAAGGAAGGAAAATTCAACGTAAACACATACCTTGAAAGGTAGCGAGAGGGTGGAGGAAATGTGAATGAAGGAATACGTGAAGGAATATGGCGAATGGATAGCAGAGGTTGAGGTTTAGGCACATGGAATGAAAGAATATTTTTGGAGAGAAATGAAGTGGAAGCCTTTGGAAGCTTGAATGTCAATTTCAGTTTTTGCTCAACACCAGACTCTTTCAAGAGAGACTTTGGAATCCATATAGCCTTAGGATTTTTATTTCCTTTTGATGATCTAGAGAGAATATCTTGAATGATGAATTTTGGAACCCATACTTGTCTTGTAGTTTTTTTCTTAGATATTTCTTTTGACTTTATGCTTCCATGTCTATGAGAGGAGACATGGGGATATTCTTTTTTTGATGGATTCTTGTATTGCTTCTTTTTCTTGTATTGAATATTCAAGTTACTTCCAAAAGACTTGGGACTTGTGGAAAAGGGAGGATATCACTGGTTTAGATGGGTGGGTGGATGAAAAGGATTCAAGGGTATGCATCTATGTTGATCTTGAGGAAAGATGGGAGATGGAGGTATGTAAGGACCTAAGATGGATGGCAAATCAAGAGAGCTAGGAGGGGAAAGTGAAGGGACATAAGGACCCAAGATGGAAGGAAGGCATGCAGCCCTTAGTAGTGGTGGAAGAGGTCCAAGGATGGAAGTGGAAGACGCAAAAGGATAATCAATAAGTTCATCAGCATCTATATGACAACCAAGGATATCAACATCTTTAGAGTGAGCATTAGAATTTTCAATAGAATTGTGGACATCTTGAATATGAGCACCTTCTTTGATAGGATTGTTCAAAGCTTGCAAAGACTTAGGAAGAGTAGAAAGTGAAAGTGAACATGGAGTGGTAGAACAAGAAGATGGAAGACTTTGATCTTGACAAGGATCTTTGGATAGCACAAGTGCATAATTTTTCTTTTGATTTTCAATAGGCTTGACATTGGAAGGAACACCATTTTTACCAACCTTAATGGAAGTATCATCTTTGGAAAGTG
Source organism: Chamaecyparis obtusa (assembly GCA_027943335.1). Lineage (NCBI taxonomy): Eukaryota > Viridiplantae > Streptophyta > Pinopsida > Cupressales > Cupressaceae > Chamaecyparis > Chamaecyparis obtusa. The sequence continues at coordinate 1,439,005 of BSBK01001541.1, read as the reverse complement.
CAAGCGTAGTAAGGTCATTTTGATTGTCAATAAGCTCATTAGTGTAAGTAGTAGCCTGATCTTGCTTAAGAGAAGACTTAAGACATGGTGGAATGCATGAAAAAGGGTGTATAGGATCAAAAGAACCATGAAGTGGATAAGAGACATCGGGAAAAGGAGTGGATGACATGGAAGGTTCTTGATTTTGATCTTTCTTTATGTTCTTTTCTTTATCATTTTTAGAGTCCTCTTGACATGGAGCCACTTCTAAGGATAAGGAAGCATGTTGGGATTGTATGGATGACTTTGGAAGAGATGGTGGAGGACTAGCTGAAGTAGGGATTATAGCATATGAAGGCTTAGGCTCTTTAGATTTATCATTATTGAAAGTCTTTGCAGCCAAGTGAAGGTTAGCTTGAGTTTCTTTAAGAGGTAGCCCTGGGGGATAACTATAGGGAACCACATGAAAAGTATCAGGGCTTGTGTCAGATGAAGGTTCTATGAAAGATTTGAAAGACTCGGAAACTTTAGGAAATGTATAGGTATTGGAGGAAGTAGGGGATGGAAGGGAACCATCACTAGACAAAGGTCCAACATTAACATGATCTTGCTTGAGAGTGTAATCTTTATTTTCAGCCTGAGAGTTCTTAGAGGAGAGATCCTTATAGTATTGACGTTTCAAGCTAGCACGATGTATTTTATAGTCCTCAGCAGTAGTAGATGGATCATCATCAAGGTATTGTCCACAAAAGCCATCAAAATCTCTTTCAAAATCAGAATCATATGGATCACCATCACGATCTATCCAATGTGACAGCCCATTTGTAGTAAGCAGGAATGAACGATGAGGAGGACTCTTAGGAACAGAGGTGTCATAGGTATCATTACATTTTCTATCATCATAGTCATCATAGTCTCCAAAGCTAGATGTGTCACTCTCTGTGGAAGAGGTATCATATTGCTCAATTTTTTTTCGGGGGCATGGTGACATGTACAAGTCTTTATCAAATGGAAAAGAGTATAGAGGTTCCTTTTCTTTCCCAAGTTTGTCAAGCTGGACTTGCATAGCATGTATCTGTTTCATTATAGTGGCGATCAGAGCTTCTTCCTCTTGTTTACTAATTCTTTGAGACATGTGTACTGATTCTCAATAGCTATTGCTCTATTCCTGACACAATGATATTTTTGACAGATCCTGGAACTAGGCTGGAAACATTGGATATCTTGCAATTTGACAATTTCTGACAACTCTCTCAAATTTTTCCAAACGACACTCTGCAGACTCGTACGACACTGGGTAGTCTATGAAATGACAGTTGCTAAACTCATACGACAGTTGGGTAATACTGAAATGACACTTGACAAAACTCGTACGACTTTTGACTTCCTGAAATGACTTTTGACTCCAGAAAAGATTTTACGTCAATTTTTGCAAAATGTAAGGTCTTCAGTTTTGGATTGTTTGCAAATTGTACTGTCCAGATTTTGAAGGTTATACCAGATTTGATCGTTTTTAATAGCCAAGTAGATAAATAAGCACGCAGAACAGCAAGCAAGTGATTCCAAGCACGTCTGAAAACAATGAACAAGGGCAAAAGCAACCTTGCGCATGAACAATCAAGTGACCAAATTGTGCTAATCCCTGAGAGTACTAATTGTGTATGTTCTGAAAAAGTTTTGCAATAACGCACATATACCTGAAAGTGAAAAATTGGCCTCTCTAGGGTTTTTAGTAATGGTTTGACTCTGCAACTTTTATGATTCAAAGGGGTGAACTCCAATCCCGGCGCACCAGGGTTTTGACACAGTCCGAGAACTTAATCTTCAAGAGCTGCTAGGGAGATCTGACAACCCAACAATGAACCATACCCGTGGAGATTTCTTCCACAAGGACATTTATATAGCGGCTGTCACTACCACGGCGAAAATGGCTATTACCGCTTGAGGTTCCGTCAACGCAGTTTGCCTTGTGAAGGGATTGTCCGCTACGGTTAACCCTCTCTAAAGATGACTCACAGATTTATACCACAAGGGGACTTGGCTCCAGATTCAAGGTTTTGACACCTCTTCACTTTTAACCCAAACAAAGCAAGCAGATTAATCCGACACGCTAAGACAAAGTTTTGTTCCACCAAGGTCTGTGATATCAACTCCACGTGATCTATCAACCTCTCCGGAGAGAGAATGTATCAATCCATAAGAGAAGACGCACTAACCAATTTTGATTCACCAAAGCTTGTGATATCAACCCTACGTGATCTATCAACCTCTCCGGAGAGAGAATGTGTCGATCAATAAGAGAAGATGCACTAACCAAGTTGAATGTGAAACGCACTAAGTATCCTCCCTACCTACAAGGATTCTATCGTCAAGAAGGATTTCGCTGGGAATCCAATCTTTCAAGAATCACAAATAGTGTTCATAGGGCCTAATTACTATGTGAGCACAGATATATGTTCCGAAAGTAAATCTACCAAAAGCATTCAAAAAGTAGAAAGAGGAACACTTAACGCTTAAAGCAAATATGAGATGAGTCCACAAGGTGGAACACTTAACACCTCACACAAGCTAAAAACGAGTCCCCAACTTAGAAAACAAGTGAGTTCCTAAAAGCACAAAAGGGTTGCCAAGTGGAACATTTAACGCTTCTGTCCTGTTGACCCCTCCCCTTTATGGCGCTGAGATTGCAACCACGGGGCGGAAATGAGGGGCCGGCAGATTAGCGAGTCCAATAACCCAAGATAGCAATCAAGATCAATCACAAGTATTCTAAGACTACTTAATGAATCCTTAAGGGATTACAACCTAGTATCAATTATGCAAGTGTGTAGAGATAGATAAAAGTATGAAAGAATGCATACAAGCCAGACACATAAGAGATTTATTTTAGGATCCAAATTGAAATATTATCAGCTTAAGAAGAATACCTTAGGTCCAACGCTCTGCAATCCAGAATTTAGCACACATCCGAAAGTACAAAATCAAGACCAATCAACAACAAATTGTAAGCGTTAGAAATCAATAATCTGAAAGTACAAATCTGCAAATTATGTGTCTCTGTAGCAAAATCTCGCGCGAGGCAGAATGCGGTCCCGTGCGAGGAAACACTGTCTCGCGCGATGAAGAATGAAGTCTCGCACGAGGAAGTACTATCTCGCGCGACAAAAATATGAAGCCTCGCGTGAGGAAGTGGAGTCTCGCGCGATAAAAGATAAAGTCTCGCGCGAGGAACTGTAGTCTCGCGCCAGAAAGTGATTTTTCGCGCACAAAAATGATACCAGTGAAATTTCGCGCGACACAGAAAGAAATCTCGCACGACGCAAGTGAAATCTTGCACGAGAATTTGTACAGAGATGTACGAAAGTACGGACAGAATGATAAAAATCGCTGTGTACGGACAACTTTGATTGAAAAAGTGCCAAAAAAAAAAAAAATTTCTTTTTTGCAGGCAAAAAAGAAACAAAAAATAACGTCCTACAGAGTATACCACCAGAACGGGCAAGAGCAAGGGAATTCTGATAAAGAAATGATAGAAGATTGATAGAAATCAAGGGAAGCCCGTTTCAGGGCCCCACAGTGGGCGCCAGAAATGTGTGTGAAAATTGTACCTGATCTGTAGACACAACACTCAGTAAAACATTAGAGGTTAGTGATAATCAAAATCGTGCAAAATTGAAAGCTATCTAACCAAGCGATTTACTGCCTTCTAATAGGTGCGAGATTAATGTTCTCAGACTGTAATCGAGATCAGTGACCTAGACGACACCTAAATGAAGGATTTGAATGCAAAAGATGGATATGAAATTGAATGCAATTAATCTATATTTTTGATATTTTCTATGCAATAAGAATGATAAAAACTGATATGATATGAATGCTATTGAAAACTGATATGCTATGCTAATCTAACAATGATATGAAATATGAATGCAAAAATAAGATTGATCTCACAAAGATGTCGATTCGCAAGAGCTTTGATTCTTCAATTTCAATTCTCCAGCGTGATTGTGCAAAATATGAGATGATTTGTGAAGAGCTGAAGCCTTTAATTTATAGAAATCTAGGGCTTTGGAGGTGCATGGATAAAAGCCATAAATCACTCAAATAAACTCAGCTTGATTTTTGAGTTATCTGATCATGAAAGATAGTTAATTCTCAAAATCATGCAAAAATAGCTTTTTAACTCAAATTAGAGTTTAGATCAGCTTTTTGAACTCCAAAAGGATGTTGAGTTCCAAAAAGTCAATAACTTGCATTGATTTTCTGATTTGGAGTTTAACTGTTTCTTTTGAATATGCATAATAATTAAAAATTAAATAAATAAATAAAGTGATTTATCCTCAACTCAACTGATTTTTGAAAATAAATAATTAATTTATGGGTTAATTAACTATTTATTCAAACTTTTATTAAAAATTATACTATTAAATAATGACAACATGCTTTAATTAATTAAATAAGAATTTAATCAATTAAAGATAGAAATTTTGATTTATTGTCAAAATTAAATAATACAATTAATAATAGATAGAATTAAATTTAATTACATAATTAAGTGGCAAATATTAAATCTAATTAATTAAATATGAAAATATTCAATTAATCAAACTTAGGATAAATGTGATTTATCGCCAAATAATCATTAAATTAAAGATAATTAAGATAATTAGGAATATTACTAGGAATATTCCCCGATGCAAAATTTAAGATAATCAATTATGATTCGATGATGTTTAGATGTGCCTTAGGTTAGGACTTTGATGTCGATTTTGTTCGAATTGAAGATGTAGGAGATTAACGAACTTATAGCCCATTTTTGGGGTATTACACATTGCACTCCCCTCGTGGAAAAATATCTAGCTAGATCTTTTACATATTCACCTCCTTCTTATTTAATATCTCCATCACTTTTACCAACACTTAAAAACCTATTTACTAGATTACCTCTAAAATTTCTCCTGATATCTAATATGTTGGAACAACAAAAAGCACATGTTCTATTATGCTTCAACCTCTACATTACAATCCTTTCTTTTATGTATGTTTAGGATTTTTTAGAGATATTTCAATGCTACTATTTGATTTGACTTTTTTGATTCATTGTTGGTTGAAAATTGAGTACATATATAGATTCGAGGAAGCTACCAATCTTACTAGAAAGAAGACTTTGGAATGTGATCTCTAGAAGATAGAAACTAGTCTATGGATTTTATCCAAGGGCCATATCACCTATTTTAAATATAAGTATATGGTGAGATCTATTGACCAAGAGAAGGATATAGTAAGGAGAATAAATAGATGAAAGACAATATAAGGATATATAAGAATACGGAATGAAAACCTATTGAATATGCAGCAACATATATTGTAAACTTATACAATTTACACCACATTTTATCCCCATGCCTTAATGTGTAGTCTCTTATCTCTTATCCAAGCCTACTTCTAGTCAAAATATTGAAAATGTAATGTCATATCTTCATATGGTGATTTGAACAGTTTTCTTGAACTATGTGCACCTGATTTCCCACTTGATCTCCATGTTTTAGTAGGTCAATGGTGCATATGGTGCCTTGTTAATGGTATTTGGGGCACTATTGGCCCACTAACTCAGGCTTGATTTTAAATATATCAATGTCATGTTCCTCATTCCCAGTATCAAGAAATCCTCAATGTGTAATTCTCCTTGAGCTTCTCACTATTGAAAATACCACCAGCGTCCATATTTGATATCCTCCTATTATAACTGAAGATATTCTTGACCACTTCACTATGCAACTAATCTTTGAAGAAGTTGGCCACACGTAATTTTCTTGACATTTTCCTATCTAGCATGTTGATTATATTGATTAGTAGGGAAACCATTATTTACTGATCATGTATGTACTTATTTAAATGCCCCAAGATAATACTCAACCTAAAAAAATTTTAAAACCTGATTGTTCAAATCTATCTCAATGGAAACCATAAAATGCAACGTCAAGCTGATAAATTTGTCAGAAATTCTTTCTCCAAAATTGCAACTATTTGTCCCAAAAAAAAATCACAAAAGCAAGGTTTGAAATAGAAGGTATTCCACATTGGATATCGAGAGTGGGTGTGTGAATAATTGTTTTCTTTCAATTTAATTGGCGAGTTTGACGGACTTCCATGCTGCCAAAATTGTGTGGGACATGCTTCCAGTTCCATCGTTCTTTTGCTGTGGGGTCCTTTCAATTTACCAGAGTTAATTTCTTAGTTTTGTGAGAGATATAGACTACCGTTCCATTGTCATTCACACTTAATTGGATATGTTATGTGTGGTCTCAAATTTGGGCTTCAAAAAGTCCGGGGTGTCACTGCCTTCGCACAGACGATAATTATATTGAAAAGGACGATATGGAGAAATAGACGAGACATTAGTCACTGGGTATACGGACTGGTGACTTTCTCAGAAGTTCCTCAAATTTACTTGAGTATAATATTGGTAATTTGGTTTTGGAAGACTTTAATATCCGATAAGATTATTTCTCAGAATATGGAGCTGGGTGTGTGAGTAACAGATTTCTTGCAGATTTCATACCGCCAAATTTGAATCGAACGCGCTTCTGGTTTCATCCTTGTTTTGTGTTAGATGTTGACGGGATGATCATGTTGAAAAGGCTGGTTTGTTATGCTTTGGTAAGCCTGTTTCCATTTTTAATTCGTGATTCTTACGCACAGCAGCCGAATGGCAATGGCACTTATTTTTCCTTGCCCTATTTTAGCCAGAACAATAGCCAGCAGCTCATATACATGGGGAACGCTTCCTTCAAGGCTGCGCGTGGTTATATCGATCTCACACCCGATCCATACGCTAATTTAAACGTTTCCACTTCAAATGAAACGGCTTCAAATGTGGTGTTGCCGAGAATGATCGGAAGGGTTCTGTACCGCCAGCCTGTCACGATATGGCCAGCGAGTTTCACAACCGTCTTCACCATCTTCATGAAACCCATCGTTTTTAATGGCGACGGTCTTGCCTTCATCATCGTCCCGAATAACAAAAGCTTTTTAGCAAGAAGCTATGGCAGCATGCTCGGTCTCTACGACCAGTCCACGGACGGAAACACGACTGGGCAAATTGCCATCGAATTCGATACGTACAAGAACCGATTCGACCCGGACGGCAATCATGTGGGCATCGACACTCAGGGCACCACATCTGACTCAACCGCTGGTATGGGAGACCACGGCATCGACATCAAGTCCGGGCGAGCTATACAAGTGCGGGTCCACTATGACGGATGGGCTAAATCCCTGCAAATCCATGCGCGCTATACAAACAACACCTCGGCCTACACGAGCATTCTCAACCACTCGGTGGAGCTCGAAAACGTTGTTCCAAAATCGGCGTACGTGGGATTTTCTGCGTCAACAGGGAATGCATACGAGGTACACAGAATTCTCAACTGGAATTTCAGCTCCATAATTTTACCCAACTCTTCTCTGAAATTGTTCCCAGTGGGAACGCCCGGAGGATCGGGTGGTGAGGTCAAAGTAGGCGTCTTGGCGGGATCCATTACAGGCGGATTAGTTGTGGTGGGATTATTAGTCTGGTGGTTTGTGGTGAGGAGAATGAAAAAGAAAAAGCAGGCCGCCTTACCTCATGGCTACTTCAGCGGGGAACTGGCAGTGATACAAAACGCGCCTCAGCGGTACCCCTACAGGCAACTTGTCGCGGCCACAAACAATTTCAGCGAAGCGGAGCTTCTGGGAACTGGTGGGTTCGGGAGCGTGTACAGAGGAAACCTTAACGCCGGACGGGAAGAACAGGCGGTGTTGGTAGCGGTGAAGAAAATTTCTGCGGAGTCAAAACAGGGAGCAAAGGAGTTCATCTCAGAAATCAGCACCATCGGTCGCCTCCGCCACCGGAACCTAGTGCAGCTTCATGGGTGGTGCCACGAGCGCGACGAGCTTCTCCTTGTCTACGATTACATGCCCAACGGAAGCCTGAACAAATTTCTCTTCGACAGAACTGGGGAAACCCCTTTGAATTGGCCGCGGCGTCACAGGATTTTGTGCGGCCTGGCTTCGGCTCTACTGTACCTGCACGAAGAATGGGAGCAGAGGGTTGTTCACCGGGACGTGAAGCCGAGCAATGTGATGATCGACGGAGAATTCAATGCCCGCCTTGGGGATTTCGGTTTTGCCAGGTTTATCGAGCACGACGATGCTACTCCTGATGTGACGACCCGACTGGCTGGTACGCCCGGGTACATGGCGCCGGAGTGCAGCTACACGGGCAAGGCCACCGCAGAGTCCGACGTGTTCAGCTTCGGAATCGTGCTGTTGGAGGTGGCCACGGGTCGGAGAGTGGTGGAGCGCAAGTCTCCATTGGCTGAAGGGAATTTGGTGGACTGGGTTTGGGGACTCTATAGCAAAGATAGCGTTTTGGAGTGTGTGGATCCCAAATTAGATGAGTCTGATTATGATGCAGAGGAGATACGACGGGTGCTGATTTTGGGTTTAGCGTGCTCGCATCCTGATCCACAGTTACGCCCTTCAATGATACAAGCCATTCAAGTGCTTATGAACCCTAATGAAGAGCTGTCGCAGCTACCTTCCACCAGGCCACTGGCGATCTATGTTGTTTTGCCGCCGGTTGGAGCAGTGTATTCTCAGACTACCTTTTCTGAAACTAGCGTAGGAACCATTACTACTTCAGTACACTTAGGTAGGTAAGTCCCCTCTACTTTTTCAGTCGTACTCTCCTCCTCTTAATTGTGTCGGTTTTCCGTGAACGTTACGTAGCTCTATTTAGCGTTCTGTTTCTAATCTTTCTTAACGTCTAATATATGTTTGTAAAGATTCAGTAATTTCCATATGCACTATTCATAAAAAAAATATTTGTTTCAGCCACAGTTTTACCGTCACGTTAACGGAGATCTTCGTAATAAGATTAGACATTTTACACCTATGGTCTAAAATAATTCGATGAGCATTGTAAAAATCTTGGCACTATATTTGTATTTGTCGAGCTGTCTGCGTAAAAGCATTGAGGTGAAAATACATAGATTGTAATTTTTAGACATATACATGTATGTCTTGTTTTTTTTATACAGAGCAAATGGTTCATTTATTTTTATGCACAATAAAATAAATATAGTAATTGGTAATCGATGTAATTAATATTTGTTAAATTATTTTTTATTTATAATTTTAAAATATTTTTATTTGAATATTTTTTAATAAGTGAAGGTGCAATTCAATTTTTTGGTGATAAGTAAATTGTTGCTTTATTTTATGAGTAATAAAAAGGGAAAAAAAGGAAAGGTTTTTTTATAGTCCACGACACCAACTATATATTTTTGAGTTTACATATGGTGATAGTGATATGGGACTACCTCAGACTCTTTGTGGGAGGCACCTAATTGCGCTACAAATGAGGCGTACATACCCTACCCCCTTGTGGGATTTGAATTGTGGACCTCTCTTTCAAGAGTACAAGTTCTCCACCACTAGGCCAATATAGTAATTGATAATCAATGTACTTGATATTTTATTATTTTGTAATATAAAAAATTCTTATTTAAAAATAGCTTTTAAGTAAAGATGATTAATTATATTTTGTAACATTTATTGGGATGATTATGATTAATTGTTTAGCAAAGATTGTCATATCTTTAATTTGTATGTCTATATATAATATGTTTTTTTTGTGTGTGTAATTAGTGTGATTGTGTGGGACCAATTTATTAGTCTACAAGTGAAACAAAATAATAGTAATATGACAAGATTGCACAAATTGTTGCTATGTAAATTATTTCAATCTACATAGTTTGACTATTACTTTTTATATGAAATAAAATGAGATATTGATTTCAAATAGTGTAACTTCTACATATGTATATCTTAATTAATCTACAAGATATGTCATTTATTAATATAATTCATCAATAATTGACCAATGCATATAAAAGTCCAATTATCTATACACTCAAGTTGTTACCATGGGGGTAGCTTTGGCTATATTAAATAAGAAAAACTAGGTTTTACATATTGCCAAAGAGATAAGTTTTGAATCTTTAGGTTCTCAATAATTGCTAAACAAAAATTGAAGAGTAGACTCTTTTTTAGTTCTTGCAACCACTCTTTCAATTTTAACGATCATATCACATAAGGGTTATTTTCTATAAATTTCCTAATATGCTCAAAGTTATATTGCACTAAAAATTTTGTATCATATAAGATAAATTCTCAATGTGTCATTCTTCTTTAGCTTCTCACTCTTGAAAATTTCACCAATGTCCATATTTGATATCTCCTATCATCGTTGGAGATATTATCAACCTCTTCACTATGCAACTAATCTTTGAATAAGTTGGCAACAACCAATTTCCCTCAAATTTTCCTACTTAGCATACATTGATTATATTAGTTAGTAGGCCATCCATTATTTATTGATTGTGTATATGCTCTCCTTTAAGATTATTTGTTCTAATGGTGAATTTTTTCATCTTCTTGATTATTAACATATTTATTATGAATAGATGTTGGGGTAATTAAAATTAATCATCATCTCTACACTTGCATTACACTCCTCTCATGGAAAATATCTAGCCATCTTCCCCATATTCACCTTCTTTCTTCTTCGTTAATATCTCTGTCACTTTTACCAACACTAATCTATTTAAGAGTTTGTAAATTTTATCTTGATATCTAAGGTTTTCAGATCAATAAAATCGCATCTTTTATTATGTTTTGACCTAAACATTACTATCCTTTCTTTTAGTTACATCAAGGATCCCAAAAATATATTTGCACACTCCTATTTGATTTGACCTAGTTAAGTAATTGTTGGCTAGAAAATGGAGTACATATACGAATTCAAAGAAGCTACCATGTCTTACTACAAAGAAGGCTCTAGAATGTGTGCTTTGCAATACATAATGTAGTTTGTTGATATTATCTAAGGATGACATCTCATATTTTAAATATGTTTATGGTGAGTTCCATTCACTAGGAGAAGGATATAGCAAGCAGAATAAATAGATGAATGAAAATACAAGGAGATATAAGGATATGTAATGCAAAACTATTAAATATGTAGTGTTGTAAATTGTAACCTTGTATAATTTACACCACATTTTGTAACCTTTCCTTAATGTGTGAACTCCTAACTCTTTTCCAAGCCTATTTTTGGCCAAAATACTAAGAATTTGATGTCATATATTTGCATGGTGATTTGAATAGTTGTCTTGAACTAAGTGCACCTAATTTCCCACTTGATTACATGTTTAGGAAATTCAACTTAGGGAGCCATTCACCCACTAGTTCAAGTGCAATTTCAAATATGTTAGTGTCAAGTTCCTAACAATTGTTGCTATATCATAGTGTCTAATTATGACTATTATAGGTGGGCTTCATTCAAAAAATACCTTAAGAACCCTATATATAAGAGAATTCTTTCAATTTATTTACACATCTCATCCCATCATGAATGAACAATACACAAGAATTTAATCATATATCATCAAGTAAGCATTAAGCATTCAAGGTGACATTTTATTCCATCATATCCTTCAAGCCTTCTCTAGATCTAAACATTGTAGCAAGTTACAACAATCTTCATGCAAGCAATGTTAACCCCTCAAAGGAGAAGATGGAGTGGGAGAATGGGCGGGAGAAATGGGATTTTGAATTTTCAAGCAATGGTACAGTGTACGTTGGTGCTAGATTTGAGGAATTGCAGGCTAATTCAGTACAAGGATTGAGTGGGAAGCATAGATAGGAGGATCCAAAAGAGACTGATTCAGATAAAAATATTCAGGTGGACCTAAGAGGGAAGGTTGACTTGACTGAAGGCAAGCACCAAAAGGGAAACGCTAAATCGCAAGTGGTCTCACATGTTCCTAAAGGTGGGGATGTCCCTGTTGGGATCACAAAAGGACAAGACACTGATAAGAGAACCCAAAATATGGGTGGATGTGGGTAGCTCGAGGTGATCGGGGAAAACAAAAACCATGGACATCTTTGTTTGGAATTAAACCTAAGTTGGTAAATTTGTGTTTCCTCCAGTCAATAATATTTATGATCCAATGAAGGGTATGTTTTCTATTTTTGTCCCTAACCTGGTCATAGATCATAATATCTCATTATGGACTAAAGATTGGTAAATTTATGGGATGAAGATCAAATATTGAAGTTTTTAGGGCTTTTGTTAAGAAGAAGTGGAAAACCAATGGCCAAGTTCTTTTTTCTGCTCTACCCAAAGGTTATTTCACCTTTGAGTTATCCTATAAGGAGGAAATTTTGGCTATGAGAAGTGGTGGTTCCTGGGTTATAGGCAAGTCCTCTTTGGCTCTAAATAAATGGACCCCATATCTGGACCCTTCAAATTCCTTCTTTGAAAATTTCCTAGTTTGGGCTAGACTTCCCAGCCTTCCTTTGGAATACTGGAATGAGGATATCTTTACTGGTTTGGCTAACTCATTTGGAGAGATTCTTTCCATATATCCTATGATGGAAGCTAGGAGAAGGCTTGTGTTTGCAAGAATTTGTGTGGTTATCTCCTAGACTACCGATCTTCACACATCTATTAAAATAAAAATGAAGCTTGGCACTTGGGTTCAAACTATTGAGTTTGAATCAATCCCTTTTTCCTTCTTTAAATACATAAAAATAAGGCACTAGGCAAAGAAATTATTTCTTAATGCCAGCAAGGAGACAGAGAAACGCCAACCTAAACTAAAGAATATTTGGAAAATCAAGCTTGGGGGGATGGAAACAAGAATAAAGAAACACAAAATGGAGGGAAAGATAGTAAGACGATAGAATAACCTATGAAAGCCCCCAAAAGGAAGAATGATTCAAGTATTCAAGTTGATTTGGAAATTCAGGAGCTAGCAATAAAAAATCAACAAATGATTCTGATAGAAAGGAGGATGGTAAGATTGGTTTAGAAGATATTTTGAGTCAGGGATCCAGTGTTTTGATTAAGGATGTTAATCTGGTTGTGGATCTAGGGGTTTCAAATATGCCTTTGGATGCTAGAGACAAGGTCCTCTCTAGTCAATATTTAGCTTAGGATCAAAACCTAGGGAACTCTTAGGAAATTGTTAAGGATACTTATGTAGATGATAGTCTAACTCTAGAGGGTCATAGTGGGAATGATTCCTATAATATCAATGGAATGATGGACACCATCCCTTTGTCACAGAAGTGGCTTTCAGATAGGGAGTGAGAATCATGAAAATAGAACTATAGTCAAGATGATACTAATATAGAAGATGAGAAATCTAATACTAAGAAGGAGAGAAAGAAAAAATAAACCACAAATCACGTCGTTAAGGGTCTATGCTCGAACTAGATCTAAGGTAGATTGTAGGATCACAAAGGGAAGTCTAGGAAGAAGATCTGCAAAATGGTATATGGAGAAAGAAAGATGTCGGGATATAATAGATGGTATTCAAGAAACCATTCCTGAGATTTGCAGCCTTCAATCTCCTGGTAAGATATGAATATAATGTCATGGAACATTAGGGGGCTTAATAGCCTCCATAAGCAGGATGTTTTACACAATTTTTTAAGGGATCATAAACTAGATATTTTACTTGTTCAAGAATAAAAAATTCCGAAAGAGAGAGTGGAAAAGATTAAAATGTTTATGTTCTATGGGGTGCATGGAAATAGTTCTAATGGTGCCTCAGGGGGAATTTTTTCCTTTTGGGATCTAAACCTTATTAGAGGTGAGTCATTGTTTGAAAGTTCCAATCATGTGGCTACCATATTTATCCATATTAGAGATAACTTTAGCTGGATTCAGTCTAAAATATATGCCCCTAATGGAAAAGGGGCCATAAATATTTTTTGGCAAGAGCTCGCTACTTTTCCTAGGAAATTCATGAATAAAAACTAGGTTTTTATGGGAGATTATAATTTACCTCTCTCTAGGAAAGTGAGAATTTCAAAGGATCACAAGTGAATCTGGATAGTAGAATGGATCTTCTAGATTTGATTAATAATCAAATGTTAATTGATTTAGATCTGCAAAGATCCTCATACACTTGGTCGAATCGAAGAATTGTTAAGGATCTCATTCAAGTCAGATTGGATAGAACTCTAATTTATGATCAATTGTTTTTAAATTATTTATGTTCCTTACAAGCTCTCTAGAGGGTGGGCTCAAACCACTTACCTATTAGTTTTTTTGTGGACCCTATTCTGGCTAAGAGGAATTTCCCTTTTAGATTTGAATACATGTAGCTTTCTCACCCTTAGCTCCATGAGGAAGTTAAAAAATGGTGGGGATATTTTTGTCCTTGGGATAACTATGTTCAGGGTAGCCAAGAAATTGAGAGAAGTTAAAAACAAGGTTAAAAAATGGAAGAAAGAGCCCTTTGGTAATATTTTTTATTTCAAGGTTGAATTATAGATTAAGGTCGAAGATATATAAGATAGTATTCAATAGGAGGGATACATTGTTGATAATAAGATGAAGGAAAATGACCTGGTTATTAAGATGCATGATATTATCTCTAAAGAGGAGGAATTTTGTAAGCAAAAATCTAGGGCTCTTTGGCTTTCTTCTGGAGATAAAAATACTAAATACTTTCACATGTGATGACACTAAAACATAGGGTGGCGAATAGGATTTCTCATATAGAGTACAATGGCATCTATTTTGATAATGATGAAGACATAATAATATAAGTTGTCCTTTTCTTCAGTAATATTCTATTAGTCAATGATGGTGTTAATTATGCAATGCAAGATCATCTTTCACGGGCCATCCCCAAACTAGTTTTGGAAGAAGATAATAAAATGCTTACTACTATTCTTTCCAGAGAAGAAATCAAGAAGGTTATCTTTACCTTTGAAGAAAACAAAGCCCTGGTAATTTATGGATTTCATATGTTTTTCTTTCATTATTTCTACTAGATTGTGACTGAGGATGTGGTGAATTTTGTGAAGGAGGTTTTTGGATCGAGGAGCCTTCTTAAGGAGATAAATGCTACTTTCTTGGTCCTCATCCCTAAGAACCATGGAGCTATTTATTTTGAAGCATTCAAACCTATAAGCCTCTATAAATCCTACAAAATTATATCTAAAGTTTTGATGTCAAGATTACTGACAATTTTTCCCTCCCTGATCTCTCCTCAGTAGAATGGATTCATTCCTGGAAGGAAAATACTAGATTCAATTATAATTGTTCATGAAAATGTGCATTCACTCATGGAGTCTAAGAATGGGTGATTTCTTCTGAAGATAGATATTTCAATAGCATATGATCATGTAGATTGGCACTTATTACTCAAAATCATGAAGGAATTTGTCTTTACCAATAGAGTTCTTCAGCTGATTAGACAACTCATCTCCACTGCTTCCATATTTTTCATTGTAAATTGATCTCCTTCACATTTCTTTAAGAATTCTAGAGGGATAAGGAAGGTAAATCCTATTTCCCCTATTCTTTTACTATTATGATAGAATGCCTTGGCAAAAACTTGAAAAAGATGGTGGATTAGGGGTCCCTAATGGATTTGAGACCCTCTTCCTATAATATTTTTTACTTCCAGCAATAGTTTGTGGATGATGTAATCACCCAAAAATGGTCTAGTAAACCTTGACCTCCATTCTAACATTAAACATTAAAAATACTAGACTTTATCTTATGCTTAAAAATCAATCTTATCTCTTGATCAAATCATCACTTTAATCATTTATCTGATGATATCTTAAAGTTTGACCACTTTATCCTAAGTCTTATTTAATTAAAAGAACATGTCCCCTTTTAATTAAATAAATCCACTTTATCCTATGTGTGCATATGATAAATGAATTTCTTAATTTGAAAAAAAGAGAAAAAGACAAAAGTGGAATTTCTTTTGCCTCTTAGTCCTCACCACTCATTTCTACCTAACCATTCTCATCCATTTGATTTTTCCTCTTGATAATCTTGTGCCCTAAAGTCAAAATGAGAATTATTCTCCACACTTGGATTTTTCCTCTTAATCTTGACTGTGCATTCATTTCTAAATTCTTTAAAAGGATACCCTCTCCTCACTTTTGCATACCTAACCCTAGACCTTAGACTTATTCTATCATTTTGTGTACTTGCATTCTTAAGAGCATTCTAGTTTACTTGAATTCTATCTTAACATTTCCTTATTACATCTAGCTTAAGTCACATAGCTTAACTAGGAGGTATTGTAATCTTAATAGATTAGCTTTTCTTTCTTGTTCTTGCATTTGCATCCTAGCTTAAATCTTGCATTTCATTTAGATCTCTCATGCTTGCATCTTCATCTCGAATCTTCCATTCTATGGTGCACCTTGCAAGGGTTTCTTATTGAGGTTCATTTGAGAGCCACTATCCATAATGTTTATATTCTTGCACGTCATAGATAGGAAACTATAATCTGCCTCTTGGGATATCATCTTTCATGGATTCTCTCAAGAACAATGGTTTATAGAAGTGTGTAACCTTTTAATCACGTATTTTTGGTGCCCATTGTGGGGCTCGATATACTTTTCTAGCTCCATTTCTTGCATTTTTTAGATTTATGTTGTCGAAAGTTCGTCATTTTTGTTTTGCAGCCCAGAAAGTCGTATGACATTTCAACATATACCTGTGTGATATTTCTTAACACTGTTAGGCAAAATTTCTTACTTTCTAGAATATCACTCTTTTATACAGAGAAATATCGTACTCCTTCTGGCAAAGTGTCGCACAACTTCTTTAAGGTTTGTCGCATCATTCTAAAATATCATCTAGTTTGTAGACAACTATCGTATGATTTTCTTGGCAGACTGCGAAGTTTCATCCAGATTTATTTTCTATCACATTCCAAGTTTTAGCCGAGTTTGCTTGCATTTTCTTTCATTTTTGGATTTTCTGGTCTCTTAACAAAATCTAACAAGTTGTTTTGTAGGGTTGTTGATTTGATTTGCTTACTATTTTGAGCTCTAACTTATGATTTTGTAGGAATATCTTGTCAAAGAAGTTGCATTGCTAAAAACTACTAACTTGTGGTTTTGTAGGTTGTCTTGGGAGATACAAATAAATACTATTCTTCCATATACTTGATTTTCTAGGCACCTAGCTTAGTTAGTGTTCTTTTGGTAAATGAACAAGTGTTTGATGTGTTTGGGAGATACTATGAAGTAGGAGAGTATGCTCTTTTCCTTATGGAAAACTAGAAATCTAGACCTCTATTAGTTATACATTTACTTTCTTGCATTTACCTTTATAGAGTCTGTCAAAAGAGAAATCTTTTGGGAACAACCCAAGTGGGGAACAAGTGAACTTGAATTCTCCACCCCACTATAAAAAAATGCTTCCTTCAATCCAAAGAGAGGGAAGACATGGCTATTTCTACTTCTAATGCTTCTTCAAGTCTAGGGCCTAGTTGCCTAAATCTTGCTAAGCAAGAATACATTTGACTAGGTTCTTGTTTACAAGGGAAGTACATTCAACTTGTGTAGGGCCGAGAGGTCTAAGTCTTTCTTGCAAGACTATGAATTTTGGGTGCTTGTAGGGCTATATGCCTTAATTCCGCTTGCGGAACTACATGGGGTAGTCATGAACGAATACCCTTATTAAGAACCCAGGATTTAAAGGCTAGCCATTTTGGCTGCGTGACTTCCTTTATGCAAGGATTGATCCAAGTGGACTTAACCTAGATCAACCCAAGACACTCACCATATGTGTTCCCTTGGATGTTAAAGCTTGAATATGGCAATATGGAAATACATGTGATTCAAGCAGTATTCTCTTCCAATTGATCCATAACTTGCATAGTCCTAGGAAAAACCACTCAACCACTTAACCGTGGGGCTAAGAACATCAAGTTGTGGGAAAAGGTTGAACCACTTCCCTCTTGACCTTAGGTAGAACTTGCTTGATGTATCTTCAATTTGTGCAAGACCAGTGGAAAGTATTTGAACATACACATTATGGTTCTATTCATGGATTTTTCCTTTGAGACCTCACAAATGCTTGTATCATGCAAGGTTTCTTTGTCCCTTGCTTGATTATTTTAAGACTACTCTATGTGTCACAATTTCTTTGCAAATATCAAACTTGTTGTTAAACCTGCTATTACACATTATCACTTTTCTAGATTAGTCAAAATAGCTTATCAAAATGAAGAAATTAAGTCAAAACCGATCTTTCACTATTTTTCAATTAAATATCATCTACCTTTAGTGAGAAATATCATAGGACACTTTAAACTTTAGCCTATAGTTTAGAGAAACATCGCCCCATAATACTGGGTATATTGTCCCACCTATATGCAAAGTATCGCACTGTCCTAAAGTGTTGTCCTGCTTCACTGGGGTCTATCATAGAGATTTTGTCTTCTGTCTAAGTGACGTCTAGTTATTTGAGGTCTATCGTCCAGATTCTGATCCGAGTGGGCTTGTTCCAAATATTCTCCTGGCTAGTTTAGGGAGCTTGCATTTGACTCTTTTGGTTTCTTAGTCTAAAATTGACATAATATGAGTTGTTTTTAGCTAAAACGAATTGCTTTGATACCTTGGTTATATTATTAACTAGTAGAGTTGTTCACTTATTCAAATTTCTTTTGGTTGTCTTATCTTATCTTGGCTTTATCTTTTGACTTGATTCGCAAGTTTCGTACCTAGGGATCTTACCTGCAACTTGGGTACTTCGGGACAAGTCATCTTATTCTCTCTTTTTCTCTTTTTCTTTTCTTTTGAACAAGTGAACAATTTTCTTTTCTAGGGTGGGCATCAAGTTGTCTTGTGTCATCTTAATTGGCTCTCTAGACTCTTATTCTTGCCAATAACAACTAGATACCAATTTGATCAAGGAAAGAAACCACCAATCAACTTTGACAAATTACCCTTTCCAACTAGGCGTCAACATCGTCACGACAAAGACCCTCAAGTTATCTTTGACAAGGAAGAAGAAAATACCATTTAAATCTAGTTTGATCCTTTTGGAAGTACTTTTGATAGAACTTGTGAGACACCTATATCCTCATCCAAATCTGAAAATAGTTTATCTTTCACCATGCATATAGAAGAGCATAACAAGCGGTTCAATGATCTTTTTGAGAAAAATGAAAGATTAAGACGAATGGAGTTAGAAAGAAAAGCCTAAATGGAAGAACAAACAGACTGATTGGCTCAACAATTTAACAATAATTTATACAGTGTAAATAATGGAAATGATTCACCACTAAGATATCCTCCAAGATCTTGACACAATGGATATGATTCACCTCTAAGGTCTTCGCATTCTAGAACATGAAATGGTAACAATACAAAGCAAGAAATTACTGAAGAAGAGATCCTAAATTTTCAACAAAATGATCATTACCAAAAACTTATGTTGAAGACATTAGAACAAAATGGTGACTAATAATTTTTATACCTAGCTTCTAGAGGATTGAAGCTTCCACATGAATTTGATTTTGAGGGATTAATTTGGAAAAGAGAACCCTCCGATTTAGAAGTTACCAGGAGAGAAATACAAAGTTTAAGAGATGAAATATCAAACTTAAGAAGGGAAGCATACAAACCTAAATCATCATTTTCGGTGGAGTCTATATGTGCATTACCTTTTGACAAGAGTTTATACATGATTCCTTTCCCAAGGGATATTGACATCCCTAAATTTGACAAATAAAATGGTAATGGAGATCCACATGACCATGCCAGACAATTTTATGCTCTAAGTATGGATTTCACGCATGATCACACTTATCTTATGTGACTCTTCCCTAGGAGTCTAAGTGGCCAAGCCATGGAATGGATTACAAAGATTACACCTCCACTTAAGTATTTTGATGAGTTTATGAAACAATTTATACAACATTATTCTTATAATATTCAACATCGAGTAACTATGCTCAAATTATGCAATATCAAGAAAAGTGAACCCTTTGTGACATTTTCGCAAAGATGGAGAAAGTTACACTCAAGATATCCATGACAACTTCCTGAAAATGAAAAGATTGATATCTTTGTCAATAATCTTATTCCTGAATTGCACTATGACCTTAGGAAGCAAGTCTACTTCACTTTTAATGGCATGATTAAGAGTGCCTTTCACATAGAAGATGTCTTGGTCAAGAAAGGTGAAATTACTTTGAGCAAAGAGAAGTCCAGCACTAGTAATGGATACAAAAAGGATAAGAGCAAGCCTTGGAACAAGAACAAGCATATGGTTAACGATGGTGTTGTTGATGAAACTAAGCCTAAGGAGTCCATCTTTAACTTGGTTAGTGCTATCTTAACAACTCAGAAACAAGAGGCTACAAAGTCTAATGACCCTAACAATACTAGACCTCCGCGAGCACCTAAGCCTAAGTGAGATTTTACACCTTTGGGAGATTCATACGATGTGATACTTAAGACATTACTCTCCAACAAGATTATCACATTGCCATAATATACTAATTCTTATGAGCCTGACGTAAACCCAAATGGTGGAATGATAATCATTACTGTGAATATCATAAGAATAAAGGGACATAAGACTGACAACTGTATAGGGCTAAAACATGTTATTCAGGATCTTATTGAGAATGGAAAAGTTGGAGCAGATGGTTTTGTCAACAATTCTGACCATAAAGATTTTAAACAACCACTCCCTAAGTATGATAAAGGGGAGGAATCAACATCCAAGAAGGAAGAAGGAGTTAAGATCAATTATACCTACACAAAAAATGACAATATCATCAATATGCTTAAACCAATGGATGAAAGTATTAACATGGTGAGGGACAATGGACCCAAATATGATTCAGATTCCGATGAGACACCTAAGGTCATCTTAAGAACTGTTAATTCTTCCATGTAACCTCAACCTTCCAATAATTCTAACCACATGATAATTCTTAGAGGTGTTGATTCCACTTTTCCTAGGGAGAGTCTTAATGTTGTTACCAAAAGTCAACCCAAAGTTATCCTCAGAGGTCCAAATTCTTCAAAACAAGAAAATCCTAAACAAATGACTTCTTCTAAGAAAACCTCTACTTCTAATAATTCTAGCTACAGTCTAGTAGATCAACTCCAATGAACTCCAACTCAAATTTTAATATTTTACTTACTAGAACTATCACCTGCACATAAGGAGATCTTGAAAAAATATTTGCAGACAACTAGTGTCCCTAAGAACATTGACACTGATTAATTCTAGAATATGGTTAACAATATCACTGCTTCACATTACCTTTCCTTTTCGGAGGAAGATAACAAATCTTTAGGTCATCCACACAATCTTGCCTTGCACATTAAGATTCAAATCTATAGAACCTGACTCAAATGTGTGCTGATAGATAATGGCGTTGGGTTGAATATTTGTTCTTTTAATGTAATCAAGTAGTTGGGATTATTAGAGTTTACTATTGATTCAACTAAAAAGATTACTATTAAGGCTTATGACAAAGTTGAAAGGTCCTTTAAAGGATTAATTGTGTTACCCATCTAGGTTGGTCCAATTGAAAAATAGGTGATGTTCCAAGTTCTTGATATCTCTCTTGCATATAACATACTATTAGGGAGACCTTGGATTCACAACATGCAAGCGGTCCCCTCTACTTATTACCAATGCATAAAATTCCCTTTCAACGGGACTAAGATCTCTATCCCAAGAGATAATTCCATGTCTATTAATGCACTTACTATTGAGTCCTTGGTACCAAACAATAGGGTTGCCGAAGAAAATAGGACCACTCTTGCTAATTGTGAGAGAAAATTAAAAATATTAAATATTGGAATGGGAGAATATTGACTTGACTCTATTGCTACACTCCCAGTTTCCCCTCGCTCTTATGGGAAACCTTCAAAAAATAAAAAACCTTCATCTTTCGCCATGACATGATATGGTACTTTTGTTCAATCCTCGGTGCCTTTAGAGGATGAAAGAGAAGAACAAGTTGTTAGGGAATGGATCTATAGAGGAAAAGAACCAGAAGAGGTTGTGCTCACTACTACAGTATCTCCTAAGAAATATGGGAAAGGATATGAATTCTTAGCTAAAATGGGTTATCCTATTCATGATCCTTTAAGTGATAAGAAACATTCTCTTGTTGAGTCTTGAGTCATACTAATGGGAGAAAATCTAAAGATAAAACTGGACTAGGATTTTCCAATACACAACCAATTTTTGACCCATCTCTTGAAAACAATGAATCTGAAGAAGAAACTTCATCTACTCCTATTTTTAATCAAGTTGAAGACAAATTTGTTCTTTTTACTGTTATCCTTTGGAATGAAGAAGGACCCTCACTTGAACATGATGATGAAACTTCTACATCCCATCACAACAAAGAATCAGATG
Source organism: Chamaecyparis obtusa (assembly GCA_027943335.1). Taxonomy (NCBI): domain Eukaryota; kingdom Viridiplantae; phylum Streptophyta; class Pinopsida; order Cupressales; family Cupressaceae; genus Chamaecyparis; species Chamaecyparis obtusa. The sequence continues at coordinate 1,416,747 of BSBK01001541.1, read as the reverse complement.
TTGAGGATCCTAATTGGGAGCGCATCCACAAAAACATGGCACAATTACTATAGAGAGATAGATATACTGACTTACAAGAGCCTAAATGGGATTCTCTCTCATCTAAATCAATAGAATTAGGGATATATTTTATTCATACCTATGCTAACCAAACTGAGGTGGTAGACGAGTCACCCATAGGGCTTGATGAGTCAAACTTACATGCCGCTCTCTTTGACCAAGTTGACCATGCTAGGAATTAGATTGATCTAGGTACTTTTGAGGGAGACCTTATAAGCTTTGAATACCTTGTCCCTAGAGATGATTCCCCCCATATCAATTCTTTGGAGCTCGTCCCTTCCCTCCCTATCACATACCTCGACCTTATTGATTGGTCCCAACAAAACATACCACCTGCATTACCTACCTTTCATAATGACTATGAAATTACATGTTATCTTGATGCCATTGAACCTATGGTTTCTTCCACTAGTGGACCATCAAAAAACATGACTGAGACAAATATCAAGTACCTTAGTCACAAAATAAAAATAAAAATAAAAAAGAATAGGTGTTTTGATGGAGAAAACCACTTTGTGGTAGTGTCAGAACTAAAAAAAGTAAAAAACAAAAGATGTATTTGAGAGTGAAAACCTCTTTGAGGCCCCCGAAGATGAGGTACTTGGTAGCCTACCTAGTTAATTTCAGGAAATATCTTCAGTCTTGATAGAACCCATGCAAGTTGTAAATCTTGGGAAGACTGAAACAACTTAGCTTATACATCTAGCTCAGTCCTTGTCAACAAATGAGAAACAACAATTCACTGAGTTTTTCAAAGAAAAGAAGACAAACTTTTCTTGGACATATTTAGACATTCTAGGCTTGACACTAATCTTATTATGCATCATCTATCCATAGCTTCTGGTATCAAACCAATAAAATAAAAGTTGTGAAAAATGCATCCACATATAGCTCTTTTGGTTAAAGAAGAATTGGAAAAACTCTTGAGTGTAGAATTCATAAGGGCTATTGACTATGCTAAATGGATTTCAAACATTGTAATTGTTTCTAAACATGACAAGTCCATCCTTGTATGCATAGATTTCTGAGATCTTAATAAATCTTTCCCAAAGGATGACTTTCCACTCCCAAACATAGACATGATAGTGGACATGACTGCAGTATATGAAATGTACTCTCTTATGGATAGATTCATGGGATATAATCAAATCAATATAGCTCCTGAAGATCAAGAGAATACTTCCCTTACATGTGCATGGGGAACCTTTTGTTGGAACGTCATGTCATTTGGATTAAAAAATGTAGGAGCTACCTATCAAAGAGCTATGACTACAATCTTTCATGACATGATGCATAAAAACATGGAAGATTATGTGGATGATACCTTGGCTAAGTCTAAAAAGAGGAATACACATATTGCAGATTTGAGCTTGATATTAGACAAGATGGAATAATTCCAGCTCAGAAAAATCCCAAGAAATGTGTTTTTGGCGTTACCTCAGGGAAACTACTCAGATATATCATTTTAGAAAAATGAATTGAGGTTGACCCTAAAACATTCCAAGCAATAATGTAAATGTCACCTCCCAATAACATAATTCAACTAAGGAGTCTGCAGGATGCCTTCAGTCTATCAGGAGATTCATATCTCAACTTGTTGATAGAGCTCAACCTTTTAACAAAAATCTACATAAAGTGTTGGCATGTGATTTTTTGGAGCACTAGGAATCACTTGAGGGTTGTCATTTATGGCAACACTTATGTTGGAGTGATTGCATGTTGTGGAGATTGCCACTGGAGTCATAGTCATGAAAATGACTAAGTCTAGAATCAAGATAACAAGGTACAGTGCGACAGTTTTGGTCAGCGATGAAGATATATGAGGTATTATGGCTTGAGAAGTTAGTTGGAGGTATTTTGGGATGTATACATGCTTTAGTTAAAAGCGCATAAGTTTTGGTTATCAAATTTGTGAGATATAGTGTTCAGAAGGTATGTGAAGATAGTAAACAAGTGTAACAGGGTATATGAACAGTTGCGAAGATTAAGGAGAGCATAGTGGATATGGTAACGTGATAAGATAAGTGAATAAAGTATATTGCCAACTCCTTGGTAATATAATATCACCGACTCCATAATTATCATTTGTATAATTTATTGATATGTTTTGTATGGTATTTGTGAAGCCGACTTGAAGGCTGATTTTGTATAACTATAGATTTCTTTTGTGAAAGGGAAGTATTGTTATGATTATGATGATGGAGTAAGTTTGTGAATGTAAGAGAATAGATCAGATGCGAGATTAGTAAGAGGTTGAGCTATAACTGGAACTATCTAAGCAAGATAAGTGCTTGTATTGTTCCCCTTTTGAGAACTCTTTTGAGACAAGTATTGATTGTAAGAGCAGTGTGCTCACCACCTTTAACCAGGTGTTTTGTATACTCCTAACAGGGTTTTTTATTCCTCTAACAAGGAAATGTACTATGTAACAATCAGCTCCTAACATGGCTAGATCTCCTAACAGGGATATTATATTTTAGTACATATTTGTGGGTACCATCCCCACCAAGGTTTTCCCTTAGCCAGGGTTTCCTCAAGAACAAATCATGGTGTCATGAGTAATATGTTATGCTTATATGCTCTTTTCATTTCTGCATTACTTTGGATTGTATGTAATTGTTTGAAGTTGAAATCAAAGTTCTGTAATACTGATTCACCCCCCTCTCAGTATTACCTAATCATAACAATTGGTATCAAAGCTATTGGCCCTTGGAAAGAAAGTCTAACAGCTTAAGGGAGATTAGAATGGATTCAGAAGATTTTGAAGAGAACTTTGAGGCTGCACTTGAATATCTGGATAAGATGAAAGCTGAGAATGGTGAACTAAAATCTAAATTAAGAAGAGCAAAAGGTTTCATGAGGAAACTAAAAGAATAGCTTGAGATTGCAAAGAGTCAGAGACAAGACCTTATGGAGAAGATCAAAGAAGGTTTAGACAGTGATACATCAGACAAAGTAAAGAAGTTGGAGCAAGAAAAAGAACAAATCAATCTTTTGATGATCAAGGAGATTCAACATGAAAAAGAAACAAAGTCGAAGAGTCACTAAAAGAAGCTAGCATGCAGATGGGACAAATGAAGACTAAACTTGACCAATACAAAGATAAATATCAAGAATTGGAAAAATACAATCATATCATTAAAGGTTAAATCACTCAAGCTAAATTACGCATTGAGAAGTTACACGAGTAGTGACAAGATTGATGAACAAAGAGAAAGACAAAATCCTAAAGGAGAAATGACTGGAGTTGTATTCAATGAAGGTGAAAGTTCAAAAACCCAGGAAGAATCAAATGAAGCCAAGAATGAGGAAAGACATATTCCTGAAGAGAGACCTACTAATGAAGAACCTAGAAAATAGTTTAGCCCCTTCAGAGGTAGATGTTTCAGATGCAACAAAGTTGGACGCAGGAAAAGATATTTCATAAGTAAAGGTAACTCTAAGCCCTTTACTAGTTACTGTTTTAATTTCTATGAATATGGACACAAGAAAGAATATTGTAGAAAACCTGATCAGTCCAGGTATAAGCAAGACTATATTAGAGAAGAAACAGAAGGTAAGATTACATGTCAAAAATGTAATAACTTTGGGCATACAACAAGGTGTTTTAAGCTGCAGACTAATCAAGATAGAAGAAGACCACCTATTTGTTATAAGTGTAACAATCCAGGTCACATTGTGAAGTTTTGTAGATATAATGGAGATGACAACAGAAGAGGACCAAGAAGATCTAGTGAACCAAGAGGACCGCCTCCTGTGGTTATAAAGAAAAATGTTGGTGATAGTGGTAAGAGTCTTAATGAGTACATCGATGAATTTGGAAATCATTTCAAGAAATCAGAAAGAAAGGAGGATAATCAGATATGGAAAGTGAAATTTTTAAACAAAGCAGTGGTTCAAGGAGGGACAATAGATGACGTTGTGTCTTCGCATGATGAGTTCTTTGAGGTATCGACCTAGAAGGCCGCATGGTCTTATGGGGAGCATTGGATGCAATGAACAGAAATTATCCAGCCCTTGTATATGTGGAGTAAGCTCATGCGAGCTTAGGAATGATGTGTACAGATGTTGTGGATTATGTGGATGAGAGTGTAGCACTTGGAGATTCCTCTTCTGTGTTCTCAATTTTTTTATCGATTGGATGACATGCGAAGTTGAGCTACATGTGTTTAATACACACACTCAACTTGCGATGAATAAAAGGACTTAAAGGATCTCAAATATACACCATTTGTTGATCAACTCTTAAAGAAAATAGAGTAGAGAAGGTTATCAGTCATATGGCAGAGTGGTTATGTGATCGCGTGAAGCAAAGCATCGAATTCAGGGGTGTTAAGGTATTTAGACCTAATCTCTTTGAGAAGTCATGGATACACCAGTAGTTTATGATGTTGTAGACAGACCTAGGAATAAATTCAAAAGGCATCCATTCAAATCCTGTGAGGATGATCCGAAAGGAGCATTTTCAAAAACTCCCATAGGCGTGTTGCACATAGAAGATATTAGGGCATACATACACTGAAAGTATGAGATTATTGGGGAGGTTAACATCTTCAGTGAATTGAATAGTATGATTGAAGCTGATGGATCTATGGTAGAAAAATTTAAGAACCTAAAGTATCAGTCAATCCTTAAGTTAACCCGACTCACATAATTCATAGAAGTTGAATGGTTTAAGATCATTCTTAGCAGAGTTCATGACCAGTTTTTGTGGATAGGTGAACAACTTGTTAAGATATGTGCATAGTTGATAAGAGGGATAAGAGGGAAATGAAACTGGCAGAAATCCTAACACACTCTAAGTGGGATAAGAGGGCAATGAAAGTAAATGATATTTATTTGCAAGATGTCAGATTGGTAGCAATGCTGCTAGGCTACAAGTTGTTTTACAGTAGCTGACCTCATTCTGTATTTGTTGGAGTCATCATGATGGCATACAAAATGGTAAAAGAGAACAAGAAGTATAATCTTTGCAAAATTCTAGCTCAACAATTTATTGAGAATGTGAAATCTATAAAGAAGGATAAATCTAAGGCATTTAGGTTTGGTTCATTGCTAATTCACATGTACAATCATATCATTCACAACTTTCCTAGCATGCATCCTAGAGCATGGAGAGACAATGAACTCACTGGACTTCAGATCTCAGAATACTATAGAAGACAAAAGAAGGACTAGATAGATGGAGAGTTGTTTGGCAGGATCAAGATACTACAGAGGCAAATGAAAGAAAAGTACATAATTCCAAAGAATTTAGTGGAAAAATATGAGGACACTATCTTTTTCATGGTTGAAATTGATTGTGTCTGCTTTGAGGAAGTTGAGCCAAGAACCAAGTGGTGCTATCCTATGGTATATGAGGTAAGTGCTGAAATCCTGACTATGCAAGTGGAGCATGTATTGGCAGCAGAAAAGGACCCTACCCAAGAAAGATGGGGAACATACAAGGAGAAATATGAGAAAGTAAGAGAAGAGCAAGAAAAGGTGACAAGGAAAAGAAAACTCAACAAGATTGTTGAAGAAATCATTGTGAAGGTGGGAATCACAAAAAGGTAGTTGATAGAGATGACAAACAAGATGGAGGCATCTTCTAGCATCGCCACTGATACACCCACTCCATTGAAAATAGAAAAGATAGTAGCTTCTACTGTTGAAGTTGTTGATTTGTCAGCCTCTCAAGAGGAAGGAACACAAGATGTTGTGCCTATAGTTATTCCCAGAAGATTAACAAGGTCAATTAAGTAGGACAGTCCAAAGAAAAAGGAAGAAAAAACAGTTGAGAAAGAGGAAGAGAAAACAGTTCAAAAGAATCCACAAACCTTGTGGAAACCAGACCTGAAATCACTACAGAAAGAGTTATCAAAGATGGAAATCTTTTAATAGTGAACAGATACTATGAAAGATATAACTCTGAGGACCAAGCAGTTATTGAAGATACTGTTATTGAGCACTTGCTTGTCTTTAAGAAGAATTTGTTGGAAATTGAAGGAAGCATTCCCAAAGCCCTAAATAGAAAATTGGAAATCATAAAATAGTTATCACATTCGGAGGATGAGAACATAAGAAATAAAACAATTGATGATATGTTTCCGGTTGTGTCAATTCAAGATAGAGAAAGAATCATAAAAGCACTAAAACCCCTACCGAGGACAAAGGCTAGACTAGTCAAGATTATGGCTAGGAAGTATGATGAGGTGATTGAGGACACTCAAAAGGCATTAGACCAAGTTCTAATGTATGACATGCCTAAGAAGGTTTCACCTCCCAAGGCTTCTAAGTCTATATCTTTGAGTTTAGGAGAGAGTTCCAAGGCAGTAAATGAAAATGCTCAAGTTAGCATGAAACCGGATTTCTTTGTCACTGGTGTGCCTGTTAGCCTTGACACTTTACAGGATGTAAATGATCCATTTTTGGATAATGTGGATAGTGCGATGGAGGTTGATGATCAAGAGAAGATAGAGGAAGGGAAATTAGAAGAGAAACAAGAAGAAAAATCATAGGAGAAGGAAATACAACAGGAGGAAAAGAAAGAAGAACAGATAAAATCATAAAAATTTGTTGAAGTCAGATTGGACACATCTTTATTGTTGGCAAGTGTGGCCAAACTAGTCATTTTTTATGTGGACAACATGGATGAAGATGCGCTGATGAGACTATCATTTATGGCTTTTTTCTAAAGCTAAGGAGAGATCAGTTCAAAAAGGAGACAAAAGAGCTAAGGTAATGGTGAGGGCTATAGAAATAGTGAACACACTACTCCCCTCACCGGTTATCTTCAAAGACAAAGATGAAGCTAAGAACCTTGGTACAGTGTTGGATAGCTTTGATAGTCATTTTGACTCATTGCTAAAGACAACGGAGAAAAAGGCTGAAAAGAAATTTTTGGAGAAGAAGTTGAGCGAAGTTTGTAAGTCTATTTCATGGGACTTAAATATTCTTAAGGCTACTACTTTTAAGGCCAAGAGTTGTGTAGCACAAGGTAGGAAAATTTACATCTATTGCATAAACCCCTACAAAACTTTAAAGAACATTGAGGAGATCATAGCCAGAGACAAGACTACCCTTGACAGCATAATGGACAGTTGTGAATCATCTTCACAAACTATGGGATAAATAGATAAGGAGACATCCAGGCTATTGGATAAGATAGGAGTACTGGAAACAGAGAAAGGGAGAGTTGTAGATAGATTTGGCTTATTGAGAAGCCTATTGACTCCTAAGCTCACAATGTTGGAGACTCATCTTTCAGAGATGATAAAAGTTGAAGGCTCGATGTCTGTACCTACTCTTACTGAGATTAAGGTAGCAGAGACAACATCATATGCACTGAATGGATTAATCCATGTCAGTGAACTGTTGATAAAATCAGGGATTGAAGAAGTTAAGACCTTAGAAAACTCTTTCCAAGATGTCTTAAATCTGGTGAGTAAGCACTAAACCATTTGTGCTTAAGTTTTGCAATTTTGACAATACCTTTTCCATTGATGTCAAAGGGAGAGGAAGAGAAAGGAAAAATGAGGAAGAGAAATAAATATGAAGGAGTAATAAATAAAGAAAAAATGTAGAAAAGAAACAAAAAAAAATAGAAAAAAGAAAAAGAAAAAAGAATTTGTATTGTGACACTTAGTCATTTTTCTAAGTGTTTCCATCAATGCCAAAGGGAGAGATTGTTGGCATGCGATGTTTTGGAGCACTAGTAATCACTTGAGGATTTTCATTTATGGCAACACTTATGTTGGAGTGATCGCATGTTGTGGAGATTTCCACTGGAGTCACAGTCATGAAAATGATTAAGTCTAGAATCAGGATAACTGGGTATAGTTCCATAGTTTTGGTTAGCAATGAAGATATATGAGGTATTATGGCTTGCGAAGTTAACTGGGGGTATTTTGGGATGTATACATGCTTCAGTTAAAAGCGCATAAGTTTTGGTTACTAGATCTGTTAGATACAGTGTTCGGAAGGTATGCAAAGATAGTAAAACAATGTAACAAGGTATATGAACAGTTGCAAAGATTAAGGAGAGCATAGTGGATATGGTAACGTGCTAAGACTAGTGAATAAAGTATATTTCGAACTCCTTGGTAATATAAGATCTCCAACTCCATAATTATAATTTGCATAAGTTATTGATATGTTTTGTATGGTATTTGTGAAGCTGACTTGAAGGTTGATTTTGTATAAGTATAGATTGCTTTTGTGAAAGCGAAGTATGGTTATGATTATGATGATGGAGTAAGTTTGTGAATGTAAGAGCAAAGATCAGATGCGAGATCAATAAGAGGCCAAGCTATAACTGGAACTATCTAAGCAATATAATTTCTTGTATTGTTCCCCTTTTGAGAACTCTTTTGAAACAAGTATTGATTGTAAGAGCAGTGTGCTCACCACCTTTAACCAGGTGTTTTGTATACCCCTAATAGGGTTTTGTATTCCTCTAACAAGGAAATGTACTATGTAACAATAAGCTCCTAACATGGCCAGATCTCCTAACAAGGATATTATATTTTAGTACATATTTGTAAGTACCATCCCCACCAGGGTTTTCCCTTGGCTAGGGTTTCCTCAAAAACAAATCATGGTGTCATGAGTAATGTGTTATGCTTATATGTTCTTTTCATTTCTGCATTACTTTGGATTGTATGTAATTGTTTGAAGTTGAAATCAAAGTTCTATAATACTGATTCACCCCCCCTCTCAGTATTACCTAATCCTAACATAAAGGAGCTACATGTACATGGAATGAAGAATGTGAAAAGAGCCTCTTACAAATCAAGGAATACTTGGCTAAACCTCCAATTTTGATGCCTCATATCCTAGGGAAACCTCTCATCTTATACATCTCAACTACAACTACATCTTTAGGGGCATTACTCGCCCAATAAGATGAAAATGGAAAAGAAAGAGCCATATACTATATCAGTAGAACATTGGTTTCCTATGAGATCAATTACAATAGTATTGGAAAAGCTTCTCTTGTGATGGTGTTTACAGCTCAAAAACTCAGGCACTACATGATGGCACATACTACATAGCTCATTGCAAAACTTGATCCCCTGAAATATTTGCTAAACAAAGCTACTCTCACTGGTCGATTGGCTAAATGGATGATGATTCTTTCTGAATTTGACATTGAGGACGTTGATCGTAAAGCTATAAAAGGACAAGAAATTGCTGATCAACTATCTAAATTTCCTATACCAGATGATTCTCCTATGAAGATTGAATTTCCTAACGCTTCCATCATGTATGTGACTGAATGCACCTAGAAAATGTTCTTTGATGGATCTCACATGCAGAATGGTGCTGGAGCTGGAATTCTGTTTATCACACCTCATGGATATACTATTCCTAAGTCCTACAAATTGTTGTTTACTTGCACAAACAACATAGGTAAATGAGGCTTTGACAAATGGAATTAAGTTGGCTATTAAATGGAGGATTGTCGAGTTGCATATCTTTGGAGACTCCCATATTGTCATCAATTAGACTAATAATGACTATCAAACAAAAGATGAAAAATTGATCCATTATAAGAAGATAATTGATGACCTAAAAAGCTATTTCTCTTTTGTCACATTCCAACAGATTCCTATAGATGAAAACATGACTACTGATGCTATGGCCATCTTAGCTTCTATCTTATAGCTGGAACAACATGAATCAAGATTTCAATTTCTGGTGGAAGAAATACCCTATCTTGCCTATGAATCTCTTGAAAACTATGTGATCTGCATTATAATCGGTCACGATTCCTCTCGCTATGCCAAAATATAATCTTACCTATGCAACCAAATTATTCTTGATAACTTAACCCGCAATGAGAAATGACAGCTCATTTGCAATGCTTCCTATTATACCATCATCTCTGGTGAATTGTTTAGGAAGGGCTTAGACAAAACACTTCTTAGGTTCTTAGAGAAAGATGAGTCCAAACGTGCATTAGATGAAGTCCATGATGGAATATGTGGATCTCACTATAATGGTCTTACGTTAGCTCAGAAACTACTAAGGGTTGGTTACTATTAGCCTAGTATGTAGACAAATGTCGTGCGCTATGCCAAATCTTGTAAGAAATGTTAGATACATAGAAAATTGATTCATGTTCTAGGAAGGGAACTTATCCCTTCTATTACACATTGGCCTTTTCAACAGTGGGCTTTTGATTTGGTGGGCCAAATCCGCCCTAATTCATCTAGTGGACATAAATTCATCATTACTACACCATAATATTTCACAAAATGGGTCAAGGTTGTTCCTCTCTCAGTTGCATTAGGAAAACAAGTGTCCATGTTCATACTTAATCACATCATCTGTTGCTACGGCATACCTTCCTCCATAGTTATTGATAATAGAGGACATTTCAAAAATAAGGATGTCAAATAGCTATGTAAAAAATTCAAGATCAAACAACATTGGTCCTCAATCTACTACCCTCAAGGTAACGTCTAGGATGTGTTAGATAACTAAGAGGGGGGTGAATCAATTAAATTAGTTATCCTATAGTCCCAAACTCTCAGAGGTACTTTTTCAAACTTTTAAAATAAAACAATCAACTTGGTAAGATATTAACAATAATCTTTATGTTCATTTACCGATTGCTAGTAATTTCCAAAACTACATTTATCGATTAATCAAATATGAAATATGTAAAGTATGATAGTAATCCAATCATAACAAATAACACATAACACAAATATTTAACATGGAAACCCTGCGAAGGGAAAAACCACGTGGGACTGGTAACCCAAAATATTTCACTCTTCTGAAGTGAGCTTGATTAGGAGATAACCATGTTAAAGGTTACAAAACACACTATAAAGTGTGACCTTTTTAGAGTATTTATAACTAACAGTTCTCCCTCGACCAATATTCATTGTGGGGTCAACAAGAAAACAATTAACATTCCTTCAATGTCATATTGAAATACAAAAATACTGTTAAGTCCACTCAATTAAGAGATTTAGCTGTAACAATGGTTAAATTGATATAGCAGTGATCTGATTCAAATACAACTCAATTTGCAAGTATTCAGATATATGCTAAGCTCAATATAACTCTTCTAATCAATAATCAATTCACTATATTATATCCTCCAACTTACTTCACTCGGTGTACAATTCTCTGACACTCGGTAATACTTGCAGTCCAACTCGGTTCTGTCTATAACCAATTTGATTAGTGGTGCATGAAAAATGTCTTCACGTAAATTCTCCTGCAGTCTCAATTTATCTGGCATATTCAACAATGAATCTCATGTCTCTTAAATAGATGTGTAAACCGTTTTCATCTCATCCATTAGATTTTGCCTCTTAATCTCCATCATTCATTATGTCTCTTCAAGCTTCCTTGGTAGTTGTATCAATAACATGTTTCAATCTCTTCCCTTCGATTATCTCTAAATTTTGTCAGTCGTTAATCTTATAACAAACTCTATCTCTCACCTCGAAATCATAAGCATCTGCCAGCTCATCAATTTCAGTCGACTGTTAGAAACGTTTAATGTTTTCATCCTACTCGGTTAATACAAAATGTGTTGGTGATAACTAACTCGGTTATTACTGTCACTCGGTATACACAAGACTGACTCAGTGTATACAGAAATCTTCAATTACCGACCACATTAACTTGTTCAATTTGGTCTCATCTTCATAACAGAATAATGTAACATGCTCAAGTCAACAACATAATGCCATAGACTCATCAATAAGTTACCTAATGTATACCTTTATCCATATCTGTTATATTCATCTTGTCCTTATGCAGATATCTCATTTTTTCACCATTTCTTCCTTCTACAGATGTTTAGATGTTTGTAACTATCATGATAAGTATAGTCAACATTAGTTGACATCAATGACACCATATTGACAAATTTAATCATCTTACATATTACTTTAATAGCTCGGTGACCTCCTGAATCTTCATCAAGATATTCCACTAGTACAAAAACAACAATATATGACTAAATAAACTACTAAAAATTGTAGATAAATGACTAATTTTGATCACGTGACTAGTAGTAGTATATTGTCGGTCATTTATCTCACGACCAAATTTATGACTAAACTATTTTAGTCATTAATTTGGTCATTTATTTAGTCATTGATTTGGTCATTGATTTGGTCATTGATTTGATCATTGATTTGGTTGTTTATTTGGTCATTGATTTAGTCATTTATTTAGTCGTTTATTTAGTCATTTATTTAGTGATATATTTAGTTGTTTATTTAGTCGTTTATTTAGTCATATATTTAGTCGTTTATTTAGTCATTTATTTAATCATTAATTTAGTCATATTATGACACGATAGAATCAAACCACCATCCTCCTACTTGTAAAGTAGGTTCTCTTCCATTGAGCTAATACCCTTTAAAGAATAATCATACCATATATACTAGTACTTTCCATTAAACATGATTTCAAGTTTTTCCATCTATAGTTCAAGGGTTATGATAGTAAATGGTTATGACAATCATTCAAAACAAAGTATGTCAAAGACTATTATGAGTCAAAGTTTGTGATTGTTATGTAAAGAGGAAGAATTGTAGGTTCCATCACTATGAGAAGGACATTCTATACATGAAAGAAAATGTAAATTTCTTGATCTAAGGGGCAAAAAAATAGAGTAGCAACCTCCATGCAATTTCATGAGTAAAGGAGAAAAATTCAGAGATTAAAACATAGCTCTTTACAAGAAGGAACAACTCCTTTAGTCAAGACAAAAACAAATCACAAGGGTTGCCCACAGAGTATCCATTTGAACATAGGGCATGCACAATTCTTTTATGCTATATCTTTCCTAAGAGAGGGATCTCTCGCGTTCCATAGGCTTCATATTATTTCGATGAGTTGTATTGAGCATTTTTCACCCACCAAAACATGCCCCATGTAATGCATGAATGCAATATTTTGATGGAAAGATCGCGAGACATTCACGAGTTTATGACAATCAAAAGCATTGATATTTTATAAAAATGCAAGAAATAGAGCAAAGGAATGCTATGATATGCTGATAATGGATCTCTCTTTTACTATGCCTTGAGGTGAAGTAATCAGGTAAGGGAATGAAGGAAATTCGAACTCCAATGAATCGTAAATACTTATTGGTGGGGTTTAAGAGTCAAGCATGACAAGAAAGAGATGCTTAGGTAGAGGTAAGTCCACAAGTCCTATTCCTACTAAGGAACTTAGAAAAATTGTCCAATCAAGAGTTGAGAGTCAAGGATGATGTAAGAAGGGTAACCAAGGAAAGGAAGCTCCAACACTCTAGCAAGGAATGAAAGGAAGGCATAACCAGATGGACAAGTCTGAAAGTCCGGCATAAAAGGGACAAAGGGAAGATCAAACTTAGACATAAAGGCATGTCAAGATGAGGAGCTTCAAAACTCCTATGGCTGACAAGCACTTAAAAGACTGGACACACCCCAACACTTAAGAGACTTCAAGGACCTAAGAGAGACATAAGGGGAGAGAAGAGGGAGAATATTTACACAAAAATGGACCTAGGAAGACATGAAAATTAAAAAGTAGGCATTTGTGGTCGAGCCAAAATTATTATACAAAAGGGGACATGACAATGTTGTTACATCTTCTACCAAAAAATTTGTTACATTTGTGTAACAATGTTGATCATCATCCTTGGCCTTCATATTTGGTCTTCATTGGATCATTGTTTCCTTGGGAGGTCTTCTTTCCTCACATGGTAATTGTATTTTAAGTTTGATCATACAAATTGGGTTTTACCCACATGGGTTTGACTCTTCTAGTAATATTTACATCAATTTGTCATGGCAGTGGATGGTGAACTATTGGTTCCTCTGCTAGAACATTTGTTGTTGATCATGTGTAACAACACCAATTACCATCCTTGCTCCAAGCTGGTTTTCATCAGCTTTGCATTTCCTTGAGGAGTCTTCCCCTCTCATATGGCTATTTGTCCTTCTCATTGGATCATGTAGATTGACTTTTACCCACATGGATTTAACCCTTCTAGTTATGTTTACATTGACTTATAATTATTACTTATTCAGATCCTTGGATTCTTTTTATCCTAACTTTTTTTAATTGGATGTACTTTCAAGTCCCCACTGACCTAGTGTGTTCGTTTGTAGACAATAATTTTAATTGCTTCTTTCTATCATAGATACAATTCTAATCAAGATAGACAAAGTTTGGCTGCATAAGAACCACAGAAATGAATTATTCTTGATAGTAAATAAAAAATTATTAATTTACCAACTTGGCAATTTTTTCATTAGATGAATGGATCATCAACGCCTGCATCAGGTCAGGAAGTGAATTCCCTATCGTATGAATCCAAAAAGTTGGTCAAGCATTGGGATGTTATGAATAGATAAATAAATCCTTGTGCAAGATTGATAGTCAGAGTACATCATGTGGTTTAGAAGAAAGATGATTGGAAAACTATTGAAGAAAAGAAGACTATGAAGTAAAATAAAATCTGATTAGCTTACAAGGAAATAGTTTGTAATGTTTAAGCCTGAATCAGTTCAGTTGAGCTTAAGAATATTTTTAAATTTGAGATTAGACATCAACTATGTCATTTCCCTCTACAAGATCTAATTGACAAGCAATATTAACTTTAAATATTTTTGAAAATCCTATATTTTAAGACAACTTTCATACCCTGCTGGAATCCATCCCTACAAGGCCACGTGCTCGAGCAGCCACTCCATCACAATCGTGACCTACTGCCACGACTCCAATGGGATCCGGACCAGGCTGACCAAAAAAACACAACATTTGATATCAAGATCATTTTTTAAGAGTTTTCTAGATGATGTAGCTGCACGAGTTAGACTTTAGGAAAAACCAACCTTCATCCCAAGTATTTGAATCCAATCTAGGTCAGTGCCTGTGGCCTTCGCTAGAAACTCTGAAAGAATTTCTTCTGCAAAAGTCAAAAGCTTGCATTTAAGACATTTTAGACATTTGAAATTAGTAAAACAGGCTAATAAAGAACACAAATGTAATTTGTAAATTCGGTTAAACGGAAGTCAAAAATGAATTCAGTAATCTTCCCAACTACAGTGCTTGATGAAATTACTTGCCAAATGTGTCTCAAACTTCTCTATGCAAATATGTAATAAAAAACATAGAATCCCATGAATTACTCCTAACCTAGATACCATACCAATCAATATACAGAAATACTCTTCACATACCATGCAGGATTCAGGTCCTGTAGTGGTGGTTGTGGTAGAGAACACCTGCTCAATCTACGTGTAAGTCTATAGTTTGAGCTTTTTTCTGTTGTGGCCAAAGCATCCTGCATAAAGCACAGAGAATAACAGACACCATCACCTTCAACTATTATTATAGTAGTTGCCAATGGCAATGAAAGAAAAGGGAGACATGAAAAGGAAAGAGCAATAGTAAGATAATCTAGGGGTGTTGTTTTAAACTTATACATGATCCTCAATATTACTTGGGAGAATTAAATATCTATGCAACTTTAGTAGGTTCAAGCACTGCACTGTAAACGGAAAACTCAAGTTGTCCAGACTAATCTATTCCATTGGATAGGCGGCAAGGCATAGGCCTTGCAGGCTTATACAACATGCTCCCTCCGGTTATCCTACGCTTGCTCATAAATACAATTCTGGCCATCAACTTATGGCCAGCAAAGTAAGAATCGAAGATCTCTTCACAAATTTTGCATGTCACAGTACTGTTATCTAGATTAAAGCTTAACAGTAAATTATTTGTACAGTGCATGTTCGGTGCAAGATAACCTGTCAAAGTACGCAGTCATCTGAGACTGGGAGTTTGGGAAGTCAACCCTATTTCTTGGTTAGTAATTTATTTAACTAATTATTTAATCCAAGATTATGTTTAGCATGCTTAAACATCTGGCATTTGCTACAACAACATTGATGGAACTGTGTAAGTACGAAACCTGTCAAAATCGAATCAAAATTACTCGAAATTTGTGAGAAAGCATTTGAGAACTAAAATTTATATTGTCGATTCTATAATCCTTTCGATGCTACAAAAATACGAAGTTCGATGTTTTTCTTTTCATGAGGAGAATCTGTATGGGCAGCCCAACGACTTGGATCGTGCACTTGGGTATGGTGCTCACTGATGAAAACAACGCAAGACTGGGCTATAAACCCTTTTAAGGCTTCTACAAAACTATTTGATGAAAGGGAATAAGCTATTAGGCTTTTTAATTGATCATCATAAATAGGAATTACGATATTACCAATGCCAGAAGGTAGAATTACCTTGGCTGCACCTTGATTGAGCAGTTTAAAAGCTAAGTTTACTAACACTGGAGTGTATTGACTTTAAAACATCCTTATCCTGCATGTTCAAACTAGAGTCACCAGATTCAAATACTATAAAAGACAACAGTTCAATTTTCAACTAATAATAATCTTTATATAGTCTACTAATTGTTATGTACAAAAATCATTTAATAGAAAGTGGATTCAACTTACTAGTAAAATTACAAAAGGAGGAAAAACAGGGCATTCAAGAGTTAATGAAAAGTACCTGAGACAGAGTGAGGCCAAGGTCCTCTATCATTGCATCCTGAGTTCGGGATGAGAATCCCACCTTCATCAAATACAACAAGAAATAATACAGTATAAGCTTAGTGTGGTTTGGATTACAAGACAATGAAAATGTATATATTTGATGTAAAATTTCTCAGATAATGCTTATTATTTTTATGCCATTGCTTGGAGTGAGCTTCCTTACTCATAATCAAAGAAACTACTTTTCGCTTATGGCATTGAATTCCCAACATTTCATCAAGGTTGCACAACATTATTGGTATGAGTCTTCACAGTTCATGTAGTATTCTTGAAAGATTATATTTTGTATCAACTGTATATATTTATGTATCAATGTTTTGAATCACACTGAGCAATCTATTTTGAGGAAGGGGAGAGTGAACACTGAGTGTGATCAGTGAGTATGATAATTGATCCAAAAATCGATAAAAAAAACATTCTTATGATAGATCATTGAGTGTGGTAGGAAGCATCAATACAAAAACATACATAGTTGATTCTGAAACAATTTTTAAAGAATTGCTTGTTTATTTGATACTGAAGAGAAGCCAAAATACTTGCAGAATATCCAAACTCCAGAGATCACAAGACCACCACAAAGGTTCTGAGAAGTACAGTGTGTATGGATCCACCATTGCCACCTTTGGTGTTGTCACTCTCATTGCAATTTTTAGATTTCTCTTCAGCTCGAAGAAGTGCCTGGATGATATCTTGTTGCTGCTCGCTAATTTCTCCATTCTTTATATCTATTTTAATTATCATGATTATGCGTTGTCACACCTGTAACTCTGCTACCTGGTGAGAATTACTATTGGGAAAAATCCTGTTTGGGTATGGCAACAGAACTTAACTGCAGCAAGACCACTTTGTTTCTATGTCCATTAAAGGGTAAATTTTAAGACAAAAGTGACTATGCTTAATGCTACCATAAACACACTTTTAACTATTAATCACCACCTGTCAGCAGTTCAAATACTATCCACTTCAAGGACAATACAATGCTCTATGCCATTCCTAGTTACAAATCCAAAACTATCCAATCATAAGAAGAAATTTTTGAATGATAGGGTGGTGGGTGGTTGGAGGACAAATCACAAAGTTACAGCCTCTAACTGTCACACCTAGTCTGCAGACAGGGTGACAGTCCAAAAAGATCATGTAGGATGGAGGAATCACACGTAAGTTGATCAAAACAGGAGCTTGGAAGGGAGGAATCATGGTGAAGGACATTTGTAAAGTTTTGTAACCCTACACAATTAATAAATGAATTGCTTTTGTATAATCTTGTAACTGTTCCTTGTCAACTGTCACAGTTTAGTTTGTTTCAGAGCATTTCTTCATAGCAAAATGGATTGAATAATCATCAACACTTATTTGGGAGTCATTTATGATGAGTTAACTTTATTTGGAAACAAGTGAAAAAAATTTCCATGGATCAGGGAGAAAGGTCTAATAGATTTTGTTAAAATTGTCTTCAAACCATCTGTGATAGACCTAGGTATAAGGTTTAATGTTTTCTTGAGTTTTAACCAGTGGAAAATGCTAAATATTTGATAATTTTAAAGAAGACTCATTAAGCTTTCAAACGCACTAGATCTTGCAATGAATGGTTGTGTATTTTGGGAGTAAATCAATGCCCTGCCAGACAGTTGCAGTAAATCCACTGTATTTTAACAGTAAATAAATTGTTTGGTTAAATTATTGATACTTAGGGGTTTGAAACCAATATAAAGTGTTTTGATAAAGCCAAAGAAAATGTAATAAGTCATCTACCACGTGGTATAGGTAAACCAATGAAGATGGACTACATATTTTGGGAAATAGAGTTCCTAACTGTCAAAGAAATAACAGTCACAGTTAGGACAAAGTTTGCTTGCTTGAAATTGTTCTTGATCTAAGGTACATGGAAATCTGTGACGAATATTTGTTGATCAACATCCTTTATGAAAGGAAAATATCATTGATTCATGCTATTGGTTTATACTTGAGGACAGTTATGGATAAGACAGAGACAATCCCAAGTTTGTGTGACAGGAAGAGTTTTGCCATTTGTTTGTTGAGATAATAGTTATTCCTTGCTTTGGAAGGATTTTAAACATTAGTTGACAATATGATAAACCATCGTCGATGCTTATGAAAAGGGGTTTGGGATTTGCAGGTTAACTGTTTTACTACAGTCGAACATGACTGTCACTATGAAAGTAGATCTTATTTGATGACATTGGATTTAGAATATGTGAACACCCCTTGATGTTGGGGTATTGATGTGAGACAGTAGATAGGAGTGATGCATTGATAGACTTTATGAAGAGTTACTAATGGTATTGCTTGTGAACAACATTGTGAGATTAGAGTGCAAGGACCTTGAAGAAGTAAAGGTGAATGAGGGAGACTTCAAATAAAACTGGTTTGGGAATGAATGGTTGTGTCTTGCAAAATTTGTTTGATACCCTAGTAGACAGTTACAGTAAAATTACTAGTTTAGACAGTGAATGAGATTGTTTTGAACAAAAGATAAAAATTAAGGGTTTGGGATTAATAAACAGTGTTTTTTAATGTTAAGGAAGATACAATGACTGGTCTACAAGTTTGGAACTAATAATCTAGTAAGGTTGGCATCATGTTTATGCAAGGTTTATGTTTGTAACAGTCAAGAGACTGACAGTCAGCTTTCAGTTCTATCCTTGAATGACTGTGATCATAGTTACCTTTGAAGATTAATGTGTTGAATACGTCTCTCCATATCCAAGAGATTCTGATCAAGTTTGAATAGTTGTATCTAATATGTAGACAGTAACTGTGACCTAATTTCTAAAGGACAATGAGAAGGATTGTTGAAAGTTGTATTGTTGACTGATTAATGGTTTGAATGGATACAGTTGTTAACTAGCATATAAGCGGGTTATTGATGGAGTGTTTGTGGAGTTAGTACTCATGATAGTTGTATGTAACAGAACTATAGAAATGACTGACCTTTGGGTGCAGATATGTAAGGGTTAACTTCACTGTTGTGATCAGAGATATGGTGAGATCTCTATGGCCTAGAGATATGTGGCAGTTTATGTTTATTTTTGAGTGGATGAATAGTGAACAAGCATTGTGTTAAGGATTGATATGCAGGTATGAACAACAATGGAGGAGTTATGGTGAATCTCCATATGTGGAGGGTATTGGTAATGATGAAATGGATCTTGAAAATTGGTTGATTCCTTTAAGAAGGGTTGTTTATTGAATATGCCCCTAACAAGTTGAGTTTGGTAATGATTCTTGGAGTTCAATAAGGTTGAGTGTCTCTTTGAAGTTTGATTTGATAGGATTGAGGAACCTATCATATTTATTGTTGGTTCAGTGATTGCATGCCTTAGAAGTGTAGTTTTTCATCAAATGAACCATTGTCCTGATGAAGCATGGATGGATCTACAGGATCCTGAGAGATAGTTTGGTGTTGCAGACCCTCTGCATCAGTGAGGACAGTTGTGAACATTAGTATTTTTTGAAGATTTATTTGTCATAAATAAGTAGGAATCTTCCAATTTTTCCTTGAGGTGTCTGCATCCCCTCATTTTAGTCAAGATCAAAGTGTCTAAGAAAACCGTTTGGCAGGATCTTTTAAGAATGTACATCTACATTCATCAGTTGCCTAAATATTTATTATATTGTTTATTGATTTCTGATAATTACATTTTATCTTTCATTGTTTGTTATTATGTTGACAACTACAAGCATTAGCAAATACCATTGATTGGAAATAATGTTGGAGAGTAGCTTACAAATGTTTATATATTTTTGGCTCTTGGATGGTGATGCAGATTCATTCTAGATGTTGACCCAGTCATTTCTCTAAGATGAGAGATTCTTATTCTCTTCCTTAGTTCGAAGACTTGTGAAGCAATAAGGGTATGATTCAGAAGGTTGTTAGAATAAAAAACTGGATACAATATTGAATTTTATTCAAAGAAGTAAACTGACAAATTGAAAAGCAATGATAAATTAAGTCATAGTATAAAGATTTTATGAAAACAAAATTAGGTACTATCAAAGAACTTGAAAATAAAAATTATGACTATTTTTTGGAAAGATACAGAGTGTAGTGCTGAGAAATATAGTGTGTTTATACATGATGAACCAAATTATCTCTTTATAACTATCATTGTAACTGTTGTGCAATAAGCTGAAACTATTTTGTTGAAACTTTACTATAAATTTTAATTAATTGTACAAATGGACACATGAATGTAAGTTGAGAAAGTAACAGGGAATTGAACAAAATTAGATCACATTAAGTCTCCATAAATCATAAATAATACAGTATGCATTGACCTTTGAAGTTCGTGGTCTGCCAAAACATTTTTGCAATAACATTAGACAATATACAAGTAACATATTTAAGCATTCATAAAACAGAAATTGAAGCACACCTGGGTAAAAAATAATATTTCATCCACAGAATAGATCAGAGCAACTACTGAACTTTTAGAGCTCAAACTTTCCAGCAGAGACTGAATCCTGATATAAAAGCGAGTTGATTTCATCCCTGGAAAAAAATTAAATTCTTATTCTAAAAAATGCAATCTTCATCGTTAACTCCAGATAACATTTGATATAAAACTACAGCATATACTTGCTGAATTGTCCTTAAGGCATAATATTTTCTTAAGGTTTTGCAGAAGAGGTAGCAGGCTAAGCAGGCCCAATTTCACAAAGAACCACACATTTAAGAATGCTTGAACCAAAGTACTAAAAGGATGGGTTATCTCGAGGGGAATCCTCATCCTGGCAGTGAGATTCAACCAGTTATTGGTTGAATCTACATACTAGCTCAAATTTTTAGAGCTCAAACTTTCCAGCAGAGACTGAATCCTGATATAAAAGTGAGTTGATTTCATCCCTGGAAAAAAAATTAAATTCTTATTCTAAAAAATGCAATCTTCATCATTAACTCCAGATAACATTTGATATAAAACTACAGCATATACTTGCTGAATTGTCCTTAAGGCATAATATTTTCTTAAGGTTTTGCAGAAGAGGTAGCAGGCTAAGCAGGCCCAATTTCACAAAGAACCACACATTTAAGAATGCTTGAACCAAAGTACTAAAAGGATGGGTTATCTCGAGGGGAATCCTCATTCTGGCAGTGAGATTCAACCAGTTATTGGTTGAATCTACATACTAGCTGTCGTTTCCTATTATTTGGTGAGGTTTGAATCTAATGAGAGATATGACAATGAGGAGATTGGTACTGAACAATCAAACCAAAATCAGGGGCTCTTTAGGGGTTAGGAGTGCTGTAGGTAAAGTAGAAATCATATTATCCATTTGAATGCCCTTCCCCTCTCCTAAAACCTTACAAAAAGGGCACATTCAGTTTCACCAAACCCCATTTGCAATTTTGTAACAGTTTTAGACAAACAAAAAAAAAAGAAAAATTCAATCAAGAATATTCAATAGATATTAGTTGTGCCATGTGTGCAGTATCGATTTCAAATGGAGCTAAAATAGGATCCAGTCATCTTTTGTGCATACGTGGATTGCAGTTTGGATTTGTGGAAATATGATTCTAGCTAAAGACCAAGGCTTCTAGATTGTTTACAGCGGGTGAAACAACATCTAAATGCATGCTGGTAGAATTTATACAATCTACTATGTCATCCATTGTTGATGAGGGTTCTAGAAAATAAAAGACAAAGACCAGTGACAGGCAAGGCACAATTGTAGGGATGTTGAACATGCAAGATCACGAGAAGAGCCAGATGATTATGTCACCCAATTCGTTTATGGCTATGCTATCCCATTTCATGTGACATGCC
This sequence comes from Chamaecyparis obtusa, assembly GCA_027943335.1. Classification (NCBI taxonomy): domain Eukaryota; kingdom Viridiplantae; phylum Streptophyta; class Pinopsida; order Cupressales; family Cupressaceae; genus Chamaecyparis; species Chamaecyparis obtusa. The sequence continues at coordinate 1,394,333 of BSBK01001541.1, read as the reverse complement.
CTTATTTCAAAAACATGTTGAGATAGACAAATGGCATTGGCTCCTCATATGCCCACTTGAAAACTTAGATTTCAATCCTTGAAATCAACATGCCAATATTTGAGAATCTACGGAAAGAGAATACTGGAGATAAAGAGATTCCTGAAAAACTAGGAATAGTCTGACTTCAGAAAAAATTAGAGCAACTCCTTAAATTTTGATAGATCAACTTAGACAAGGTATAACCACCTAAAAACTAACTATAAATTCAAGGCCTTCACTCCGAAAGAGAGGACCAAGAGCTGAAAGTTAGTCTCTCATTTACCAAAGTGATAAATTTAACAACTTTTTCTTTAACAACTAGGAATTTTGCAACCAATTGTCATAGATAATTTTTAGTTTTCTTTGCTACTTGCAAACATCAGTTAGACACCATATTTAGTTCTCAAGTAGAGACTAACTCTGAATATTGAAACCCTAGTAGAATGTGTTAGTTTGAAAAGTTAGTTTTGGCGTGACAACCTCACCACCTGTTCTAGAACAACTATTAATGTGGACTTGACTCAACATACAAATGATGATGAAAAATGTGTATCATATAACACAATCATTGATTTTTGCATTGGGCACAACAAAATAGAGTAGGGGTCTTAGTTGATTTTCACACCAACAGGAAAATCAAAGGCTGCAAGTGTATCAGTGACAGGATTGACAGCCTTGAATGGCTCTGAAGCAGGTTGAAAACTGACATTGATATTACCAACCATGTCTGCAATGAGAACAGTATAATCAACATCATGATACCCAAGAAATTTCTCCCTTACATTGTAGCCTGATGGAGGGACTCATTTTTAATTCTTTGCAATTATATTTACTGTGTTTTTGCTCCTTACTTGACTTCGTCAAAGATTTTCAATCACTCTTATCATCTTATATCAGTTTTAATAATTCATAGGCACAGTACTATTTTTGTTTGTAAAAGTGTGTGCACAATATGGTACCAAACTTGAAGTCCATTTTCTTTAATGTTCTAACTTCTAGATGGTATTCTTTACAACTTTGTCATCTTTAAGTGGTCTGCCTACAGCACCAAACCTCTCATCTGCAGAAACTGAGCACTGGAAGAGTCCATGCATCCAGAATAATATCAATACAACTTGAACTGGATATTATGACATGAATTTTAATAAGATCAGACATACAGCTCCTTAGATGGTTAGGATCGATAATAGGTATATTGGCATTGGTACCAAGTTTTATCAATTAATGGATATACTGGAAATGGTATAACAGGATTACTTTCTTTCTGGTGATTGTTATGTTTGTGTTACATGATTGATGATCTAAAGACTTGTGTATGATGTATAGATATGCTTTAGGAAATTAGTTAATACTGTAAGCATTTTGTCATTATTAGTTTTTGTGGAGCAACTATTGATGTCTTGTAAGATAGATTTGTGGTTTGTGCAGATTATTTTGGAAACCAATATGAAAATTGAATAGAAATAGTTTAGCTTTGGATGCCTGCTCTTGGATATGGAGCTAATAATTGAGTATTTTTGAGTAGGGGTTCAGTTTAGCAGTAATGGAAAGGAAGGAGGGCACCTTCCTTGTGGCATTTGGAGGTTATAATGGAGAATATTCAAATGAGGTAGGGTGGGGATCTTTTTTGTTGAATCGTCAGTTTTCCTTTCCAGGCTTGCATATACTAGTAGACAATTCATTGGTCCTTATACAGCAACTTATTCATATTATTCTAATTGGCACTATCTTACATCGAAGCTCAGGTTGAAGTGTTAGTCACTATGCTATCTGAAGAAAATGAACAGAGTTGTGAAATTACACAAAAGGAATCAGTACACAGGGAAGATTCCTCATCAAGCACGCATGAGCAGACTCCCCGTGGGCTTGCACCTTTGGTGGCTAGTGGAAAACATTCTTGTTCTTGGATCACTGTTGTAAAGCATAACTTGATATCTGCTACAGATCGCCATAGCTCTAGCCAAAGATCTTTCTCAGAGGCATCTGCTGGGAGCCATACCTCTGATATTGCAGGTATTTTACCACTGCGGAAGCTTTTTGACCATGAAGAGGACTTAAGTACAGAAACAATAGCTCAAAGGACTTCCTGTGAAAGTAAAGAAAACAAATATTTAAGTGGCCCTGTGAAGGAGAGCACAACTATACAGGTAAGGTGATCTTCATTCTTTGTTTCTTGTTGCTGTATCTATAAGTTTTTTATTTAATTTGATTACTGATATATTCAAATGGAAGACCTTAAATAACATAAACATTATGTGAATTTGAAGAGGTTGAAATATTATTAGATATTATTCAGTAAGAACTTAACTGATAAATTGTATAGAGATAATTTGAATAATCTCTGAGAAACAGATGTATTTATTGATTTAAGGCCATCTGATATTTTTCAAAAAACCTTTTTTTGATTCATTTCTATTTTCCAATGGATAAGAATATACTTACATTTGAAGTACACATATGCTTACCAGATGTCACTTTTATAGTCACGTACCCTGATATTTACGGAGGTATTGTCTTGTTAGGTCTCTGTGTAAATCACAAGCTCAGACTTTCAAAAGCACGACTTATAGATAACGAGCAGTAATCTTAAGCGATTTCTATTGCATGTTTTACAGCTGCAATCTCAATTAGGTATAAGTGTAGAAATGTCCATAGTAGATCTCAATGATGCTACACTTTGGTCCATGGTGTCCATAGTAGAGAACCCTGGTATGCTAATGGAACATCCTATGTTTGAGAACTAGTTGAAACATCACATGTTTGAGAAATAGCCAAGAACCTAAATTTTCTATGGGTTAATATTGGAGATATCAATAAACCCTTCCAGACTACCTTGTTAAAGAGGGTTTCAGAGCAGTTATGAGGAAATGTATTAAATCTTTCCTTAAAATTCACGTAACATGATCAGATTGGATTCAAAATGTTGTTAACTCATTACTCTAGTCTCTAACATCTTCAATCAGCTGAAAGACCTAATCAATCCGTTTTCATATATAAAACTGCAATATAACACCAATGAAATACATAGTTGTGGGGACTGTCAATGGTTTACACACAGAATACCAACTTGCACTTAGATATTAATCAAAGATATTCTATGGAAATAAATAAGGAATTTTTTCAAAACAATGACAATGCTCAAGACAAATTGTAATTGTGTGATTGACAGAGACAATGATCTCAACAATTGAAACCTTGCATTCTCAAAGCGGCACAAATCACATACCCCGTTTAAATATTTACGCATCATGGAAACTTTGGTGAGCCTCTTTTCTACTCTCCAAGCTGCGGTAGGAGTGAGAATCTTGCCTCTTTCTTCACTCTACAATGAAACAGACAGAATCATATCATATTTTTGTCAATAAATCAAAGAAACATTAAATAAACTGAAATTTTTTCCAACCAAAATCAAAATCATAAAGAAATGCTAGGTAAACTAAATTTTCTTCAAGAAAATTGGAAATGTTAATGAAACCTAGGTAAAGGAAATTTTCTTCAAGCAAAATTGAAATTGAATAAATAGATATGGCCAACAAGCTCGACCTTAAAGACATAATCATCAGGAGTTTCCTTCCTATTGACCGGTGGAAATGTATATAAAATAACAATGGAGTCTCTGCAACAATATTTGATCTTCCTCCCAAGACAATAACAACATTTTAGAAATTATGCAACAATATTTGATCTTCCTCCCAAGACGATAACAACATTTTAGAAATTAACTTCATGCCATTCTTTTATCTTTTTCACCCTATTGGAAATGTTTGATTCTTTTGTGTGAATTTTAAATTTAATAAAATTAGATTAGTTAATGTTCAATTTAAAATAACTAAAATAATAATCTAAGTATTTAAGATGATATAGTAATTTTGTCTTTAAAAATATTCAAAATTATTTTCTTATGTAATAGTGCTTTTCTTATGTAATAGTGTTTTGGCTCAAGTTAAGCTTTGGAATAGTGAATTTTTTTCAAAAGTGAAACTCAAATCTCCTTCTTATTTTAAAAGGATACTTTAAAAATCTTAAATGATGATTTTTTTATGATTTGAAACAAATGACAAACCACTTTAACATATAAAATACACCTTTGAAACCTTGTTAATCGAGGAGCTTCTTCTAACACATAAACCCTTTTATAACTTAAATGAAAAAAACATAAATAATACTAAGAAAATATAAATCATATATCAAAGAAATGACTCAGAATGAAGACCCATGAATAATATAAAAAATATAACTCTCTGTACAATTGAGGTTGAAAACGTGAATTACACAACAATCACTATATCTAAATCTATTAGAAATAGTGTACCAACTTATAATAGTGTACCCTCTTTGGATGGAATTCTCCCACATATCAAAATATTTTTTATTTTTCGATAGACAATATTGTGCAACCTTTCAGTCGATTATTTGTAAGAGACAAATGAGGATCACACTCCCTGCAACCTAATGCTACAGTTTGTGTAGATGTGGGCATCTCTAGGAAACTACATCTAAAATCTATCTACTTTTTTAAAAGAGCTCCCTTGATTGAAAATGTGTTGTATCTCAACCTACCAATTCAAAAAAAATTAAATTTATGTTTGATTATGCCAAAAGTCAATAGATTCATTGACTATATAATTTTCACTAGTTTGAAAAATGTTCAGGTTATGGATAAAGAAGTTGTACTAAAGAAATCAAGTGAATGGTTAGCTTTATTGAAGATGCAAAATCTAGGGGTTGTTTATGGACATGGAATCTTTACCTAGAGATTTTTTGACTTTAAAGCAATATTTTATTTCTTCATGTCATGTTGAATCCATAAATATACACTATAACAACACTTATCATTTTCTTGGAAACATTACCTTTACTTCTTCCTTCAAACAACAACTCTATGTCTACTAGCCCTCCCAACATTATTTTGGGTTCAAAACTTGCAAACTTCCTAAATTAGTTATTCTCTTCAAACAAATCACTAATTCAGATACCCTACATATTTAAGGACAACTATAACCTGATATAATCCTCAAACCAATAGGCTTACTTTAATTTAATGGAACAATCTTGTGAACTATATTAACTATCCTCCATTTTAGGTTTGCAATTAGCCTAATTATATATACTAAGGAAGTATTCAAAATACAACTTGTCACAATAAACCATAAATGAAAATTTGTTTGATGGTATAAAATATTCCTTTTGAATCTTATTATAATATGTCTAAATGGTGTTTATATATCAATCGATTTTGAAATCACCTGAAAACCAAATTTATGGAATGAGACAGGTGTAGATGGATTTTTCATGGAATAAGCCTATTGGTGAACAAGCATTTCTAGTAAAATGGAACTTCTAAGTTATATTATTAGTCTGTGATTATATTATAAAATATTATTATATAATAATTTATTTGGATATTTTTGTTTGGGTGACTGATTATTAGTGACTAACTATTTAGTCATTTGTTTGGTCCTTTATTTAGTCATTTATTTGGTCATTTATTTAGTCATTTATACTTGTGAATTGTAAAAAAATAGTAGAATTTGATCAATTTTAGTGATGTAACTAAAAATTTTAGTGGCGTGACTAAAATTTTTAGTCACGTAGTCATATATTTGCCAAATTCTACTAGTGTTCAATCAGTTGTAGGTTAACAATCTCTCCCTTTGCCATTGATGGCAACATAATATGGAATATGCCATAGAATACCAAACATCTATTCTACAACTATATAGATAAATGTTGTAGCTTGATAAGATCTCCCTAGCTTGATATTTAATATGTTTAATCACTACAACAACATTTCATGCAGAATCTCCCCACGAATTTGATCTTCTTCAATTATCTGTCAACAGATATCTCTCTCCCTATGTTCTTGAAATCCTTCTCACATCAAATGATATTTCATAGAAATCTCTCACCCTTTGACAACAATGCCAAAAGAAAATATTCAAACAACTCTTCAGTAGCCAAATAGTGTTTCTATTTTTTGGTCCAGATCAAGTACCTTCATGTACTGATATACAATTCTCTATTCCAGCTTCTACAATCTTCACTTCCTTTGTACCCTTAGAAATCCTAAAGTGTGAGCTACTTGCATCAACATTTTTTATTTTTCTGATAAAGTACAAGTTGATGCAACCTCTTGATCACCTTAGTGACCGATAGATAGGGGATGGACCCCTAGTCTAGTCCTCAAGTACTGAAAAGTATCCTTCAGTAAGGGTTTAGTAAATATATCTGCAATTTGTTCTTTAGACTTCACAACTCTAGTTTCAGTTTCTTTTCTTGTACTTGTTCCTTCAAATAGTGATACTTAATTGATATGTGCTTTGTCTTTGCATGCATCACCAGATTCTTTGAAATATTTATGGCACTTGTGTTATCACAATATATAATCACTGGATCAGTGATCTCCTCATTCATTTCTTTCAATAATTGTTTTATCCATACAATATTTGAACAATTAGCAACAATAACAACATATTCTGCTTCAATAGTTGATTGAAAAATACATGCTTGTTTCTTACTTATCCATCTTACAAGTCTTTCTCCCAAAAAGAATTCTCCACTGGTAGTACTCTTTCGGTCGTCAATATTTCTAGCCCAATCTGCATCACTGTAAACCTATAGTTCAAAATTGCCTTCCTTTTTGTACCATAACCCATAATGCTCGGTGTTCTTCAGATATCTCAAAATCATTTTAATAGAAGTCATATGTGATTCCTTAGGATTAGCAGAAAATATTGCTACAATCCCAACTGGATATGCTATATCATGCCTATTGTGTACAACATACATCAATTTGCCAATCATTGATCTATACAGTGTCTGATTTGCCTCGATTGATTCATCATCTTTTGTCAGTTTGCATCCAGTAACCATAGGTGTTCCAATTGGTTTTGAATCTTCCATTCCAAATGTCTTCAATACTTCCTTGATGTATTTTGATTGTGTGATGAATATGCCTTCATTTTGTTGAAGTATTTTCAATCTAAGAAAGAATTTAATCTCTCCAAACATTGACATTTCAAACTCTTTTCTCATTTCAGTAGAAAAATATTTGCAAAGATTATCATGTCCTCCAAATATTATATTATCAACAAATTTTTTTGCAATAAGTATATTGTCATCAATTCCATCTTTCAAATATAAATTGTTGTTGTCACTTGTTCCCACAAAGCCAATAGTAATAAGATAAGCATGCAATCTTTCATACCATGCTCTTGGTGCTTGTTTTAGTCCATATAGTGCTTTGTGCAATTTACATACCATGTTCTTCTTATTCTGATCAACAAAACCTTCAGGTTGTTCTATGTAAACTTCTTCCTCAAGAATTCCATTAAAAAATGCAGATTTCACATCCATTTGATAAATCTTAAATCCTTTATAAGAAGCATATGCAAGTAATATTCTGACTCCTTCAAGTCTTACTACTAGTGCAAAAGTTTCACCATAGTAAATTCTTTCTTCTTGTGCATATCCCTTACAAACAAGTATTACTTTGTTTCTAGTCACTTCACCATTTTCATTCAACTTGTTTCTAAATATCCATTTAATACCAATCACATTTTTGTCACTCGGTCTTGGTACCAATGTCCATGTTTTGTTTTTCTCTATTTGTTCAATTTCTTCATTCATGGCCTTAATCCATTCTTCATTCTTAAGTGCATCTTTAACATTTTTAGGCTCAAATTCATAAAATAAACATGTGTTCTATATTAACTTACTTTGTGTCATCATGTCGGCTTGTTTGTCTCCAATAATCTGGTTCTGTGGATGGTGTCTTCTCACAAATTTTGCCAACACTTTCTCTCTTCTTTGTTCATTAGTCAGTGCAGGCTCAATTTCTTCCTCGGTAACATCTTCACGATTCTTAGTTTGCATTTTCTGACCCTTGGTAGCATTTTTCTATCACTCGGTAGACTCAGCCTATGGCTTGGGTAGATAGTCTGGATGCTCAATATATGTAAATCTACCATAGTCTTTCGGTTCCTTCCTGCTTTCTTCATCATTTTTCTCAGCAAACTCATGAACTTTCACATTAGCACTTTCAATCATTTTGTTAGTAGCCTTGTTCAAACATTTGTATGCTTTTCTCTTAGTAGAATATCCTAGAAATATTCCTTCATCACCTTTAGAATCAAATTTTCCATTTCTATCATCTTTTAGAATGTAACATCTGCTTACAAAAATTCTAAAATAACTTACATTAGGTGTGTAGCCAAACCATAACTCATAAGGTGTCTTATTTGTATCTTTCTTTAGTTGAACTCGGTTCAAGGTGTATACAACAGTGGTAACAACTTCTCTCTAGTACATTTGTGCAACATCCTTTTCAATCATCAGTGTTCTGGCATAGTCAAATATAGATCTATTCCTTCTTTTTTTAATATCATTTTATTGTGGTGTCCTCGGTACATACACCTGTCTTTTAATTCCATGCTCATTACAAAAGTTAGTGAATTCATCAGAAATAAACTCACCTCCTCTATCAGATCTTAAACATTTTAAATCTTTTCTGGTTTCCTTTTCAACTTTAGCTTTATACCACTTGAAAATTTTGAAAGCTTCAGATTTCTCTTTCAAAAACATAATTGTCATCATCCTAGAGTAGTCGTCAACAAAAAAAAATGAAATATTTGTCACCATAATAACTTTGAGTTCTCATAGGACCAACTAAGTCGGTATGAACCAACTCCAAAATACCTTTAGAAGAATATTCTTTTCTCTTAAAACTATATTTAGTCATTTTCCCTTTTTGACATTGATTACACATGACATGGTCAATTTTAGTTAGACTCAGTAAACCTCTAACTCTTCTTTTCTTACTGATCTTTACCATGTTATCAAAATTCACATGACACGGTCTCTTATGCCACAACCACACATCTTCATTTCTAGCCAACAAACAAGAAGTTTCAGCATTATCAAGATAAAATAGATTACCTTTGAATTATTCACCAGTACTGACCAAATTTTTGATTTCATCATAGATCATCACCTTTCTAATTTCAAATACAACTCAGTGACCTAAATTATTCAATTGTGCTACACTCAACAGATTATAGTTAAGTCTTTTCACCCAATATGCATTCTCACATCTAATCTTATTGTTCAACAAGATAGATCCCTTTCCTTTCACTAGACAAGATGTATCATTTCCCATTTTAACAGATCCTCCATTATAGTGTTCAAGATATTCAAATTTTTCCTCATCACCAGTCATATGATGTGTACAACCACTATCAATAATACATGTATCATTATTGCTAACTTTAGATATAAGTGTTGTTTCAACATACCTTTCTTCTTCTTTTGAATCCTCTTTCATAGCTACAAATACCATCTCAATATCTTCATCAGTGTCGGTGTCAGTATCAACATCATCATCTCCAACTAGGTAACAATCCTTCTTTCCTTTATCTTTGTAGTCTCTTTTGTTTCTTCTGTCATACTATCACTTTCCTCTATGTTCTCGATTATCTCTTCTGTTAGACTTTCTTTCACCAAATCGGTCATTATATTTATCATCATCTTTCTTGTTAGGACATCTAGCTGCAATATGGCCAATTATTTATAGTTAAAACATGCTAAAGGTAACTTTCCTTTATACCTTCCTTTACCTTTCTGAAGTCTCATAGCCATAAGTGCTTCAAGCTCATCAAGTCCATCTTCACTATCACTATCACTTTCATTCCTTATGTTATGTTTCCTACTAGACTTACCGATATTCAAGGATGTCATAAATGCAGACTTAACACTTGGTACAATACAATTATCATAGTTATTCAGCTTAAAAGTAGTCAATTTACCGATTAGGCTATCAAGTGTAAGAACATTACTCGGTGCAAATCTCATTTCATGAATAGAAAATATTCTAATAGCATAGATAGGTAGCAAGGTTCTAAGAATTTTGCTCACAATAGTGTCTTTATTAATAACACCTCCTTCTCCTCGGATAGCATTGACAACCTCCTTGATTTGGTTACTATATTGTGTAATGTTTTCACCTTCTTTCATCTTCATATCATCAAATCTACCTCTAAGGATTTTTGCTCTGGCCCTGAGTACATTTGCATCTCCTCCATGAATTAGTTCAAGCTTGTCCCACATTTCTTTTACTGTAGTACATGTTTGACATCTTCAAATTCTGCATCAGATAGGGCAGCTACAATCTCTATCATTATCATGTTATGTTCATGTCTATCTCTTAGTTGATCTACTGTCCAAGGTCCAATAGTCAGTTGTATGTAACCATTGTCTAGGAATTGTACAGCAGATTGTCTAATTCTAGATATGTGCAACCTCATTCTGCTTTTCCATGTCAAGAATTTGTCTTTGTTAGATAATTGAGAGGGGGAGGTGAATTAGTTAAATCAATTATATGACGGTCCCAAACTCTCAGATGTACATTTTCACACTTTTTCAATAAAAAATCAACTCAGTAAGATATTAACAACAATCTTTCTGTTCATTTACCAATTGCTAGTAATTTCCAAAACTGTGTTTATCAATTAATAAAATATGAAATATGTAAAGTATGATAGTAATCCAATCACAAAAACTAACACATAACACAAAGATTTAATGTGGAAACCCTACTAACGGAAAAACTTGGGACCGGTAACCCAAAATATTTCACTCTTCTGAAGTGAGCTCGGTTAGGAGCCAACCTTGTTAAAGGTTACAAAACAAACTATAAGGTGTAACCTTGTTAGAGGATTTATCACTAATAGTTCTCCCTCAACTAGCATTCACTATGGAGTCAACAAGAAAAAAATTAGCATTCCTTGAATGTCATATTGAAATACAAAAAGACTGTTAAGTCCACTCGATTAAGAGATTTAGTTGTAACAATGGTTAAACTGATACAGTAGTGATCTAATTCAAATACAACTCAATTTGCAAGTATTCAGATCTATGTTAAGCTCAATATAACTCTTTTGATCAATAATCAATTCACTCCATTATATCCTCCAACTTATTTCACTCGCTGTATAGTTCTTTGACACTCGGTAATACCTGCAGTCCAGCTCGGTTTGATCTATAACCAATTTGATCAGTGGTGCATGAAAAATGTCTTCACGGTAATTCTCCCACATTTTCAATTCATCCAACCTATCCAAAAATGAATCTCATGTCTCTTAAATAGACGTGTAAACCATTTTCATCTCATCCATTAGATTTTTCCTCTTAATCTCCATCGTTTGTTTTGCCTCTTCAAGCTTCCTTGGTAGTTGTATCAATAACACGTTTCAATATCTTCCCTTCAATTATCTCTAAATTTTGTCAACTGTTGATCTTATAAAAAACTCCATCTCTTACCTCGAAATCATTAGCATCTACTAGCTCATCAATTTTAGTCGGTTGCTATAAACATTTAATGTTTTCATCCTACTCGGTTAATATAGAATGCATTGGTGATAAATAACTCAGTTATTATTATCACTCGGTATACACAACATTGACTCAGTGTATACAGAAATCTTCAATTACCGACCATATTAACTTGTTCAATTTTGATCTCATCTTCATAATAGTATAATGTAACATGCTCAAGTCAACAATATAATGCCATAGACTCATCAATAAGTTACCCAATGTATACCTTATCCATATCTATTATATTCATCTTTTCCTTATGTAGATATCTCATTTCTTCACCATTTCTTCCTTCTAGAGATGTTTAGATGTTTGTAACTATCATGATAAGTATAGTCAAAACTAGTTGACATCAATGAAAACATATTGACTGATTTAATCATCTTACATATTACTTTAACAACTCGGTGACCTCCTGAATCTTCATTAAGATATTCAATTAGTTGTAGGTTAATAGGATGAAGCTTCTAACAAGACATTGCTAAAAATAGCACACATAACAATCAACAAGACAAGAAGAGATTAACACTTATCTAGATTAATCCTGCATTATGGGTTGTCAACATCGTTCATCTAAAGAATTTCTACACATGCTGCTATAGGAGCTTTGTACATATCTTAATGTCCTGAAAAAATCATAAAAATTAATATATGATCTTGAAAAAATTCTTAAAATTATATACAATCCTGAAAAAATCCTAAAAATTGTAAAAGGCCCTGAAAAAATGATCATCTTAGTGAAAACCTAGCAAACATGCGCTTTGATGCATCAATAAATAAATAAAAAATATCAAAAAATAAAAAAATATAAATAAAAAAATAGATAAAGAAAAAATCATGCCTTGGTAGCAAAAATAAATAAACTTCCAAGTGGTAAAAACCTGGAAACAGGTGCTACTTGAGACCCATGAGCTCATATATATTAGCTTGTCGCTTTGCGCTCTGAACCCTTCCAACTCTAGTTTTCTTATCTCCTTGATCTGGAATGATTTTTGTCTAGGGCTAGGGGGCATGAATTGGACTTCTCCTTTAGTGCATCATGGTGTTTTCTTAGTAGCTCACACCATTGTTTCTCGACACTACCCTAAATAAATGTTTCTCAACACTTCCTTTGACATCGAGTGTTTCTTAACATTTATGAGATATGCTATCTTGAGTTGATGCTTCATATGCAGTTTAGGATTGTGTGATATTTCTCACTTACAGGCATGAGTCCTAGCGAGTTAGTGATTATCTTTTCTTTTCACATCGCACTTAAAATAAAATGACTAAGACATTTTATGAATTATTCTCTTTATGTGTTGTTTGACTAATGATTTTCACTAAGTGTTCCCCCTAGTCTCTCCATGATGTTATGACTAGAGGATTGGGGGCATGAGGCATATTTTGTTGTATTGCTTCTTGTAGGTATCACTCTAATGATCCTAGGTATCTCTTTCTTTGTTCCCTTGGACACTGGGGAAATTTAGAGCTCTATTCTTGACTGTTACAATGTTTTTTCTCACAGAAGATTGTACTCATGGTTATCTTGGTGCTTATGCTTTGATACAGGTATAATCTTGCAACATTAACTTTAAAACTATGTTCAGGTCATCCTGACACTTACGTCTTGATGCTTACATATATTTCCTACATTCTATCTGATATAGATCATATTCATATATGTAGACATGGAAAATTGGCCAAAGGCTTAAATCAATCAAAAGGTGCATCAAATCATCAAAATAGCACAAAAAATCAATAAATGGAACAAAGGCAATTCAAATCAAAGAAAAATTCAATTAAATGATTAAATAAAGCTTGAAAAGGGGAAAAACACTACAAAATTGATTAAATTCAATTAATGACATAGTTGTTGAAAGCAAAAATCAAAATGAACCTCTTACCCTTCATGGCTAAATTTAATTACTTTAATTAATTAATAAATCATAATTTCCCTCAACAAAGCAAATTGGAGACAAAATGGACACGAATCACTCACTTTTGTTGAAATGGTCCAGCCTTTTGAAACCATTTAAATGATTGTCCCCTCCTTGTCCCCCCATTTATGGACAGAGCGAAGCCAATTGACCTTACCCAAGCATAACCATGATCAACTCACTCTACCCCTTACCCTTGGGAAAATCCTATAAATAGAAGGCATTTAGAGGCATAATGGATCCACCACATAGCTTTGAATTGAAGCAAAGCTCTTGCAATTTGCATCCACACCACTCACTTGCATTCTTACTTGCTTAAATTGCTTAATTGCTTTGATTATCATAGATTATTCTTCAAATAGAGCTAGAATTTGATAGAATAGATCTAAATTTGCATATCATATAGCTTAATTCTCATCTTTAGAGTGTCACTAGTGAGGATCATAGCTGAGAGCCTCATTTTTCACTTTATTTTAGAGATCCATGAGATGTTGATAGATTAATTGTACATTTGTTAGATTAATTTGCTCTAATTCTTGTTGTTCTTAGTTAATCTTGTAATTTCATGAAGGTGCAATTCACACACACACAATATCTTCATAGTTCCATTCACACTAGTGATGGTTGTATGATCTTACGATGTCCCTTAATAAGGCTCGATGATAAATAAATAAAAAGGACCTATTAACCCTTGCAAATCACACTTTTCATTTTCATTGTAGCTTGCATTTCTTAGGTACATTCTCAGCTACATTCAAGTTTGGAGAGAGTCTCCTTCATCATTATTGCACAAATCATTCAACTACGCTCAATCACATATCTCATTTCTTCTATCTCAATCATGTCTTTTTCATCTCCTCGATCTTTCACACTTTCATCCTTTCCAATCATCACAAGGGGTTAATCATATTATCATATCTAATCTACTTAAATGATTACGTTTCAAATCATGAAGCGCATAAAACATATATATCAGAGCATAAGGAATCTACAACTATAAGAGCATCACATTGAAAGTAATAAAGCATAAGATATAAGTACAGAATAAGATATCATATGATACAAGTGTAGAAAGTAAAGATACATCCATGAGCATAAAGGAAATGAGGCAAGTATATAACACAATGAAAAAATGTGGTATCTCATATATATCAACAATGGATCATGTCTGAGTACAATAAATGAGATCAAAATCTTGAGTCAAAATGATAGATGGGAAGCCCTAATACAAACTACAACTAGCTTCCACCCACTTGCATAAGTGGAGTTGGAGGAGGAGCCTTGGCCTTGTCTAGTACCTGTACCGCACCCTCTAATCTACCAACACTTTGAGAATAATCTAGACCTTTTCCCTGTAGGTACTACAACAATGTAAGCAACATAATAATCTACCACTCTAGCCCTGTGACATTGTGCCTCCTGCCTTGCATGGTCTCACTCCTATCTGAGATCCTATATCTAGGCTCTATCATTGACCTATTGCTGGTCCCTCACGATGATGGTGATCTATGCCCCCTTGGATGAGTGAATAGAAACACAATCAAGATAAAATAATTGAACTTAAACTATGCATTCTATGCATTCATGGAAAATAAGTACACTTGGATTGAAATAATATCATAGCTACAAAAGCTTCTATTTAGAAAATTGACTAACTCTCAAGAGTTACAACAGTCATCTTATTTAAAGGAAAACTATAACTACTCCCTAAATGACCCATGACAGGTAAGGAGGATCCAATTAAGGATAGTCCAAACAAGCAGCCAAACACCAAAATGCGGAATAATACAACAAGACAATTGTTTTCAACTGAATTTTCATTAACATGCCCGACTATAAGGCCTTCTAGGTTAGGGCCAATTACAATCAAGAATAAAATCTACAAGATCAACAAAGATCTAATTAAACTCTAGCTAGTCCAGCTCTGAAACACATCAACAACTGATGGAAAGACTAAGGTAGATCTGAACTTGAGCTCACAAGCCTCCAAGCAACCTCCTTGTCTCCAAAAAAACAACCACTAGCTCTGCTATTACAAACTATCAGATAACAATCTAATCTTCAAGATCTTATAGGATTTAGATCTAATCTTCTATCTTCTGATCTCTCCTTCTCTGCCTAAACAACTACCCCCAACACTCCTTAAATACTAATCTTCAACCACAAGTTGGTTGGATGAAACAATTAACTCCTAATCCAAGTCAACTCCTATTATAAACAAATATTAAATGCTACAATAGTTGGCTCTCAAATAGTCTTACAAACATTTAATTCTCTATATCGGCCTCTAGATCTACATAGGAGAATACAACAAAAGATACCAACAATAAATGCACCAAGTCAGCCAACCAAATCACCAAGAACTCTAGTCAGTAAACCAGAACTACAGAGTGCTAGAGAAACAACCGAGCACCAGTGAAATGACCGACCAAGCCAAGCAACACGGGCATCACTGAGCACAAGTTCCACCGAGTGCAAGAAGTTTCACCAAGTTCCTTCAACGAGCGAGCTTCCTTCAATAATTGAGACCGTTGGTTAAAGCTACAACTGAGTAACATAGAACCAAAACAACACACCTCCATGTAGATTCACCGAGTACCCTAGAATTCCCCTACATCAGATAGCCCAGGTTTGAAAAGATGTTATCATAGGATGGACGAACATCTTCTGGGAGTCAGCACATAAACCCTGAACTGGTTCTTCACATACAAGTCCTCCAACTTTTTAGCTTGCATACTCTTCCACTTCAGCTTCCTTTTTCTTTTCAAGTCTTTCTTGATAACACACAGGCTTGTTCTCCATATTGATCATCCATCCTCTCAGGATCCGACAATTCAACTCGGCTACCAATACTCAGACTTCTCCTACCGAGTGTTGTATCTAGCAAAGGCATTAGGGAAAACTTATTGTCATCCTTCTCAATAGTAAACACATTCTTGATACAATCATACATAGCTATACAATCATATTGACAAGGTCTACCGAGCAATATATGACAACTATTCATCACCACAATATCACACAACACTAGATTCTTATACTAGCCAATCTGAAAATCAACAAAGCACTACTCCCTCACTTCCAAAGCATGATCATTTTGTAACTAGCCAATCCTATAAGGATGAGGATGTTTCATTCTATTTAAACCAAGTTTCTGAACCATGTCCTCAGCAACAAGGTTATCAGTTGGTGCAGGAGCACCACACACAACAAAGCTAAAGATGCAAACTATGAAGACCACAAAGACATCCAAAGGAACTTAGAGAAATGGGAAGCCTAATCTAAGTCAGGAGATTAATTGGCAAATCCTCAAGCCTATAATGATCATTAATTGAAACTGATGTAATGAATCAAATATGTTTGTAATGTCCTTAATAGGACTAAAAGCTTGTTTATAATGGACTGTGATTGTCCAAAGCACTAAAATTAGATTTTAATGGACTAATGTTGTCCAAGGTTCTATTAGGTTATCAAGGAAGTCTGGGAGGGATATTAGGAAACTAGGTGAAAGACTTTAATAATGAGAAAGGCTTTAATGTTTAATAAGCCAATTTTAAAGTTCAATTTTTCAAACATTAACGATTATTTAGATTTTAGAGGGAAGTATTAGTTTGTTAATGTTTTAGACTTAAACCTTTCAACCCAATGAGATAGTTGGTTGAATTGGTTATGTTGAGAAGTCTTATATATGTAAGAGGGAGTCTCTCTTACGGACAGAGAGAGGAGAGTCTGGTGTATGACAGGAAGCATTAATAAAGAAAACTTCACTATTCTCTGCAAGTCCATTTATTTGGAATCATAAAATTGATTGGTTGATGCATCAGTGAATTAAGAGGGTCTGTTTATTCAAGTCTAGTTGAATTTCAAAGGCATTGATAGGGTTTCTTAATCCATTTAACTGTTGAGTCAATGAATTTCATATTGTCCTAATTCACTGTTACGCTAGTTTGTAGAATAGTAAACTTTCTTTGTTTGTTATTGTTATTGCAGTAGGGATTTAGCCTAATGGAAATCATTCCATGAGTATGAGGGCTCAATATTCATGGAGTGACTTAATTTAACATGTATTATATTTTATTAACCATGTATATGCAGGATTGAGCAAGATTGGTGTGGTCACATTCAAGAACAGTGTGACAGTGCATTGAAAATGCATGCTCTGGTATAGCAGTGGGTGTTCTACCCAAACAAGTGGTCTATTTTGTGATTAGAAACATTGAACAATGTTCACTTGATGGTGAATCCATCATCAATTTGGATCAGAAGTTTGTAGAATCAGGTGATTGAGAAAGCCCTAGATAAATAGGGTTTGGGGTCAAGATTTGGGGATTTAGGTGTTGCAAAACTCTTGGGACTAATTCCTTTTGGAATTGACCATTTGATGATATAATAAAACACTATCCAAGAGTAGAAAGTGCTAGGTGGAGTCTGTCATGTACTTCCTTTATTAAATTGGGTCATTTTATGCATTGGAAAATAGGGTATCAGTGCTGAATAGGTGTGTTGGTCCAAAGCAACTGTGTGTAAGTTTTTGATATGTTGTAGTACTCCAAAAAGGGGTATCTATAAATGAAAATAACTTGTCAAGTGCTTTGAATAAAAACAAAGTTAATCCTATTTTTATTCTGCTACAAGGCTACTAGCTTATAGAATTAGGTCTCTGGCAGATTGAAAAAGATTGTGTAGTTTGGGAGTTTGGGAGTTGATCTAGAACCCTAAAAGTCTTTGAGTCTAAGTTTTTTGGATCCTATAAAACCCAAAACATCACTTAGAAATCCAAAGGATAAGTTTGAGAAGTGAGACCTTTCGTGACACTTAAGGGTTTGGTTAGGCTACAGTGCCTAAACCACTAAAATTTCTAAATTCTCATTGTGTTTTGAAGACCACCACCCTTCCCTCTACATCATTAGTACTACCATTGTCAATAATCACATCACAAAGTTTACCTCTAGACTTGCACCGAGTCCTGAACAAGTTACTCCTCTGACAAGGTTCCTCCTTTGTACCGAGCAATGTTCTTTGAACCAGCAAGTTCTCAAATTCAGGTTCATTCTGAATGTTCTCATTTATCACAACAGTTTTTCGGTCACCAAGCTTCTTCTATGTACACTCAAAAGAACAATGTCCTTCTTCACCACAATTATAACAAGTACCCTTAAAGATAACTCTACCTATCTTCTTCTTCAATTCCACAGGTTTCAGTTCATCTTCAGCAGTCAGTTTATCCTTCACCGAGTGATCAATCCTTTCCTTCCCTTAGGGATTACTATGTTGTCTCCTTTTCAACTTATCTTCTACCTTCAGAGAATACTGATAAGCATCTTCAACCAAATCAATCCTCAACATACCAAGATCATCCTGAATATTAAATCTCAAACCATTCACGTACCAAGCTAACTTTTCTTTACCAAGTTCTCTATGTCCAGACCGAATAGTCAACTTATAGAACTCCTCGGTAGAGTCCTCCATAGTCAAATAATTTTTCTTTAGATTCTGAAACTTCTTAAACAAGACAATCTCATAGTCAGCAGGTATGAACTCAGCTTTCAATTTAGTCACCATCAACTTCCACCGATTGATCTTCATTTCACCTTCATCTTCTCTATCTCTTTATAATTATTTCCACCAAAGAGCAGCATGTCCTTTCAACTTAGTCTGTGCCAATCTTACTCGAAGAGGATCTTCAATTTCTTCAAGCTCAAAGAAGTCTTCTAATTCACCAATCCAATCAATAAAGTCCTCGGGTTTCAAAGTACCAGAGAAAGTAGAAACTTCCATTCGGTAACTAGTACTTAATCGAGCTCCATATCTATGTAACTGACCAGTTCTATCTTCACTAGATCTGTCTCTCCAGTCATCACCACTAGATCTAGAAGCTTCAATTTCTTCAACAGCTTCCTCATAACCATCATCAGTACCAAGATTCCTCTGCATACCAACAATAGCTCTCATGACCTCAGCTATCATGTCATTCTTCATCAATTCCATCTTAGATCTGAAATCAACTTTAACTTTCTCTGCAATCTTCGATTCCACAGCATCACAGAGATTTGCAATCTCTCTAGGGTCCAATCTTCTTGGATGCATCCTTCAATATTTTTGAAAACCCAAATCAATAAGTCACCAAAAATGTCTTGGTGTAAATAGCCTCACCGGGGATCAGTTTACACACTTAAGATCTTCAATCTTTGATACCACCTGACATAGGAAAGGTAAGGAGGGTCCAATTAAGGATAGTCCAAACAAGAAACCAAACACCACAATGTAGAATAATACAAGACAATTATTTTCAACTAAATTTTCATTAACATGCCCAGCTGTAAGGCCTTTCAAGTTAGGGCCAATTACAATCAAGAATCAGTTCTACAAGATAAAAAAAGATCCAATCCAACTCTAGCTACTCCATCTCTGAAACACATCAGTAACTGATGGAAATACTAAGGCAGATCTAAACTTGAGCTCGCAATCCTCCAAGCAACCTCCTTGTCTCCAAGCAAACAACCAATAGCTCTGCTATTACAAACTATCAGATAATAATATGATCTTCAAGATCTCGTAGGATCTAGATCTAATCTTCTATCTTCTGATCTCTCTTTCTCTACCTAAACAACTACCCCCAACACTCCTTAAATACTAATCTTCAGCCACAAGTCGACTAGATGAAATAATTAACTCCTAAGCCAAGTCAGCTCCTATTACAAATAAATATTAAATGCAACAACAGTCGGCTCTCAAATAGCCTTACAAATATTTAATTCTCTATGTCATCCTCTAGATCTACATAGGAGAATACAACAAAAGATACCAACAATAAATGCACCAAGTCGGCCAACCAAATCACCAAGAACTCCAGTCGGTAAACCAGAACTACCAAGCACCAGTGAAATGAACGACCAAGTCAAGCAACACTGAGCAACACAAGCATCACCAAGCACAAGTTTCATCGAGTACAAGAAGTTTCACCGAGTTCCTTCAGTGACCGAACTTCCTTCAATAACTGAGACCGTCAGTTAAAGCTGCAACCGAGTAACACAAAACCAAAACAACACACCTCCATGTAGATTCACCAAGTACCCTAGAATTCCCCTGCATCACTAAATCTAAGATCACTCCATTAATGAGGATCATTGTAGATACATAATGTCTCATAACAGACATAGCAGTTATCAAGAACAAGTCCTCCCAGAATATAGTGTGTTGTGGGTCCTAGATCCATGCACTACATTTAACAAAAAATCGTATTGACTTGTTCCTCATGTGAAGATTTTGCAACAACACCTTAACTTATTTGGCTCACTTGACTTCTTCAACACGAATGCTTCTTGTAGCAACGACTGGCTTTGACTTCTTCAACACCATAATGTCGATCTTTAAATATGCCATGACTAATCCCTACAAAATTATTAATCCACACACAACCTTTGATACATACATATTCACATCATTAATATTTAGGAAGAAAGTGTTAAGTTCTAATTAATACTTTTGCAAGGCATATGGCTACAAAAAGGAAACTACCCAAAAACATAGCATAGGCAAAGGATCATTCATCAACATATACAATTACTTTATTCTATCATTTATGTTCATCAGTTTCAAACAAATATACCATGTTCTTCTATCATCCACATTCCTACTTTATGTCTTTACACATATAAAATATGCATATAAAACCATAAGTCCATGTATTAGTATTAAAAATAAATTATTGAAAAGAAATAGAAAGAATTTAGAAAGTGTATCGTCTTAGGGTTAAGGTCTTAAAGACTTTCTAAATGCTTTCTATTTCTTCTCCACACTTGATTTCTTCATTCTCCGCACTTGATTTCTTCATTCTAGGTGAAATTAGGGTTAAGGTCTTAACGACTTTCTTGATTTTCCCTCTTCCATGGTTCTATTTTCTAGGTAGGGTTCAGAAATGAGACCTCCTAGTCCTTCATCACATCAAATAGAGGATTTTCTATCTGTTCCTGACACTAGGTCCTGTTCAGATATCAATTTCTAAGTTTCTGGCATCTCCTGGAACCTCTGCTGCAAATCTTGACAAAGTTAGGGTTTGAGGTCAAATTTGACCTTGACCCTAACTAGGTCAAGGTCAACCTCGACCCTGACCTCTTCCCGTCAGGATTTCAAATTTCAAATGTTGGCAGTTTGGCTTTTGGGAAAGTTATTTCTCCGCTTCTGGGTCAGCTGTTTCGGGCTCCGAAATGGTAAATTCTTTAATTATATTTAATCAAGGTATATTTTCTAAAGGTGAGGACCTAATTGGGATTTAATTCTTCAAGGTGGCCCATCTAGAGGAGTGTGCCCTAGATCACTATAAAAGGAGGCCTTCCTCTCTCATTTTCACATCAAGTTTTCTCAATCAAGTATCTAGAGCTCTCAAGTGCAAGAAAGTCTTCAAGCATTCAAGTGTTCAAGTATTCATCCATCAAGGAGTTTCATTGTTAGCTATTGAAGGATTCAATCTCTTTGGAGCCCCCTTGAAGATTCATCCTTCTCCATTCATTCAAACCTTCTCATATGCAAAGATCAAATCAAGATTGGTGTTGAAGATCAAAATACCATTGATTGGAGACATCCTACATTCATTGAAGCATTCTTACTTGTGGATTTGAGGATTCGAATCCTCTATAAGGACTTCAACATAAGTGAGGTGATTTTTTTCATTTACTTTGTTTATGCACAATATATTTCAATTCAATTTCAAAGTTAATTCCTAAATTGGGGTTTGACCAAGGCAAACCCCCCATACAACCAAAAACCCCCATTTTATGGTAGGTATAGGTGCAAAATTTTAGATCTGAGAGCGAATTCGGATACCCTTTTCGATAATCTTTCAGGATCTATGAACAGAATCAGAATTGGACTTCAAATAAATAATGTGGTCTTTGACCTTTTAAAAGGTCAAAGTCGACCTGTGTGAATTTGGAGAAAAGATTTCTAGGTTTTGTCCGCCTCGACATTTCCAGTCTAGAACAAATGATGAAATCTTCAGAAAGTTCATACAGAAGCCAGAATTCAGCATTTTCTAGATTTGCCCTAATTCAAGGTTAGTATTTGCACTTCAATTATTTCAGATTTCAAGCTTAATCCAATTATAGGGAAGTATAGGGTTTCTCTCTCTCTTTCATATTCTTCATAGATTGATTCAATTGTGTATTAACCTCTTGGTTGATCAAATTGGATCTCTCCTTTGGGAATTTGGATTTAGGAGTGAATCTTACATTTTCCCCACACACTTACACAAATAGAGGTGATTCCAAATTAATTCTATTCATTTTGGTGAACCTGACGTGAACCTCCTTATTACTTTTATTTTTTATTACAAATAGAGCTTGAGAGATTTAGGTTTCACTGCTCCTATCACTAGTGTTGAACCTCCTTCTCATCCTTTACCTAGTATTCCTATCTATACTCCTCCTTTGGTGACTGTGACGGTTCCCTCTGTTCCTATGAGTGTTCCTCACGTGTCCCTTCCTACATCACAACCTTCATATCATAGTGTTCCTTTCACTTATTCCACTCTGCTTCCAACTGTAGTTCCTAGTGTTCCTCCAATTGTGTCTTCTATTCCTGCAGCTTCTTACACTTTACCTAGTGTGTCTAATGTTGCTACTCCTCCTATTTCCTCTAATGATTCCACCATCATCAGTTTGGCTCAAACTGTATCATCCTTACAACAACAACTTGCTTCCTTAACTCAAAACAAGTTTAGTATTCCTACATGTGACATGGGAAGTCCTTTGTCCCGGGATATTATCCGAACTCCTGTTCCTCAGGAAGTCAATATGCCTCGTCTTGAGAATTATAATGGAAAAGGAGATCATGTTCATCATGTTAAAACATTCCAAATCCTTTGTAGTGATTGTGCTCATGACCATAGGATTTTAGTCAAACTATTTGCACGAACCTTTTGTGACAAGGCCTTACAATGGTATTGTTCCTTGCCTCCTTATTCAATTGATTCTTTTCCACAACTTGCTAATGCCTTTATTTAACAATTTCAAAACAATATTGGCCTGCAAGTGTCTTTGACTGATTTAATGCATTGTAAACAAAGTGCTAAAGAAAAGTTAACTAAATTTATTGGTAGATTTAAGCATTTGCATGCTCAAATTTCTTATCCTGTTCCTGATATTGATATTCAATGTATGTTTATTTCAAATTTGCAAAAGGATATTAGAGATAAGATTCTTCTTACTGAATTTACCTCTTTTCAACAACTTTGTGCAGTGCTTCATCATTATCAATTACAAGTGAGTTAGTTTGAGAGAAACACTCCAATGGCTCCTGTTCCCATTGATAAGAGTGATGGTGCTCCTAATCCAAACAAGTTTAAAAAATTCACCAATTATGTCAAGATAAACAAACAAGTGAATGCAGTTGCTGATCAGGTTGTTGTTGCATCTCATAATGCCACTTCTGCATCCACTGCTTTTTGATTAAATCGTACGTTTACTCCTCTTTCCAAAACTTTACATGCTATTATGAAAAAGTTGTTAGCTGCTAATATGATTACTTTACCTCCTATTCGACCTCTTTTACCAACTACGATTGCATCTAAATCTTTTGATCAAAATGCTTTTTGTAAATATCATCGTTAGAATGGTCATGATACTGAGAGATGTTATTCTTTAAAACATAAGGTCCAAGATCTCATTGATGCTAAAGCTTTATCTGTTGATAATCTAGATAGTAGTGGGAATCAATCTGTCTCTCCTCCTAATTAGAGCCTTCAAATCTATACGAATCATTTACCTACGCATGATACTAATACTATTTCTCAACCATCTACTCAGGAACTTGTGTATGATTCCAAGATGGATGATCTTACTCATGTTGTTAATCAAGTGGAGCATGTTGATCTATCTATATCTCAACCTCAATCTCAACTTCAACCTCAACCTTCACCTCAAGTTCAATCTCAACCTCAAGTTAAACCTAAACCTAAAGTGAAACCTCAACCTAAACCTTGACAACAATTCAAGAATAAAAGATCTCAAGAACTTTTTATTACCTTTGATGACTCTGAGATTATTAAGGCTCTTGATGGTCCCCTTTACATTGCTACTAGGGTTGCTCAGATACCTACTCGTGGTTGTCTTGTTGATCCTACCTCCTTAGTCAATGTTATCACTGAAGAAAATATTTTTATGAAAAGCTTACAATGTGACTTCTATGATACATCGGATGTGTGGATTCAAACTTGTAATGGTTTTCTTTATTCCTCATTTGGTTCTATTACTTTACCGGTTGAACTCTTTGGAAAACTTGTGAACACTACCTTTGTTGTGGTTCCTACTTGTGATCAATTTCAAGCTAAGCTAGGTTTGCCTTGGTTAACTGCCATGCATGTTGTTGCTTCACCTATACATAAGTGTCTTAAGTTCATTCATAATGGCAAAGTGAAGATGATCAATCATAGTCTATATCAACCTTCTAGGCCTAGAGATTGTGCTGCTCTAGATTTCTTTTGGCCTTCCTTACCTCATTCATGTCCTCCTCGCCCTGATAATCTTTTTCAATCATATCAAGCTTATAAGCATCGTAATATTCTTCAATTAAGCATACCTCCTATGGATCTTAATCATGGTCTTTTACCTACACCTTCAATACCTCCTCAACTATGGCTTCTTGTTCTGTTAATCAAGTTCCTCCTACTAAATCTATCAAAGATCCTATGATTGCTCCTCCTATGGTTGATAATCCTATTGATCTTCCTACAGAACCTGTGAAGGATCCTACGATTGTTCCTCCTAGTTCTCAACCTATTTCAAATAAATCAAAATGTAACTGATCTGCTAATGAACGTTGTAAAAAGCGTCATGCTCATGCTAAAGCTAAAAGATCTCTACTTTATGCGGATACACCTATGCATAATTTTGTTACTAATAATGATGTTCACATGCATGATTATGATGATTCTATTCGTATCTTAGATCCTATTGTTGGAAACAATTGTCTGAAGGAAATTGCTACTCAAATTATGTATTGTCTTTGATGTCACACAATGTCATAGTCTGCAGCAATCAGTTCCTACCGAGCTTAGTCGGTCTACTAGACAGGAAGATTAGTGCTTACCGAGTCCACTCAGTTATCAAAGAAAATCAGTGTCTACCGAGTTCACTCGGTTATCAAAGAAAATTTAGCATTTACCGAGTTCCGTCGGTCGTCAAAGGAAATTCAGTGTTTACCGAGTTCAGTCGGTCATCAAAGGAAATTCAGTGTTTACCGAGTTCAGTCAGTCGTCAAAGGAAATTTAGTGTTTACCGAGTTCAGTCGGTCGTCAAAGGAAATTCAGTGTTTACCGAGTTCAGTCGGTTATCAAAGGTAAAGGATTGTCGATGTTTACCGAGTTCCCTCGGTCTCCAAAAGATTGTAGAAAGTTATGGTCACCAAGCATTGTCGGCCCTTGAAGGATTTTTGCAAATAGAGTTTGCTTAATTCAGCCGACTATTATACTAAATAATGTCAATTTGACAAATCTAAAATCATATAAATAAAAGGTCAAAATGTGAAAAATAAATAAGAAATATAGTAGAAGATTTACAGAAGAAAGACAGGAAAGGTGTGTGTGAATTTGTGAAGGATGTTCAGATATCCTTAAGGTGCAGCAGAGATTTATTCGATCAGGAAAGATCACACATATGCAGAACAGAGATCTGTAATCAGCAAGGCAGTTGCATTATTATACAGGTCATTTTTCATTGTTACCTTCTTATCATTGTAACAGTGAATTCTAAATCTCTTAACCGAGTTGGTTTAACAACCATATTGTAAACCCTCTAACAAGGTGACAATTCCATTGAATTGTTTTCAAGACCTCTTACCAGGCCACTCCTAGCATGGTGATTAAATCCTCTAACAAGGTCACACCTAACAGTGTGTTTTGTAACCTTTTACCGGGTTGGCTTCTAACCGGGCATCACTTCAGAAAAGTGAAAATCAGTATCTAGATACATTGGTGGTTTTTTCCCATATTGGGTTTCCACGTTAAATCTTGTGTCTCTTGTGTTCTTAATTGCTATCTTAATCATACACTAGTGCTGATGAATATCTAAAAGATAATTTTGCTAATACTTTCTGCATCTTCTAAGTTACTGCAATCTATTTACCGAGTGCTAAAATAGATAACATTCTTTAAGATATCCTAAGGGTTCTGGAAAGAAATAATTGTGAAGTGTTTTATGGTTGACTGATTCACCCCCCCCCTCTCAGTCACTTCATCCATATTCCATCAATTGGTATCAGAGCTTTTGGTGCTTGCAGGAAGGGTTTCAAGGACCTAAGCTAAAGATCAGGATGTCTTACAAGAGGGAAATTCCAAAGCTCAACAGAGATAACTTTTCAGCATGGCAAGGTCTCATGCGACTTCATCTGGCTTCCATTAGTGATTCAGGATGCAAATACATTGATGAAGAATACACAATTCCTACTGGCGCATTAACTGTTGAAGACATTGCAGAGAAAAAGACTCATAACACCATGATGATAGACATTGCATCTGCTCTCAGCTATGAAGAATTTGATGATATTAAAGAATGCACTACTGCATATGAAATGTGGATGGCACTGAAGAAAATATATGGTGGTGATGCAAATGTGAAAAGAGCCAAAGCAGAAAGCCTAAGAGGACAGTTTGACAAGATGAATATGAAGGAAGATGAAAACATTGCAAAATATGTTGAAAGAATCAAAGCAAGTGTAAGTGCAATTAGAGCTTCTAGAGGAACAATCTCAGATGAAACTGTTATAAGTAAGGTACTCAGAACATTACTCCCTATCTATGCAATAAGAGTATCTGCTATTCAAGAAAGAAGATATGAAACAAACCACAATATAACTTTGGATGCTTTAGTTGGAAGATTGACAACCTTTGAATTAGACAACTATGACAACTATGTTCCTAGTTCCAAAAATATTGAATCAGCATTTGAGGCCAAGGTTTCACTAAAGAAGAACAAGAAAATTAAAGAAGTTCAGTCAGAAAGTGAAGAAGTATCAGAAGAAAGTTCTGATAGTGATCTTGAAATTGTAGAAGCATTACTTGCAAAGAAGTACTCTAAAGGGAAAGGTAAATATAAAGGTAAGACTCCTTTAATCTATTTTTCATGTGAAGAAATTGGACATATTGCAGCTAGGTGCCCAAACAAGCAAGTCAAGGAAGAGAAGAGAAGTCACAAGTACTATGGCAAAAAGAATTTCAAATCATTCAAGGATAAAGGTAAGAAAACATGTTTTATGGCTAAAGATTCTGATGATAGTGAAGAAGAAATTGTCTTTATTGCTATAAAAGATGAATCTGATGATGATGAAGATAAGATGGCACTTATTTCTCATATAAGAAAAGATGATATATGGATAATAGATAGCAGATGTTCACACCACATGACTGGTGACAAGACAAAATTTGAATATCTAGAAGACTGTGATAGTGGTAATGTAAGATTTGGAAACAATGAACCTTGTTGTATAAAAGGAAAAGGAAGAATCTCATTAACCAAAGAACTCATATGTGATAATGCTTATTGGGTTGAAGGACTAAAACATAATCTTCTAAGTGTAGCACAGCTAATCAACACTAGTTTCAAGGTTGAATTCATGAATGGTCAAGCAAGACTGCTTGATGAAAAAGGAAAACTCATTGGATCAAGCAAACAAACAAAAGGTAACTTATTTTATCTTGATCTCAGTGAATATTCATGCTTTATTGCTCAAATTGAAGAAAGTTGGCTATGGCACAAAAGGTTATGTCATGTGAATTTTGATAACATGATAAAAATAAGCAAATTCAAGAAGGTTAGAGGCATTCCTACTTTGAAGAAACCTGATACTGGTCTATGTAAGAATTGTTAGATTGGCAAAATGAGTAAAACTAGTTTCAAGAGTAAGAACTATCAGTCTAAAGAAATTTTGGAAATTGTGCATACTGATTTATGTGGACCTATTGGAATACAAAGCTATACTGGAGATAAATTCTTTATTCTTTTCGTTGATGATTATTCTAGAATGATGACTGTTATGTATTTAAGAGAAAAATCAGAAGCATTTGAAAAGTTCAAATGGTACTTAGCAAGAGTGGAAAAGGAAATAGGGAAAAGATTGAAATGCTTAAGATCTGACAGAGGTGGTGAATTCATCTCCCATGATTTTAACAACTTTTGCATTGAAAGAGGAATCAAAAGACAGGTATCAGCTCCTAGAACTCCTGAGCAGAATGGAATAGTGGAAAGAAGAAACAGATCTATTATGGATTGTGCAAGGACTCTAATGATAGAAAAGAACATCACTATAAAGTACTGGAAGGAAGCTATCAGCACTGCAGTTCATACCTTGAACCGAGTACAATTGAAGAAAGACACATTCAAAACTCCTTATGAATTATGGTATGGCTATAAACCCAATGTAAGTTACATGAAAATATTTGGTAGCAAGTGTTATATCTTAAAAGAATCCAGAAGAAATAAATTTGATGTGAAAAGTGATGAAGGAATATTCCTAGGATATTCTAGCAAAAGCAAGCCATACAAATGTCTGAACTTATCTACTCACAAAGTCATAGAAAGTATACATGTAAAATTTGATGAGTTTGCAGAAAAGACTGAAGAAGAAAGCAAAAGGGAACCTGAGAACTACAGAAGATTCATTTACATTGAACCTGAAACATTGGCAGACACAACTATCAATGAGGAAACTATATCTACTGAGCCGAGCACAGTTATCGAGTCACAAACCGAGTCACAGGAAGAAGTTCAAACCGAGTCACAGGAAGAAATTCAGACCAAGTCTCAGCCTGAAGTTACCGAGCAAATATCTACCGAGCCCGAGCAACCTGAAGAAGAGATCCTAGAAGACAAAAGCATGAATCATTCAAAAAGCAAGGAACCTATACTAGCCAAATATGCCAGAAGACATCATACACCAAATCAAATTATTAGAAACAAATCAGATGGTATTATGACAAGAAGCAAGCTAAAAGGTACATGTCTGCTTACTGACTTTGAACCTAGAAATATCAAAGATGCATTGGAAAATGAAAGTTGGATTGAAGCAATGAATGAAGAATTGGAACAAATATAAAAGAACAAAACATGGACTCTTGTACCTAGACCTAAAGATAAGAATGTAATTGGAACAAAATGGGTATTCAGGAATAAGCTGAATGAAGATGGTCAAGTATCTAGAAATAAAGCTAGACTGGTATGTAAAGGTTATTCTCAAGAAGAAGGTATAGATTATGGAGAAACTTTTTCTCCTGTTGCAAGATTAGAAAGTGTAAGAACTCTACTTGCTTATGCAGCACACAAAGGATTTAAGGTATATCAGATGGATATAAAATCTGCATTTCTCAATGGAATTCTTGATGAAGAAGTCTACATTGAACAACCTGAAGGTTTTGTTGATCCAGATAAAAAGGACATGGTCTGCAGGTTACACAAAGCATTGTATGGTTTGAAACAAGCTCCTAGAGCATGGTATGAAAGACTCTATAACTATTTGATTCAGATTAATTTCAAAAGAGCCAATGATAACAGCAATCTGTATATTAAAGAAGGACCAGATGACAAAATTGTATTGGCAGAATTATTTGTAGATGATACTATATTTACAGGGAATGAGGATCAGTGCAAAGAATTTTCAGAGCAAATGAACAAAGAATTTGAAATGTCTATGTTTGGTTTAATAAAATTCTTTGTTGGTCTTCAAATTCAGCAAAGCAAGAATGGTATATACATTACTCAATCTAAATACATTAAGGAAATACTTAAGAAGTTTGGTATGGAAGATTCAAAACCAGTTGGTACACCCATGTGTACTGGATTGAAACTTACCAAAAATGATGATTCAAAAGAAGTTGATCAGACCCTATACCGATCTATGATTGGAAAATTACAGTATGTAGTACATACAAGACCTGATATTGCCTTAGCAGTCGGTATAGTAGCTAGATTTTCAGCAAAACCTAAGGAAAATCATATGATGGCAATCAAAAGAATCTTAAGATACTTAAGAGGAACTGAAGAATATGGTTTGTGGTATAAATTTGGAGGCAATCTAGACTTAAAAGTGTTTACTGATGCTAATTGGGCAGGGAACATTGATGACAGAAAAAGCACAAGTGGTGGAGCATTTTTTCTTGGAAAAAGACTGGTATCCTGGACTAGTAAAAAGCAAAATTGCACATCTCAATCCACAGCTGAAGCAGAATATGTTGCTACTGCAGTAAATTGTTCAAATATTGTTTGGTTTAAACAGTTATTAGAAGGTATGAAGGTTGAAATCAAAGAACCAGTTGTTATATTTTGTGACAATACCAGTGCAATAAACATTTCGAAGAATCCAGTGATGCATTCCAAAACCAAGCACATTGCTATTAAATATCACTTTGTCAGAGAATTGGTGCAGGACAAGGAAATTAGATTAGAATATATTCATACAAAAGAACAGATTGCAGACATTTTTACCAAACCATTACCTAAGGATGCATTTGTGTATCTAAGAGGTAAGTTAGGGGTCATTCCCCTATCCGAGGCTCACTAAATACAGTTTTAGTGATGCATCAACCAGAACATGATTGAAAATCAACCAGTTGATGCAGCATATTCAAGGAATCATTGCATATGAATCAGTACTTGAGGTACATTAATTTACACCGGTAATATGTGAATTGTCTTTGGCATGTGTTGTCAAAGAGGGAGTGTTTGCTATGTCTTTGCTATTACTTCAAGAAATTTTCAATAGTCAGAAGGAAGAATTTTCAGGATAAAGGAAGTTTGCTGACAGAGGGAGATTTGAATTTGAACCGAGCTAATTCTTTCAAATTTCTTATGCTATGACATATTGTGTTGCCATCAATGCCAAAGAGGGAGATTGTTGGAAACAATTGTCTGAAGGAAATTGCTACTCAAATTATGTATTGTCTTTGATGTCACATAATGTCATAGTCCGCAGCAATCAGTTCCTACCGAGCTCAGTTGGTCTGCCAGACAGGAAGATTAGTGCTTACTGAGTCCACTCGGTTATCAAAGAAAATCAGTGTCTACTGAGTTCACTCGGTTATCAAAGAAAATTTAGCATTTACCGAGTTCAGTCGGTCGTCAAAGGAAATTCAGTGTTTACCGAGTTCAGTCGGTCATCAAAGGAAATTCAGTGTTTACCAAGTTCAGTCGGTCGTCAAAGGAAATTCAGTGTTTACCGAGTTCAGTCGGTCGTCAAAGGAAATTTAGTGTTTACCGAGTTTAGTCGGTTATCGAAGGTAAAGGATTGTCGATGTTTACCGAGTTCCCTCGATCTCTGAAAGATTGTAGAAAGTTATGGTCACCGAGCACTATCAGCCCTTGAAGGATTTTTGCAAATAGAGTTTGCTTAATTCAGCCGACTGTTATACTAAATAATGTCGATTTGACAAATCTAAAATCATATAAATAAAAGGTCAAAATGTGAAAAATAAATAAGAAATACAGCAGAAGATTTATAGAAGAAAGATAGGAAAGGTGTGTGCAAATTTGTGAAGGATGTTCAGATATCCTTAAGGTGCAGTAGAGATTTATTCGATCAGGAAGGATCACACATATGCAGAACAGAGATCTGTAATCAGCAAGGCAGTTGCATTATTATACAGGTCATTTTTCATTGTTACCTTCTTATCATTGTAACAGTGAATTCTAAATCTCTTAACCGAGTTGGTTTAACAACCATATTGTAAATCCTCTAACAAGGTGACAATTCCATTGAATTGTTTTCAAGACCTCTTACCAGGCCACTCCTAGCAGGGTGATTAAATCCTCTAACAAGGTCACACCTAACAGTGTGTTTTGTAACCTTTTACCGGGTTGGCTTCTAACTGGGCATCACTTCAAAAAAGTGAAAATCAGTATCTAGATACATTGGTGGTTTTTTCCCATATTGGGTTTCCACGTTAAATCTTGTGTCTCTTGTGTTCTTAATTGCTATCTTAATCATACACTAGTGCTGATGAATATCTAAAAGATAATTTTGCTAATACTTTCTGCATCTTCTAAGTTACTGCAATCTATTTACCGAGTGCTAAAACAGATAACATTCTTTAAGATATCCTAAGGGTTCTGGAAAGAAATAATTGTGAAGTGTTTTATGGTTGACTGATTCACCCCCCCCCCCCTTCTCAGTCACTTCATCCATATTCCATCACCTATTTTGATTAATTTGGATGACGAAGATACTCTTGATAATATTGATAATGTTACTGATAAATATGAGACTATTGACATTGACATTGATTTGCCGAATTTGCTTTCATCTCAATTAACTCTTACACCTAGTATCGAACATAGTGATTCTCAAGAGGATCCTTGTTTGGAACCAGCTATCATTCCTACTACATTGGATATAGTCCATCTTGTGAGTTACCCACCTACCCTAAATGATATACGACAAGATGGGGAAAGTAGGTGGCATGCTTGATTGGCTTGTCCTTCGTGGTAGTTTTGTTGTGTCTTTGCCTGCTATACTATGCTTCTCTCATAATTTGATTGCTAAATGTTGTTAGATTCTTTTATACGGTCCTTGTTACTCAGTTGGTACAAGGTGATGAAGGAATCAAAACTGTTGTTCAAATTCCTCTATATGTATCTCTCTTCTTCTATGCGTTGTTCAATGTTATGTTGTAACTGTGCTATTGTTCGTAAATGTTTCCTTGTGTAATCTGCTTGGATTCAAGATATGGTAGCACTAAATCTTTTTGGTCTACATTTCATCGTCTGAAAAGATTCTTCTTCGTATATCTTATGTGATCTTTCCTCCTTTGTGATTGTAGTTCTACTTCCTTTGGGGAATGATGTCAATTCTTTTGCGATAATATCATATATATATTATCTTATGATCATACTAACCCCATGGTAGGTAGATCCCTTCCATGTTCTCTATATGTTTCTATGTTATTTCCCTTGATTTGTCTTCGTTTGGGGGCATCTCGACATGGAAATGTAATTAGTGGAGTTGTTTATGTTTCCATTAAATCCATTGCTCCTGTTAAAGTGTCAGCAATGCCTTTAACGTGGGGGCATATGCTCTGCTCACTTATTACACGCGCACTTATGAAAAAAATTCAAAACATGCTAAATCTTCTAAAGTTAACGCACATAAGTTGCTAAATCCTGAGGAAGACATGCACTTTAAATTTACTTTTCAATATTTCTTTTTGGATTAAGAACTAATCCTTAAAGTATAAATTTATATTAGGATCTCTTGATCCCTCCAGTTTCAAATACACATATATTGTGATCCCTTAAGGTCGGAAGTGTCCTTAAGACTAGATCTCTTTTGTTTTTTATTTTTATTCTTATGGAATAGAATATTCCTAAGGATAAATCCTTGATGGGTTGACTAGTGAGTAGCTACATTCACTAGGTGGTTCAATTCCATCTTTCCTGTTGCACCTTTTTCCTATGTGGTTCACAATGGGATGTAAGTTCTCATTGGTTGAGGTAATCACACTTTTTTATTTTTCTCTTTAGAACTGTCTCTCTTATCTGTGATCTAAGAGTCGATGAAGACTTGAGTCCCTAGGGGCTTGGGATTTCTCTTTGTCCCTTAGATTATGATAAGATTATCTTGTTATTTTTATCTCCTTTACCAAGAGTTTGCATCGAGTCCATACTCTTGCTAAAGTGGGGGCTTAATGTATCATCTTAAAATGGAAGCACTTCCATGATAAGAGCATTTAGCCCTCTGAG
Source organism: Chamaecyparis obtusa (assembly GCA_027943335.1). Taxonomy (NCBI): domain Eukaryota; kingdom Viridiplantae; phylum Streptophyta; class Pinopsida; order Cupressales; family Cupressaceae; genus Chamaecyparis; species Chamaecyparis obtusa. The sequence continues at coordinate 1,360,303 of BSBK01001541.1, read as the reverse complement.
TAAGTGATTTGGGGTCATGTTAAGCACCTTGATTGGGTCTTTGCATGTATTTGGATTTCTCCCCACTTTCCACTTCTTCTCCGCACTTGATTTCTTCATTCTAGATGAAATTAGGGTTAAGGTCTTAAGGACTTTCTTGATTTTCCCTCTTCCATGGTTCTATTTTATAGGTAGGGTTTAGAAATGAGACCTCCTAGTCCTTCATCACATCAAATAGAGGATTTTCTATCTGTTCCTGACATTGGGTCCTGTTCAGATATCAATTTCTAAGTTTTTGGCATCTCCTAGAACCTCTGCTGCAAATCCTAACAAAGTTAGGGTTTGAGGTCAAAGTCGAACTCGACCCTGACTAGGTCAGGGTTGACCTCGACCCTAACTAGGTCAGGGTCGACCTCGACCTCGACCTCTTCACACCAAGATTTCAAATTTCAAATGTTGGCAGTTTGGCTTTCGGGAAAGTTATTTCTCTGCTTCTGGGTCGGCTATTTCGGGCTCTGAAATGGTAAATCTTTTAATTTTATTTAATCAAGGTATATTTTCTAAAGGTGAGGACCTAATTGGGATTTAATTCTTCAAGGTGGCCCATCTAGAGGAGTGTTCCCTAGATCATTATAAAAGGAGGCCTTCCTCTCTCATTTTCACATCAAGTTTTCTCAATCAAGTATCTAGAGCTCTCAAGTGCAAGCAAGTCTTCAAGCATTCAAGTGTTCAAGTATTCATCCATCAAGGAGTTTCATTGTTAGCTATTGAAGGATTCAATCTCTTTGGAGCCCCCTTGAAGATTCATCCTTCTCCATTCATTCAAACCTTCTCATATGCAAAGATCAAATCAAGATTGGTGTTGAAGATCAAAATACCATTGATTGGAGACATCCTGCATTCATTGAAGCATTCTTACTTGTGGATTTGAGGATTCGAATCCTCTACAAGGACTTCAACATAAGCGAGGTGATTTGTTTCAATTACTTTGTTTATACACAATATATTTCAATTCAATTTCAAAGTTAATTCCTAAATTGGGGTTTGACCAAGGCAAACCCCCCATACAACCAAAAACCCCCATTTTCTTATAGGTAAAGGTGTGAAATTTTGGATCTGAGAGTGAATTCAGATACACTTTTCGACAATCTTTCAGGATCTGCGAATAGAATCGGAATCGAACTTCAAATAAATAATGTAGTCTTTGACCTTTTAAAAGGTCAAAGTTGACCTGTGTGAATTTGGAGAAAATATTTCTGGGTTTTGTCCGCCTCGACAATTCTAGTTCAGAATAGGTGATAGAATCTTCAAAAAGTTCATACAGAAGCCAGAATTCAATATTTTCTAGATCTACCCTAATTCAAGGTTAGTATTTATACTTCAATTATTTTAGATTTCAAGCTTAATCCAACTATAGGGAAGTATAGGGTTTCTCTCTCTCTTTCATATTCTTCATAGATTGATTCAATTGTGTATTAACCTCTTGGTTGATCAAATTGGATCTCTCCTTTGGGAATTTGGATTTAGGAGTGAATCTTACATTTTCCCCACACACTTACACAAATAGAGGTGATTCCAAATTACTTCTATTCAGAAAGATGTCCATTTAAGAGGCTCAACATTCCCCCCAACTACCATATTACTAGTCTCCAACAATCATAAAGTTGCAAATCCTGGCTCTCAGCCTTAAGTCACTAACAACCTTCTCCCTTGGCTCATCATCAATGTAACTGAAGTATCCATGGTTCTCCCTGAGTCTTTCCCATCTCTGAAATTATTTGCCCATGTCATGATATTCAACATTTTCATTCATTGCTAGCAATGGCTGCAAGAGAACATGTGGTTGGAACCTTAATGGAAACTAATAATTAAGCATTGTCCTACCCAACATGATGTACCATGGAGCTCATCTGGTAACAAGAGCCAGATTTTGTGGAGAGTAGGGTTCTCTAACCTTCAGATCATGGGACATCCTTATCCATCTCTATCTACAAGTAGTGATTGTAGCTGCAATATCATGCGATGAATGCTAATACCAATTTGTATAGGCTTTCTCTCTAACTAGGTAAACTTTGTTGGCTCCACTTGGATTCACTGTGACTGAAAGCGAATCAAGAAAAGTTTGCCTGGAATGTTGAACTTCAGGTCTCATAAACAAGGGTGTCTCCATCTCATTATTCCAATATGGTAAAGCTTGATGTTCCCTGCTTATCTCATTTTGTATCCAAGACAATACTGCTTTCAATTGGATATCTCCCATATATAGGATTGAATTCTAGTCTCTGTCATTTGGTATAACAAGATTATGTAAATATAACTCACATAATAAATTATTTAAGGACATCGGAGCTGATTAAAATGCATCATAAAACTCATGAGGTGTTGAAACAAAGGGATTCTATCCTTCCACAATTCATGTCAATTTGAAATTAAGGAATTGTTCCTTAATAAATAGAGCATATACCAGTGACGGTGATCTACATGCCATAACCTCTAGAATTAATTCAGTTATCTGATCAACCCTTCTTTTTAACACTTCAATTTGATCCATTTTTTGCTCTAATTGATGAGCTTTCTCATCAATGGTTCATTTCAATTTTTCTTTTTCTAACTCCCACAGTGCCCTTTCCCATAACAATTGCTAATACAAACTCAACCCTGTAGTTAGGGGTGTAGATAGGTCTGGTGGTGGCTTGGGTTCCTAAATGAAAATGTAGTCCATCCTGGTGCAAGATGAGGGGTTTTTATTATGTTTTCCTATGTGGAGGACTTTCCTTTCCACACAACAAGAGTTTTTACTATATTGTCCCCTTGACAGGATTCAACTACCTTGCCAGTGTGTCCAACCCATCCTTATTAATTTGTTCTTGCACCTCTTCAATAATATCCTTATTGAGTTCAGGGAATTCATCAGAAGGTAAATCTTATGAATCATCAGGAATATCTTGCCTAACAGAGTCGTCAACAAAATCCTCTGCCTCTTCAGAATCTTCATCACTATTAATGAGGATATAGTAAACATTAGGGTTATCTTTTTTTTTTTGAATTCTTATTATGGGAAATAGTGTGACTGTCTGCATTTTCTTGAACCATTGTCTTAGAAGAGGATCTCTCCATAGATTCAAAGGAGTCTATATTAACATTTTGAACAAGAGACTCAACATCCTTGTTGATGTTTGTGCAAAGCCTTGCACTTCTTCTAGTAGGATTTTTGGAAGAGCATGGAGGATTCTTGTGTTTCCTCCTGCTGGTAGTCACTTCCTCTGTAACTACTACAAGAGGTTTTTCTGGTGTTTCCTCCTCATGTGAGGGCAAGGTTTTGTTAGCTTTGTCATTGTCATTCTCATTACGGGGTTGCTACTCTGGAATTACTTCTTCCATTTCCAGGGTTTTACCTTTGTCTTTCCTGGAGGTAGACCTAGTCTTTATAGAAGGTGGGGTTTCAGGAATAACATCAATTTTCTTGCTTTTACTTTTCTTTCTACTAGAAATAGGAGTACCAATATCACAAGTTCTCTTCCTATGGGGTGAACCCACAATAGTGGGTTACAATTTTTTGGAGGAAGGAATTCATCCTGAAAAGTGTTTTCAGCAAAATATTCTTTACCAACTTTCGATAGAAACTCGATTACACTTTCGATCGTAAGTACTAAACTTACAATCAAAAGTCCTTAGATATAGGACTTTCGATCATAAGTTACTTTCGATCAAAATTTCTAAGTAACTTTCGATCGAAAGTTACTTAGAACTTTCAATCGAAAGTTTCTAATTAATGACTTTCGGTCGAAAGTCATTAATTAGGGTTTTATTTTGCTAGAAATTCAAACTTGACTTTCGATTGAAACTAGATGACTTTCGATCGAAAGTATCTTAGTATTGACTAAATTTTGCATGGGCAAAGTAATTTCAATAGAAAGTACTTTTGATCAAAAGTCAGTACTTTTGATCAAAATTACTTTCTATCGAAAGTTCCTAAAATGGGACATGGTTTCAAGTTTTCAAGAAATTATGAGAATTTCATGGCTTTGGGCCTCAAGCGCATTGATCAAATGGATGAATAAGAAGATGTCCTTTTTCATAAAACAAGTACTTGGAACTAGCTTTCTAACGATTATATATTTGACTATTTCTAAATTTATTATGTGTATGGTTTTTGACGTTAAATGAATGTAGGTTTTTTTATCAAATATAAACCTCTGAGTTTGACGTTCAATGAAAAATAGTAAAATAAAGATTTTTTTTTTTGAAAAATAATAGTGCCCTCCGTATTCAAGTCTACTTTCTATTAAAAAATAATAATTGAAATTTGATAAATACACAATAAGTTATAAGCTATGTAGTCAAGGTAGGTCAAAATTTTGGTTTAGTCAACTTCAAAAGTTAATAAATATGCAATAATAGTGATAATGTCGTCAAAAAAATTTTATGTCCTCTGTATGGATGTTACAAAACTAAATTCGAAAGAATCGCATCCATATCTATTTTACAAAAAAAGTTATGCTCTATGAAAATAGTGTTACTATTTGAAAATGACATTTTCAGCACCATACAAGTTTTCGTGGGAGAAAGAAACAAGTATTAAAATAAAAATAAAAATATATATATTTAGAATCTAGACAGAAAATCCTAAAAGACTCTAATTTACTTCATCCTCTGATTTCGAGCAGTTCAACGGCAATATGCATCTGAATTTGAAATTTTTTCTCAAAATGCAAAGTTCAGTGTCCGTTCAGGCTAAAAAGTGTAACCCACTATTGTGGGTTCACCCTAGGTGGTTTAGGGTTAGAGGAAGAAGCTTTAGGAATGGTTCCTACTTTTTGAATTATTTTACAAACCCCTGTGGCTATGTTCTCTCTTCTACCTGCACCCTGGCCTCTAGGGTCGACCATTCTAGGCTCTATTTCATCCATTTTTAAAAATTAAGCAATGATGAGAAACTAACTGATCTTTTCCTGACTGAACCAAAGAAGCTTGTTTCTTCATAATATTAAAGAAAAAGTTAGGTAAGTTTACCAATCTATTGTCATGGTAGAGATTGCTCAAGATTTTGAAATGTAGACTATGTAGATATTTGTAGCACCCTTCGCAAGTAAAATATTGTATTATAAATGCAGCTGGCTGGATATAGTCCAAGGGTAGTGATACCCTTGAAGTGCGTTTCTTTTTGTCAATTTCTAACCGTGGATCACCATGCAAGGTGAGTTGTTCCCTAGCTGAGCGTAAATCAAGGTCCTTAGTCCATTTTTCATCTTCCTATGGAAACCCTGTCACTTCCGCCATAATGTCTTCTATAAATTCAATTCTCAACCCTTTTACCACCGTGAACCCATTCTATAGAGTATTTAAAAACTACAGAGCAATTTCCTCGTCAAAACCATTGAGGCTCAGACAGTAATTCAACCAACCTTTTCTTTGGAAAATTTCATAGCTGGATGCATCTCCTAGTAAAACTCTATGATCAGTTGGCTCATGTCTCTAAAGAGCACCCCCCATTGTTATAGATAGAGAATTTTTGCAGAAGCTTTTTACAGAAGCACTAAAATGGCAAATCAAGATTCAAAATTTTATGGACTCAAAGTGTTGTAGATGAGAACAATGGAGTATAGATTGTTATTTACTCTAGGTAATTAAAAGCATTTTAATGCATGATATTTCATAATACCTTTGCTCGTGTCAAGGTCTACCACCATGATGTGAAAATATCATCACAAATTAAGCTCAAACTTTTAATATATTTTAATTCATTTCAAACATGATGATGCAATCATGGAATGACAGGCTGGATTAACATGACGACAACCATCTCAAAAAGACAAGAAATGTATTTTCATCCTTTTCATGCTAATGTTTAAGTTTTGAAAAATATGGAATATTCCCCTCCCCCAACTAAGTTTAAGGCATGGATCCCACCAAGCCAAGACGTGCAAGAGTAAAAATTAAAACAACATGTAATTCTAATAAAAATGAATAAAATAAAATATGTACAAAGGTATGTGTCACGAATCTGGTAAGTGTTGCAAGAATATTGTTCTGAAATATGACATGCACTGATGGAGTGATGCAATGGTACAGAAAAATGGTAGAGAGAGGAGGTGAGGTGAATTTTTATTACGGAGAAATAATTTCATATAAAGTTAAATGTTTATTATGGAGTCCTTGATAGTGTATCATCAGAAAATGGAAGCACTTCCATTTAGGACTGGTTTAGCCCTCCGAGTAAGTAGTTTGGGGACATGTCAAATGCCTTGAATGGGTCTTTGACTTGGATTTGGATTTTTCCCCTGTTCTACCCCATTTTCCACTTCTTTTTTGCATACTTCTAGCATCCTGAATTGAGATTATGAGATTCTTGACCTTAGGGTCAAGGTCGACCTCGACCCTGACCTAGGTCATGGACAACCTTGACCCTAACCTTGGTCAAGGTCAACCTCGACCATGACCCAAGGTTCAAATTTCAAAGTCTTAGAGTTTCTGGATGTCGGGTTTCAGAAAGATTTATTTTCCCTCTTCGGGGCCACTATTTCTTGAGTTAAGTGTCAAATTCTTAAATTAATACTTGAGGTGGACCTTTCTTGAGCTCTGTGTAGGATTCCTAATTTATTATTTGAGATTATCCTTTCTCGAGTTTTGTGCCTAATGCTCAAATTAACTTTGGGGTTGGCCTTACCTCAAATTTTGTGACAAGGCTCTTAAATAATTATTTTTTATTTCTATCTTAAGGGTGGACCCCTTCTAGAGTTTTGTGTCAAGGCCTTAATTTAATTTCCTCTCCATGTGCACCTCTCTAGAGTTTTGTGCCATGGACCCTTAATTATTGTTTTCTATGTGGCCTCTCTAGAAGTTTGTGCCTTAGAGCACTATAAAAGGAGGCATTCCTGCCTCATTTCAATCCATCTTTCATAATCACATCTACACATTCAATCACAACACAAGATCAATCAATCAAGAAGCAAGCAAGAAGGATAAGGAAATCATTCAAGCATTCATTCATCTTCAAGCATTCAAGCATTCAAGATCCAATTCATTAAGGAGATCCATTGGTAGCCATTGAAGGATTCAATCTCTATGGAGCCCTCTTCTTGAATATTTCTCCATCCACATCCATTCAAGCCTCTTCCTATTCCAAGATCCATTCAAGATTGGTGTTGAAGATCTAAAGACAATTGATTTGAGACATCCTACATCCAATTCTACATTCATTTGGAGCATCCATACTTGTGGATTCAAGGATTCGTATCCTGCACAAGGGTTTTCAACATAAGCAAGGTGAATTGTTTCATTTACTTTGTTTACTACAACAAATTTCAATTCAATTTCAAGGTTAATTCCTAAATTGGGGTTTGACTAAGGCAAACCCCTCCCCCTCAACAAACAAAACCATTTTTCTCGTAGGTACAGGTGTGGAATAGTGAGTTACAATGCAAATCTAGATACCCTTTACAAAAAACATTCAGGATCCGTGAACAAAATTTTTGTCGGAGCAGTGCAGGTCAAGGTCGACCTGGCTCAGAAAAGAAAAAGATTTTTGGGTTTTGTAGCTCTCACAGTTTTAGTCCAAGAGTACAAAAATCAACAGTTTATGAGATCGTCTGATAAGGTTTTCAGAAGATTCTTTTTCAGAGGTAAGTACCTTTTATTTCTTCATTTCAATATTAGTCTTCTAGATTTACTTTCAATATCATTATAATTTCATGTATGTGTTAAATATTCATTCAGGGTCTCTTTTATATACAAAACTCTATTGTTCTAGACCCCATCCATATTTTTCATCATACATTTTGGTGAACCCGATTTACTACAACTCTTTCTTTTTGGTGTTAGATTTCCCTTTGTATTATCTTGTGTGTTCACCTTCGTCATACATTTTGGTGAGCCTAACAAGCTTACCCCCTATATTTTGTGGAATTAGATGCCCTATTGTGTTTGTGGTGTTCAATTTCCTTTTCATGCTTATAAATTTCATTTAAATGCATTTGGATATATCTAGATCTATTTTTTATGCATTTCTTTATTCGTTATCATGTTGCACAAGTTGTTTCAAGTGTTTTCCAAACATTCTTCTATACCTTTTTGGATTACACAACATCTTCCTCTTACCTTACCATTGCAGGGCGTTACACCTAGAAAGACTTTAGTTAGTGTGTGTGATGTTGCTTTGTCCTCTCTTGTATTACCTTGTAAGGATATATTAGAGCAAGAAGATGACTTTAATCTATCTCTTCATCATATTTCTCTTTATGGAGATGAGTTGGGGATTGATGTTAATTCTTCTCCTAATGAGCCTAATTTAGAATATAATTTACCTTCTTTACCCTCTAAAGATTAGGATTTAGTGATTTATGGTGATCCTACTATGTTCTTTATTAGTAGGGATGATAATCCTCCTATTTAGGATGAGCCTTTGTATTTTGATGTTGATTACTCTCTTCCTCATGAAATCATTGTGGATGATCCCTTGGATAAATACATTGATTTATCCCCTCCTCATGAAGAAGCTTTGATACAAGAGGGTGATTTTTTAATGGATGACATATTCATACATGATGGTGACTCTTTTTCTAAAACACACTCCCCTTATGCAAACATTTTAGCGAAAGAAGATGACATTATAAATGTCTTAGCTCCATTTGGGATTCCTTCTACTGATGAGGCATTAGTGGAAAATACTATGAATTCCCTTAATTCTGTCCCTCTTAGTAATGATCTTATGGAGAATCAAGATCCTACCTCATCTCCTCCTAGGATGTCTTTTTTGCTTCCTTCTTGTGAATCTATTTGTAGTGTTGAGACAACTAACATGGTTTATCCAAAACCCTTGTTGACTATCAAAGGTTGCCTCGCATTACTATCAAAGGTAAACCTATGGACTCTTTAGAGTCTTTCAATGATCAAGATTTGATAGCTCACACCTACCATACAAGGAATAACCCTCAACCTAATCCGGTGGTTTCTACTTCTTTACCACCTTCTCAAATCATTCTTCCTCCTCCACCCCATCTTCCTAGCAAGGAGTATGATTTGATAAACTAATTGCTCAATACCCATGCCAAGATTTATTTATGGGAGATTATTAAAACTTCACCTATCTACTATGAAGCCTTGCAAAAAGCTCTAGCAACTCTTCCCACTCCACCTCCTAATCAAGAGAACATCAATACCTTATTACAGTGCATGCATGCTACCCCGGGTCCTCTTGACATTGTATTTATTCAAAAGGATTTACCTTCTAAAGAAGTTTAGAATCACTATGCTCTTATGTTTGTTGTTACTATGAATAAGAGTATCATTTGTAGGACCTTGATTGATAATGGATCTGGGCTTAATGTTTGTATCATGGACATGCTCAAAGTGATTAAAGCTGATCTTTCAACTAGTCAACCTGAAAATGTTCCTATATGTGGCTTTGATAACATTTATAAGAACACTTTGGGCATCATTACCTTACCTATCAAAGTAGGTCCGGTCATCCTGAATACTCCTTCTCATGTTATGCATGGACCTCTTAATTATAACCTCCTTTTGGGTAGACCTTGGTTGCATGAGATGCATGTCGTTGCTTCCACCCTTCACCGTAAAGTCAAGTTTATACATAACAACATGATGTATACACTTCATGAGGATGATGCGCCAAATCCTTGTCTAAATATTCAAACCTACAATACTCCTATTCCTAATCCTTCTTGCTCTAATACTCTTCCTGACGATGATTGGGGAACCTTGGATTTTAATCCTACTTTTATTAGAGAGTATAAGGTTTCTAATCTTGATTTGATGAAGCAACAAAGAGAGTTTGAACAATGAGTTTTTGCTTCTACTTCTAATGTCCTTCATAATAACTTTGTCACTGATTCTACCCACAATGAATTTGTCAAACCTACTAATGATGACATAGTGACTACTGAAGTTCCATTGACCCCTTTTGATATGGCTTCTCTTTATGATCCTGGTTATCATTTCCTAGTTAAACAAGGATTCAATAGTCAAGGATGTGGTGAGCATAAACAATGAATTCAAATGCCCTTACAGAATGGGGGGCATGCACATTCTTATGTATTGGGATTTAATCCTCAACAAAAAATCAATGTTAACAACATCTCAAATAACACTTCAAAACATGATGAACCTATGAAGGAATTTGAGCAAGAAGTTCTTTTGCCTAAACTCCTTCATGCTAAGATGATTACTAGACCTAAATGCAAAACAAAAATGTAGTCCACACTTGAAGAATCTTTCTTTTTGTTTGTATCATAGATTTCATGATCACTCTACTAATGAATGTCAAGCTTTACATTATAAGATTAGGCAGCTCATAGTAAGTTTATTTATATATCATGTGGAAATGAGTTGTATTTAAATCCTATTTTCTCTAAATAACATTTATGTTCCTATTATGGAGCTTGACATTATGTAAAAAATGTTAGTCTAATCCTTGGGGGCTTGTTGTCTTGCATAGTATTGTGAGCGATATAATAGGTCCCCTTCCATCCTTGTTCCTACGCTTGGGGGGCAAGGATGCCATCTCTTTCTTTTTTGTCTTTTTGGGATCCACTTTTCCCTTGGTTAAGAAGTATCTATCTATTATGTGATATCCAATCATACATGAAAAATTTGGTTTGCATTGAGGATCTATTTCCTTGATCATAACCTATTTCTTTGTTTGACATTGGGTTTCCATGGTTGATAAATCTCTCACCTTGAAAGCTGAATAGCGTGTTATTCCTCACAAGGGTTACTTTTTCCCTTCTTGCATGATATCTCTTTGCATTTTTCCCTTCCATGGCCTCATAGGAGTTGTGACCTTCTTGGCTTGGACTGGGTGTTGTCTATGGATATTGTCTTGATGTTGAAGAAGGCTTTATCCTTGTTCTTTTCTTTCCTTAACATGTCAAAATAGTAGGTATTTTTCCATCTTAAGGAGGGGGACATATATACAACCTCCCTTGTTCTATATTATGCATTTTTGTTCTAACATTTTATTTTGCAGCATGCTAAATCCTCGGAAGGTAACACACATAAGTTTCTAAATCCTGAAGAGACATGTATTTCCAATTTCAAATATGCTAAATCCTCAGAAGGTGACGCACACAAGCTGCTAAATCCTGAAGAGATGTGCATTTTATAAATGTATTCTATGGTGATATGAAGATATGGATCCATGGGTACTTCATAAAAGCCATCAAAAGATGCCCTACATACATGCACAAAGCTACTAGGAGGTGTACAATTTTATGGGGTGACTATCAAGTGCTTTCTTGGTGGGCCATCCTATCCTTTTTGTGGTTCATAGTGAGATACACACATCTTACTGGGCGAGCTAGCCACTCCTCTCTCCACTTTTCTCTCTTTTTTCTAGTGGTGTCTCTCCTATTGCAATCTTGGGGTTGATGAAAACTCGGGTCCCTGGGGGCTTGAGGATTCCTTTGTCCCTTTGATTTCAATAAGATTGTCTTTTTCTTTGTGATCTCCTTTACCAAGAGTTTGCATTGAGTCCATACTCTTGCTAAAGTAGGAGCTAAATGTATCATTAGAAAATGGAAGCACTTCCATTTAGGACTGGTTTAGCCCTTTGAGTAAGTGGTTTGGGGTCATGTCAAATGCCTTGAATGGGTCTTTGACTTGGATTTGGCTTTTTCCCCTGTTCTACCCCATTTTCCACTTCTTTTCTGCATACTTCTAGCATCCTGAATTGAGATTATGAGATTCTTGACCTCAGTGTCAAGGTTGACCTCAACCCTGACCTAGGTCAAGGTCAACCTCGACCTTGACCCAAGGTTCAAATTTAAAAGTTTTAGAATTTCCTAATGTCAGGTTTCAGAAAGATTTCTTTTCCCTCTTCAGGGCCACTATTTCTTGAGTTAAGTGTCAAATTCTTAAATTAATATTTGAGGTGGACCTTTCTTGAGCTCTGTGTAGGATTCCTAATTTATTATTTGAGATTATCCTTTCTCTATTTTTGTGTCTAATGCTCAAATTAACTTTGGGGTTGACCTTACCTCAAATTTTGTGATAAGAATCTTAAATAATTATTTTTATTTCTATGCTAAGGGTGAACCCCTTCTAGAATTTTGTGTCAAGGCCTTAATTTAATTTCCTCTCCATGTGCACCTCTCTAGAGTTTTGTGCCATGGACCCTTAATTATTGTTTTCTATGTGGCCTCTCTAGAAGTTTGTGCCCTAGATCACTATAAAAGGAGGCCTTCCTCTCTCATTTCAATCTATCTTTCATAATCACATCTACACATTCAATCACAAAACAAGATCAAGAAATCAAGAAGCAAGCAATAAGGAGAAGGAAAGCATTCAAGCATTCAAGTATTCAAGATCCAATTCATCAAGGAGATCCATTGGTGGCCATTGAAGGATTCCATCTCTATGGAGCCATCTTGTTGAATATTTCTCCATCCACATCCATTCAAGCCTCTTCCTATTCCAAGATCCATTCAAAATTGGTGTTGAATATCTAAAGATAATTGATTTGAGACATCCTACATCCAATTCTACATTCATTTGGAGCATCCATACTTGTGGATTCAAGGATTTGAATCCTCCACAAGGGTTTTCAACATAAGAAAGGTGAATTGTTTCATTTACTTTGTTTACTACAACAATTTCAATTCAATTTCAAGGTTAATTCCTAACTAGGGTTTGACTAAGGAAAACCCCTCCCCCTCAATAAATAAAACTATTTTGCTTGCAAGTACAGGTGCAGAATAATGAATTATAGTGCAGATCTGGATACCCTTTTTAGTAAACTTTCAGGATCTATGAACAAAATTTCTATCGAAGCAGTGCAGGTCAAGGTTGACATAAAGGGGTAAGATTGTGCCCTAGGGTAAGATCTTACCCCCGTATTTGGGTTAAGGTCGACCTGGCTCAAAAAAGAAAAAGATTTCTAGGTTTTGTAGATCTCAAAGTTTTGGTTTAGGAGCACAAAAATTAAGATTTTCTAAGATCATCTGATAAGGTTTCAGAAGATTATTTTCCAGAGGTAAGTACCTTTTATTTCTTCATTTCAATATTATTCTTCTAGATCTACTTTCCATATAATTAGAATTTCATGTATGTGTTAAATATTGGTTTAGGGTCCCTTTTATGTACAAACCTCCATTGTTCTAGACCCCATCCATATTTTTCATCATACAGATAGAAATAAAGCATTAGTGGAAATCAAGGTGGAAGACCCAAATACTTCTACTGTAGGAGTGTTTTTGTCATGGTGTTCCTAGAACTACTACAAGAAGTCTTCGCGAATCACTGGTTTGTGATAGATCTTAAGTCAATGACCATTGACAAGCAATTTGAATCATACAGGATCAATAGTAGACAGCTAAAATTCTCCATTTTCAAACACTAAAACTATCTCATAAGGTCCTAGCCATCATGTCTGAAATTTACTTGGGGTATGCTGGTAGTGTGAGTCATATAGCAATGCCCAATCACCAATTGAAAATTTATTTTCCTTGATGAACTTGTCTTGCCACTTATTCCTCTACTTCTGAATCAATTCAGTATTGTGAAGTGCATATTTATGATACTCATCCAACCCATTCAACTGCAATATCCACTCCTCTTGTGCTCATGTAAGGTTAATGTCTAATTCCATTGTTGTCTTGATGGTCTTGTGCTGAAACTCAATAAGCATAGATGCAGATTTTCCATAAACCAAATCAAAAGGAGTAAAACTAGTTGTTGTTTTCCATGTCATTATGTAAGCCCAAATAGCTTTAGGAAGGTGGGTAGCCCAATCCTTCTTATGAACAACAACTATTTTGGTTAGGATGGCTTCAATATCATAATTTTTTATCTCTTCATGTCCATTGTCCTAGGGATGGTATGGTGAAGATTTACCATGTCTCACTGTGTATTCATGCATCAATTCTATGATAAGATTAGAAGTAAACTATGCACCTTGATCTGTTACTATCTCATGAGGTACTCCAAACCTGGTAAAGATATATTCATATAGAAATTCTACTACTTTATGATCTTTGGCATGCTACATTACTTTAGCTTCTACCCATTTTGTTGCATAGTCAGTACACACTAAGATATATGACTTATCATGAGAAGATGGCTCAATAGGTCCAACAAAATTGATGCCCCATTTGTCAAATGGTGTCACCACCACCTAAGGCTGCAATGTCATTTCATCTAACTTAGTTGGGCATCCCATGTACTGGCATCTGTCACAGTGCCTTGTATGGTTAGCTACATCTTTGTGTAGGGTAGACCAATAGTATCTTATTGTCAAGATTTTGTATGTTGTCTGCTTTGTTGCAAAATGGTCACCACACAGTTGATCATGAAAAACCCTAAAGATGTCATAAGTCTCATCCTCTTGAACACATCTTCTGGTGACTTGATCAGGACCTATGTAGAACAAAAATCCTAAGATCCATGAAAAATTGAATCTTTTCTCAACTAGAAGTCTACATTCTCTAGGTGATAAATGAGGTGGTGTCCTTCCTGTAGCAAGGTAGTTTTCTATGTCAGCTTATCATAGGTTGTAAGTATCAATAGAGAATAGGTGTTCATCAAGAAAGCTATCATCAATTACTATAGCACCATCTGAAACTTGTAATCCAGATAAGAAGTCAGACACCACATTAGCTTTGCCCGGTTTATCAATGATTTTCACAGCAAACTCTTGCATGAGGAGTAACCATCTTGCAAACCTATAGGTGATGGTAGGCTTGTTCATCAAGTATTTGATGGCTGAATGATCAGTGTATACAAATACTTCATAACCAATGATGTAATGTTTGAATTTATTGAGGGCATAGATTATTGCTAGCAATTCTTTTTTAGTGATAGTATAGTTTAGTTCAACACCTTGTAAGTTTTTACTAATATAATAAATAGCATGCTCAACTAGACCTTCCTTTTGTCCTAACACCACTCCAATGGCATAGTTAGATGCATCGGTGTGAATATAAAATGGCAGCTTCTAGTTAGGTCCTCTATGGATAAGTGTCTTTGTCAAAACATCTTTTAGCTACTGAAATGATAATTCACAGTCATTTGTCCATTCAAAATCTTCTTCTTTCTTCAATAGAGTGTACAATGGAGCTACAATTTGGTTGAATTCTTTGATTAATCTCCTGTAGTAATCAACATGACCAAGGAAACTCCTAACATCCTTTTGTTTGACTGGTGTTGGAAGTGTACTGATGACCTCAATGTTTGCAAGATCAACCTAAATGCCAAAGGATGAAAGGTAATATCCTAAAACAACTCCATCTTCCATCATCATGTAACACTTCTCACTGTTAAGGGAGAGGTTATATTCCTGACATGTTTTGAGAAATTTATCCAAGTTAGCATGCATCTCCTCAAATGTATTTCCATATGTAGTGAAGTCATCCATATATATTTCAACACAGTCAGTAGAAATATCAGAGAAAATACTGATTACTGCTCTCTGGAAAGTAGTAGGTGCATTGCACAACCCAAATGGAAAGATTGAATAAGGAAATACTCCCCAAGGACAAGTGAATGATGTCTTATCCTATTCTTCTAGTGATATCTAGATTTGGTTATAGCTACTGAAGCCATCTAGAAATGAAAAATACTTTTTACCAATAAGGTTAATGTCAAGTACTTGGTCAATGAAAGGTAATGGAAAGTGATCCCTTTCAGTGGGTTTGTTAAGCTCCCTATAGTCCACACAAACTCTCCATTTCCCTCCTTTATTTAGAACAATCACTAAAGGAGAAACCCACTGGCTATTAGAAATAGGATATATAAAACCAGCACTAAGGAGTTTTTGTATCTCTTTCTTCACTATATCTCTCAGAGCAGGGTTAATTCTTCTCTGGGCTTGTCTAATTGGCTTGAACTCAAGACTTATGTAAATCCTATGGGTGAAAAGCTTAGGGTCTAACCCCTTCATATCAATAGAGTCCCATGCAAAGGCTTGTTGACTTTATTGCAAAAGTTGGAGAAGATTGGTCATCTGAGATGTAGTGAGATTCTTATTTACATTCAACTCCCTACCTAAGGCAATTTTGACCCTTTTTACTTTATCCAGCATCATAATTTCTACACATGACGATGACTTTATTTCATGAGGTAAAAAGGTATGGAGGTAATCAGATGCTGCTAGAAACTTAGCTTAGGTCTTCTTGTGCAGTATGGTTTAGAGGGAACAGTTAGGGACAACACAAGAAGATGCATCAAAGCCATATTGATTGGTGAGAATTGCCAGTAGTATGTCATCTTCTCCTTGTGAGACCATAAATAGATCTCTTCCAATAACCATGAGCTACTGCATTGAATTTTCTTCAAGGGTAGCATCATCTAGATCTGGTCAGATAACTTGGTCAATTTCAACTTGGGGTTTGGCTAGAGAATATAGAGTTAGTTTATTGGTACTTATGCCACTAGATATTGTCATTTTTCTTGAGCGACATGTAATGCAAGCATCTGTTGTGGCTAGCTGAGGTCTTCCTAGGATTAATGGATATCCTCCTAGAGTGGCTTTAGGAGATAGAATTATGAAATTTGAGGGGTAATCCAAGGAATCAAGTGTTACAATGATGTCTTCTACCATGCCATCCAACTTAATAGTGGAATTATCAACTAATTGGAGTATTGTAGGTGTTTCCCTTAAACCAATGATGCTAAGCCTCAACCAAAATTCCCTAGTCATTACATTGATGGATGATCCTAGATCAATCAAGACATTATGTATTTGTATACCATTGATATGAATAGTAACCACTGGGCTTTCTAGATCAGAGTATTTAGGCATTAAAAATTTATTTAACATGAGATCAGAAAGCTACCCAAGGACATGGACAGTGTCAGGGTCTTTCTTCTTTCTACCTAGTTGCTTAATACATGCTTCCTTGATTGCCTTATTATAAATTGGAACTTCTTTGAGGGCATCCAAAAAAATAATTTGAACAGTCATTTGCTTAAGCTAGTCAATCAAATCAACTGCAATAGGATTTTCTTTTGGGGGTGGTGATTGGACCAATCTCTGTGGATAAGGTGGATTTTTCAATATTGGTGTAGATTGTGGAATAGGTGGAACCACAGTGGTTTGGTTCATAGGTATTTCCCCAGTATTAGAAACTTCAATTATTATAGGTTCCTTAGGTGCAGGCAACTTAGTTCCTGTTCTTAAGTGAATATCATTCACTTGTAGGGAATAAGCTTGTTGCTTGCTATTAGGATTTGGAGTTGGTTGTGCAGGAATTTGTGTTGGTTTTTGAGGACTATTATTAGCTATAGGAGGTGGAGGCATAATAGCTTTCTGGTGAGGTGGATGCATGATAGCTTGGTTTTGATTAGGTTTATTGGGTCCCCACTGAGATTGTTGTTTCCAGTTACCATGTGGTTTCCATTGGTTATTCTATTGTGGCTATTAATATTGGTTAAATTTTTGTTGGTATGGGTTAAATGGAGATTGTTGCTAAAAGGTTTGGTTATACTATGGCTGTTGGTTAGACCAATTATAATTCCAATTCTATCCTTGAGGGGCATAATTTTGAGGGTTTTGGTTTTTCCATTGACTACTATTATTATAACCAAAGTTATTCAAGGGGTCTTGAGGCATACCTTGTCTTTGATCCCATGGTCTCCTTTGAGAAATGTAGAAAACCTCTTCATTCTCCTCATCTATAGCTTTAAACTCGGTGGGAATTGAATTAATGTCCACGAATGCAACTATTTTGCACCTATAGTTCCTCTTCTTTTCTCTACAGTGAGAGAAGAATTCGGCCAACATAGCTTTTGCCTCTTCCTTCTTCCTTCTTTCTTGCATGTTGTCCAACTAAGTGGCAACATCATTGATGATGTCCTACTTAAAATCAGATAGAAGATTGGACAACTCCATCTTAGATACTCCTAAACCATTGGACTTATGAGGTAAATCTCTAAGACATCTACCTTTCTTCACAGTAGCCCTTGAATAGTTTAGACATATATTCTTTATGTCAGCCCAGTTCTTTTGGGTGATGTCTCCACCCACCATAAGGTCTAAGGCCTCAATACTTCCATCGTTTACACCTTTTAGGAAAATATATTTTTGTGACTTCTCATTCAACTGATGTTGTGTATTGCGCTACAAGTTAAACATAAACCTCGAGACATAGTCTTCCAAGGTCTCATCCTCCTTTTGTGACATTTTGAAAATGTCATCTCCCTTCAAATCATGACCCCTACAACACTCCTTATATTTATAAAGGAAAATATTTCTCATTGCATCCTAATTCGCTATTGCATTGGCACCTAACCTCATGAACCATCTTAGAGCGGCCTCCTTAAGAGTAGATAGAAATAATTTTAGCTTATGGGCATTAGTTGTGTAATCATAAATCCTACAAAGGATGTCAAATTTAAAAAGGAAGGTTTCAAGGTATTGAGTAATAAGGCCATAAAATTTGGGAAGTGCAGAGGTAGGTATGTTTTTCAAATTATGATTACCATGCTGAGTAGGGATGGGGAAAGGAAAGGTAGGTTGAGCCATCCTTGGAGGAGGACCTAGTTGTCATGGCTGATAGATAACAAGAGAGAATGGGTTGTCCTGATACTCAGTTTCAACAAAAAGGTCATTCAAATGTAGCAATCCTTTAGAGGATGATGGCGACAATAGTTTCTCGTGTGCATCATCAAATGGGTTTTCAAATGGTTCTTCTTCTTCTTCATTCTCAACTTGGGGTTCCTTAGGTTTAGGATTAAAGATATCAAATGGCTCAACCTGGATATTGTGAGGAAGGAATCTCCCAAGATGGTCTCTTCTTCTGTGCATAATAGGATTACTTAAAACTCAGTTCTAAACTATGAAAACTAGGAACATGAACACTAAGATAAGTTTGAATTAACAACATCCCCAGCAACGATGCCAAAAATGCTTGGCTAAACAATTGTATTAGAAAACCATAGCATTGGACTACTCATTTTAGGATTGGACACCCTAAATGGTTTCTAATTAGATCATTTAGTCTCATTTAATTATTGACCAGGGATGTAAACTTGGAATGGCATCTAAAAAGTATATGCTTCAAATTCTCTTGATCTTCATGACTAATCTATGGAATTAAAATGCATTGAGCTTTAGGAAATCTATGCTAGTACAAGTAAAGGAGTTACTCTAGAAAAACAAGTAATCACGGATAGGAATTAATCTAACCACCTATGCTATAGGAACAGTCTACTACTTCTGTTAATAGTGGCTACAAGATAACAAAGTTCTATTTTACTTCTAAGTAAGCATGAAAATGATTCCTACTCTAACTAAGTAATTCACTCACCAAGTGGGCCCCCTTGGATGAGTGAATAAAAACACAATCAAGATAAAAGAATTGAACTTAAACTGTGCATTCTATTCATTCATGAAAAATAAGTACACTTGGATTGAAACAGTATTACAGCTACAAAAGCTTCTATTCAGAAAATTGACTAACTCTCAAGAGTTACAACAATAGTCTTATTTAAAGGAAAACTATAACTACTCCCTAAATCTAATATCACTCCATTAATGAGGATCGTTACAGATACGTAATGTCTCATAATAGAAATATAAGTTATCAAGAATAAGTCCTCCCAGAATATAGTGTGTTGTGGGTCCTAGATCCACGTGCTATATTTAATAAAAAATAGTATTGACTTATTCCTCATGTGAAGATCTTGAAGTAATGCCTTAACTTGTTTGGCTCACTTGACTTTTTCAACACGAAGGCATCTTGTAGAAACGACCAACTTTGACTTCTTTAGCACCATAATGCTAATCTTTAAATACACCATGACTGATCCCTAAAAAATGATTAATGCACACACAACCTTCAATACATACATATTCAAATCATTAATATTTAGGAAGAAAGTGTTAAGTTCTAATTAATACTCTTGCAAGGCATATGGCTACAAGAAGGAAACTACCCAAAAACATAGCATAGGAAAAGGATCATTCATTAGCATATATAATTACTGTATTCTGTCATTTATGTCCATCAGTTTCAAACAAATATACCATATTCTTCTATCATCCACATTCCTACTTTATGTCTTTACACATAAAATATACATATAAAACCATAAGTCCATGTATCAGTATTGCAAATAAACTACTGAAAAGAAATAGAAAGCATTTAGAAAGATGGCCATTTAAGAGGCTCATCAGCCCTTTGCTTCGGCTACACCACATGTCTCTCCTCTTCCATACTCCCATGTGGTCTCCTAACCAAACACTCCTTAGGCTCATCAATGTTCATGGCCTCTGCAATCTGTCACAACTTGGATCTGGTAGGATGACTGCTAGAAGGGGCACTGCTCCTGGACCCACTAGCACCTCCTCCTCTCCCTCCATCACCACCCTCATTACCTCCATCACTACCCCCTTCAAATCTCAAATATTTTGGCACTAAAAATATAAGAGAGGGGTGATTTTGGATCCATCTCCTATACTCAGAAGTAGTACTTGCATCCATCACCCTCAAGAGTAGGTCAAACACTATCCTCTGCAGTTGCTGCATCTCCTGTTCACAAATTCCATGTTACAGCATGGGCCCCCATCCAAGGTCCTTGGTGTAGGAGCACCCTCATAAAATTCAGAGTATTTTGACACTCTTTTGGATCCTTTTATGATCCTAGTAGTCTTTATGACATTCTAGAAATAAAGGTTTACAATTGGACCCTATTTGTAAGACCTAGTCCCAAGTTTGGCATTGATAAGCCATTGGGAAACTATTGGTCAAATAGGGTTCCCAAACCTTAATATGGGTTATTTTATTATGATTTCATGTTTTAAATGTTTGGATCCATGTTGGATCATTAAACTTAGGTTTGGACCAATTTGGGTCACCTAGGATAGAAAAGATGCTTAAAAGTTGTAAAAGTTTCTTTTGCAACTTTGACAACTTATGCTAAAATTTGTAAACAACCCCCCAATAGCCACATGGTTTGAAAATCAGTTTGTAACTAATGGGGGAGACCTTCATAATCCCTACCAGGTGAGTGGAAGGCATGAGGATGTAATTTGGCATTTAGAATTAATAAAAACACAACCATTTCTCTGCAAATCCCGAGGACAATTGAAGTGTATGGATTGGTATGGACAAGAGGGCATGATATTCTGAAAAAAAAAGTTTTTACTATGAATCTACTTTCATTTGCAATTGATCTCACGCTTTGATCAATATTAGTTTGTAAGTTATCAAGTTTTTAGTCTGACTGCCTAGATTGTAGGGCTCAAACCAGGGTTTCAATTGGTTTTGAGTGTTCTACTTGATTCCACCATGGGAATCTAATGCCCCTTGGTGGAATTCAAGTTTTTTTTATTTACTTTGAGAATATTAAAGTTAGAAGTGGTAACTTGCAAGGAGATGGAATTGCCATGATGCCCTAGGTGTACATCCCTATGTGTGCACCTACAAGCGATTGAGTATAGTCAACATAATTGTTGATTAGAGATTCACCAAGACCTCAAATTTAGGATTTAAGGTCCTTATATATGCCCTCACATGTTCCCATAATTGGTTTGGGCATTGGCTCAATGGAAATAGCACTTGTAGTGCAATTGCAAACCTAATTAGGCCTAATTATCTTGCCTAGATTGGGTACTTTCCTACTTTCCTTCCAATTTCACATCTCAGTGCTTGGATATGATCCCTAAGGCCCAAAAGGGTATTAGAGTCTCCAATTTTTTTTAGTATATTTCATGGAAGTATTTTGGCCTGGGATCAAAATTGCTTCTAGGAAGGGCTACAAGCCTAAACTTGGGTTTGTGAAGCAACCATGTTGTATGGGTTTCTAGTGAGTGAAAGAACCATTGGAACTAATTGAAAAGGACCTAAATAGGAAAAATTCTT
The DNA here is from genome assembly GCA_027943335.1 of Chamaecyparis obtusa. NCBI lineage: Eukaryota > Viridiplantae > Streptophyta > Pinopsida > Cupressales > Cupressaceae > Chamaecyparis > Chamaecyparis obtusa. The sequence goes on along the minus strand of BSBK01001541.1, from coordinate 1,338,509 downwards.
GAGTATAGGTCACCCCTGGTCCTGTTAGTCATTTCATGGGGATTGTTCATAAATTGGGTTAGTAGTGCTTCATAACCAATCTTGGTTATTGGTATTTGGGACTTGGTGAAACCTAGTGATTAGGTTTCCCTTGGGGTTTGGGGTTGTGATAACCTTATTTCCTTGTCCTTTCTACACTTGTGATAGGTGTATGGCACCTTTCCCTATAATTTGGGTGTGCAAGGGTACATTCCCTTAACCATTGTTCACTATTGAAGCTTCCTACTGCCCACTTTGCATCAAGTGGTATCAGAGCTATGTATGCTCTTGAGGATGAAGAGATCCCTACAAGGGTCACAAAAAATGAATTAGAAAAGATGGTGAGAGAAAAAAGGGTAGAAAATACAACCTTAAATAAGAGGCTCCAAGAACTTGAGAAGAAGTTAGATAAGGACAAATAGGATGGGTCTGCTGATGAAGGAGGGAGTGAAGAGGAGGAAGACACCTCTAATTAGAATATCCCTATAGACCAAAGACCTCTCATTGATGCCTTAAAGTCCACTATGGAGAAGATAGACTTACTGGTTTTCAATGGTAAGATGAATGTAGATTTGGCCTTGGATTGGGTAGAGGCCTTGACAACATTCTTTGAATGTGAAGACATCCCTGAGAAGCAAAGGGTGAAGATGTCAAGATCCAAGTTGAAGGGAGCAGCCCTAACTTGGTGGAACTTCATTCAAATAGAGAGGGTAAAGAATGGGAGAAGCATGATAAAGTCATGGAACAAAATGATAGCCCTGATCAAAGAAACATATGTGCCTAAAGATTATGGGGTACAACTCTATATGAGGAAGCAAAGCTTAAAGAAAAAAGACATGGATGTAGGCTCATACACCAAGGAGTTCCTAAAGCTATGTATGAAGACAAATGTGGTAGAAGATGAGGAAGAAAAGCTAGCAAGGTATATGAATGGTATCAAGGTATCCATTCAAGAGGAACTTAGCCTACACTGCCCTACTACAGTTAGCAAGTTCTATCAAATGGCACTCAAGGTAGAGGAGAAGTGGAAGAGAAAGAAGGAGTTTGGCAAAGGAAAGACCAATGACAGTGGGAAGAACTTTAGAGGGAGAGGAACCTCTTGGAATAGAGGACAAAATAGTGGCAATAGTAGTAGGACCTCTGACCAAGGAGACAAAGAGAACAATGACTCAAACTCAAGAGGGAACTATAGAGGAAGGATACCCTTCAATAGAGGGAGAACAAACATAGGAAGATGAAATAGACCTCTAAAATGCTACTACTGCAATCAATTGGGACACCATGAAGGAAGGTGCCCTGAGAAGAGGAACAATAACAATCAAGGTGAAAGGAGAGCACAACTCATTCAAGAGGGAAAACAAGAAGACAATGTAGATGCAAGGAACTTAGAACCAGAAGGAGTGTGTTTGATGATGAGACAAGTCTTTCTTTAAGCACCACAAAACCAAGAACCTCCATAAAGGAAAAACCACTTCAGGACAAAGATCAAATGTCATGGAAAGGTATGCAATTTGCTCATAGATTCTGGTTCAACTAAAAACTTAGTATCTGGTGAAATGGTCCAAAAATTAAATCTTCCTAAGAAGCCACATCCTTTTCCCTATCATGTCTCTTGGGTAACAAAGGGTCAACAAACTTTAGTGATTGAACAAGCATGGATAGAATTTTCAATTGCAGACTTTAAAGATAAAGTTCTTTGTGATGTTGTTGAAATGGATGCCTCCAACATCCTCTTAGGTAGGCCTTGGAAATTTTATGTAGATGCCATACACCATTGTAGGAAGAATACCTACTCCATCACTAAAGATGGAAAAACCTTCACTATGAAGCCCTTGCCCAATAAAAAATTTGAGAAAGAACCTATTGTCATCATCATGGGTGAGAAAGAAACATTGAAAACATTAAAGGAACCTGAAATTGAAGCCCTTGTCCTAATCTCTAAGCCTAAGGATAATATAAGGTCAGATAAGGAGGATCCTATACCAAATAAAGTCAAGGAACTACTTGGAAAATACAATGATGTCACTGCTAGTGACTTGCCCACAAGCCTCCCTCCCTTAAGAGATATCAGTCACCAAATTGACTTGATACCTGGTTCATCCCTGCCTAACAAGTCCCCATACAAGATGACACCAGTGAAGCATGCAGAGATTGCAAGACAAGTTAGTGAACTGCTAGAGAAGGGACTAATTCAAAAAAGTCTCAGTCCACGTGTTGTCCCATCAGTCTTAGCCCCTAAAAAGGATGGCAAATGGAGGTTGTGTACTGACAGTAGAGCCCTAAACAAAATTACAATAAGGTATAGGTTCTCAATCCCAAGAATGGAGGATTTAATTGACCAGCTTGGCACGACTTGTTACTTCACCAAAATTGATTTAAAATTAGGCTATCACAAAATCAGGATAAAGCCAGGAGATGAATGGAAGACAACATTTAAGACAACTGAAGGTTTGTTTGAGTGGCTTGTTTTCCATTTGGCTTGAGCAATGCTCCAAGTACATTCATGAGGCTCATGAATGAGATCTTCATTGATTTTATTGGCAAGTTTGTAGTCATATATTTAGATGACATTCTGATTTACAACCATAGCAAAGAGGAACATCTTGATCATGTGGAACAGGTTTTAAAGAGGCTCGATCAACACAAGTTAGTGATTAACTTGGAAAAGTGTATGTTCATGAAGAAGGAACTCATCTTCCTAGGATTTGTCATCTCCCAAGGCACTCTCAAAATGGATCCATAAAAGGTTGCAGCAATTATCAACTAGCCTACACCAAAGAACCAAGGTGATGTTAGAATTTTTCATGGTTTAGCAAATTTTTATATTAAGTTTATTAAGAATTTTAGCCATGTGTGTGCTCCTATGTTGGACACAATAAAAGGTGGTAAAAAGAATAAGTTTGTATGGACTAAAGAGGCTAATGATGCCTTCCAATATCTCAAAAATAGAGTTTCTCAATATCCAATCCTAAGTCTTCCTGATTTCAACAAAGTGTTTATGGTAGAGACAGATGCAAGCAACTTGGCCATAGGTGCTATTTTAAGCCAAGAAGGTAAGGCTGTGGCATTTTTCTCAAAAAAATTAAATGATGCTAAGAAAAGATATTCTACTTATGATTTAGAATTGTATGCCATGGTCCAAGCACTTAAGAAATGGAGGCATTACTTGCTTCCTAAGGAGTTCATAGTCTTCACTAATAACCATGCATTGAGTTTTCTTAATACCCAAGAGAAACTAGGGGTGAAACACATAAAGTGGATGGAACAATTGTAGGCTTACACCTTCAATATAAAACATAAAAAGGGAGTGGCCAATAAAGTGGTTGATGCTCTCAATAGGAGAGTTGGAATGATTGAATAAATTCAATTTCAAAGTGTGGGAATTGACTCACTAAAGCACTTATATGCAAGAGATCCAAATTTTGGAGAAGCCTTTGAGGTATACACCAACTTAACAGGGAGATATCACACTGGTTTTTGTAAATTTCTGATTAAAAATGGTCTTTTGTTTAAGGGGGCTCAGTTGTGCATCCCCAAGTGTTCCATGAGAACAAATATCATCAAAGAGAAGCATTGTGGTAGCTTAGGTGGTCACTTTGGAATAGATAAAACCACTGATTTAGTGAAAAGAAGTTATTTTTGGCCAAGAATGGGGAATGAAGTCAAGAAGTTTGTAGAATCTTGTACTATTTTCCAACAAGAAAAAGGGGTATCTACCAACCAAGGACTGTACCAACCCCTACCAATTCCCTCTAGGCCATGGGAATCAATCTCAATGGATTTTGTAATGGGTTTGCCAAAAACACAACAGGGTCATGACAACATTTTTGTCATTGTGGACAGGTTTAGTAAGATGGTACATTTTGTACCTTGTAAAAGCACTAATGATGCCTCTCATATTGCTCATCTCTTCTTTAAAGAGGTTGTGATAATTCATGGTCTTCCTAAGACAATAGTTTCAGACAGAGATGTGAAGTTTTAGGGTCATTTTTGGAGGACTTTGCACAAGAAACTAGGCACAAACTTGACCTACAGTTCAACATACCACCCCCAAATGGATGGACAGTTAGAGGTGATCAATAGGTCACTTGGAAACCTATTAAGATGCCTAAAAAAATAGTAAAATCAGAGTTGGGACATGATACTTCCCCAAGTAGAATTTGCATTCAATGATTCATTGAATAGGTCCACTAGTAAGACACCTTTTCAAACAGCGTATGGACTCCATCCTAAAGGTCCTTTGGATTTGGTAGACTTACCACATGACTTTAGAGTCAGTGCTCAAGGACAAGAGCTGGCAGAACTCATCACCAAGGTATAGGCAGAGGTAAAACAATCATTGTAGTAGTCCACCATGAAGTATAAAGAGTAGGCTGACAAGAGAAGAAGAGAAGTTCACTTCAAGATAGGAGACTAAGTTTGGGCATACCTAAGGAAGGAATGACTCCCTAAAGGAAGATATTCAAAGATACACATGAAAAATATTGGACCTTGCACCATCCTCAACAAGATGGGTGAAAATGCATATGAAATCTCATTGCCCCCCACTTTATTGATTTCTCCTATTTTTAATATTGCAGACCTCACCCCTTACAAGTGTGTTGCAGATGTTTCTAATGTGCAGGGTTCACATGCTGAAGATGTTGGAGACTATGTGACAGATCTCCCACAAAGAAAGAAAATGGAGTTAGAAGAAATCCTTGAATCCAAAGTGCTCATGGAAATAAAAAAGAAAAAGTACATGCAGTACTTGGTTAAGTGGAAAGGACTTTGAAACATTGATGCAACTTGGATGACCGCAGAACACATTAAGCAACATGGAACCACCATTAACCAGTTAACCTCAAGTAGGAACTTGAGTTTTAAACTTCAAGGGGAGTATGGTGTAGGAGCACCCTCATAAAATTAAGAGTCTTTTAACACTCTTTTGGATCCTTTGATGATCCTAGTAGTCTTTAGGACATTCTAGAAATAAAGGTTTACAATTGGACCCTATTTGTAAGACCTGGTCCCAAGTTTGGTATTGATACACCATTGGTCAACTATCGGTCAAAAAGTGTTCCCAAACCTTAGTATAGGTTATTTTCTTAGGATTTCATGTTTTAAATGTTTGGATCCATGTTGGATCATTAGACTTAGGTTTGGACCAAGTTGGGTCACCTAGGATAGAAAAGATGCTAAAAAGTTGTAAAAGTTGCTTTTGAAACTTTGACAACTTATGATAAAAGTTGTAAACAACCCCTCAATGGCCACATGGTTTGAAAATCAGTTTTTAACTAATGGGGGAGGCCTTCATAATCCCTACTAGGTGGGTGGAAGGCATGAGGATGTAATTTGACATTTAGAATTAATAAAAACACAACCATTTCTCTACAAATCCCAAGGACAGTTGAATTGTACAGATTGGTACGGATAGGAGGGCATGATATTCTAAAACCAAAAGTTTTTACTATGAATCTACTTTCATTTTCAATTGATCTCATGGTTTGATCAATCCTAGTTTGTAAGTTATCAAGTTTTTAGTCTGACTACCTAGATTGTAGGCCTAAAACCAGGGTTTCAATTGGTTTTGACTATTCTACTCGATTCCACCATGGGAATCTAATGCCCCTTGGTGGAATTCAAATTTTTTTTTATGTACTTTGAGAATATGCAGGTTAGAAGTGGTAACTTGTAGGGAGATGGAATTGCCATGATGCCCGAGGTGTACATCCTTATGTGTGCACCTACAAGCGACTGAGTACAGTCAGCATAATTATTGATTGGGGATTCACCAAGACCTCAAATTCAGGATTTGAGGTCCTTATATATGCCCTCACATGTTTCCATAATTGGTTTGGGCATTGGTTCAAGGGAAATAGCACTTGTAGTGCAATTACAGACCTAATTAAGCCTAATTGTCTTTCCTAGATTGGGTACTTTCCTACTTTCCTTCCAGTTTCACATCTTGGTGCTTGGATATGATCCCTAAGGCCCAAAAGGGTATCAAAATCTCCAATTTTTTTAGTATATTGCGTGGAATTATTTTGGCCTAGGATCAAAATTGCTTCTAGGAAGGGCTACAAGCCTAAACTTGGGTTTGTGAAGCAACCATATTGTATGGGTTTCTAGTGAGTGAAAGAACCATTGGAACTAATTGAAAAGGACATAAATAGGCCAAATCCTTGAGTATAGTTCACCCCTGGTCATGTTAGTCATTTCATGGGGATTGTTCATAAATTGGGTTAGTAGTGCTTCATAACCAATCTTGGTTATTAGTATTTGGGACTTGGTGAAAGCTAGTGATTAAGTTACCCTTGGGGTTTGGGGTTGTGATAACCTTATTTCCTTGTCCTTTATACACTTTTGATAGGTGTAGGGCACCTTTCCCTATGATTTGGGTGTGTAAGGGTACATTCCCTTAACCATTGTTCACTGTTGAAGCTTCTTGCTGCCCACATTGCATCAATCCTCCTTGTCTCTGTATTGGGCATAATCATTCGTCTATGTGATGACACCCTTTTCCCTACCAAAATAACACCATACCCTAAAAATGACAATCTACTTGACTATGCATGTGTGTCTTCCTAATAATAGCCTGTTGTAAAACATGTATGCCAACTCCTCCCTAGCCTCGGCCCACTACTCACACTCAATGTAAGTATGCCAGTATGGTGTATCTCCTGCACGGGTCTACTAAATAAACCCTAAATAACTATAAATATAGGGTCTCGTTCTCTATCTAAGTTTTACCCTTGGGTGAATCATGACGATATGCTCCCACACCCACACCTGTGCCACAATGGGCTCTTCCAGCCAACTCTTCCCTTTCCTATACACAATATTGTGAAGCTCATGATGGATATTATCAAGGAGAGAGGGTCACCATTCCATCCATTGAGGTCAAGATAACAAATCCATGAAAAGCCTACCCCAACCACACTAGAAGTCTCTCTAAATTTTGTCAACACCTAAGACATGGTTGCTCAAAGAACATGATATGCAGGCCATAGGGTACTCGTCACCGTAATTGTCGATTATATTCTCCCAAAGGATAACATGATCTAGGATAGTGAAGTCTACAAATATAGTCTACATAGTTGTGATACCATCAGTAGGAGATTGATCAAAATATATGTACAAGATCAAATTTTAGTAGCAATATCAAGATCAACGACAATGAAGCATAACATATGACTTAATCTAGAATATGCAATCATCAAAGAATACTTACCACCTCTCCATGGAAGGGGATGTGTAGAATATGGTACATGTCCTCAAGTGTCACCATCACCTCTCTAATAGGTAGATGGAACATATTATGCTACGAATGAAACCGCTTAGTGAGTGCAGTCAACAACCCATGGTTTGACATAATATGGGGCATCTGTAGAAACTCTCCAAGTCCCATAGACTCTAGAATACCCCTCTCATCAATAGCTAATCAAGGCACAAGGAGAAGACCTATTGGGTGAGGAGCCCTAATGGATATGTCTAGAAATTGATGTTGCATCAAAAACACAAGAAGAAACGCATCAGAATGCATCATAGCTATATCAGAAAATGACTCAAAGCATCAACAAAACATCTAAGTTCTTCTAGTCAAGTCACCAAGCAGTTAGAAACTCAGAAAAAGGAAAATGACACTTTATAGTTCAGATTAATTTTGTACAACACTTATTATACCAATGTGACATTTCAAGGCAGTGTGATATTTCACACCATATCGTATAACTAATGGGTCCCATTGGTGCGATACTTCATAAAAAGGTGGTACAATACTTCAATTTTGTGCAAAATGTCGTACGAGCTATCTTAGTAATGTCATGCTACAATCTAGATTTTCGTATGAAAAATTAAAAAAAACTACCAAAAATAGTACTAAAAAAGTAAAAAATGCACCAAAAGGGGAAAAAATTTGATGACTTACTACCTGTGGGTACTCCCGAGGCCGGTTGTGCAATAGGATCATCTTGAATTTGTGCTTCTTGATTGGAACTCATTTGTCTACCATCGAAAGCTCTATATCGCTCTAGATTCACAAGAAGACAAAAGGCACAAATGATTTGAAAATGACCCTTTGGGCCCCTTATATAGCATTTTGACCTAATTTTTGAAAGTCTCAGATTTCCATGAAAATTGCACCCTTACCTAATTTCAATGTCCTAGATTCATTTTGGGGATCAAAATCAAAATCTAGTTTTATCTTGACTGTCAAAATTGTGTTTCAAAATTCTTTCCTCCTACATGCAACTGACTAACCCATTGAGGTTAATTTCTTTGATCTTTTGAGGCAATCATCATCTTCTCTCTCTTCCATCATCATTTCATTATCTCTTCTTCAAACTTTGACCTAATTATCCTCTCGGTCAACCTTATTCAAACTAGGGAAAATTCTCATCACTTGGTGGTCAAACTTGGACTTATGCATTTAATTGATCATTTGGAACCTTATCTTATCTCGATTTGATCAAATCTACCTTATCTCATTTCTGCATATCCTCTACCTTATTTTGATTTCGATCCCAAGGAGCCATGAATACTCTATCATCTATCTCTTAAATTGTGATCTTATTTACCTTTGCTAGTTCTCATTCAATCAAGTTTAGGATTAGCTTTTTTTTTGTGCTTCATTCGATAAAGTTTGGAGTTAGATCTATCTTATCTATCCTCACTAATTCTCATTTGATCAGGTTCAGAATTAGTTATCTCTTTGTGCTTCATTCGATCAAGTTCAGAATTAGATCTCTTTCGGTTATCTTAATATCTATTATTTGACTCAATGTGTTCCTAGATCACTCTCACATTAGTCAAATAGGGGCAAATATAATCACCCTAAAATGGTCTAGTAAACCTTGAGCTCCACTCTAACATTAAACATTAAAAATAGTAGAGTTTATCTTATGCTTAAATCAATCTTATCTCTTGATAAAATCATCACTTTAATCATTTATCTGATGATATCTTAAAGTTTGACCACTTTATCCTAAGTCTTATTTGATTAAAAGAACATGTCCCATTTTAATTAAATAAATCCACTTTATCATATGTGTGCACATGAAAAATGAATTTCCTAATTTGAAAAAAAAGAGAAAAAGAAAAAAGTGGAATCCCTTTTTCATCTTAATCCTCACCACTCATTTCTACCTAACCATTCTCTTCCATTTGATTTTTCCTCTAGAGAATCTTGTTCCCTAAATTCAAAATGGGGGTTATTCTCCACCATTGGATTTTGCCTCTTAATCTTGATCATCCATTCATTTCTAAATTATTTAAAAGGAGACTCTCTCTTCACTTCCGAATTCCTAACCCTAGATCTTAAACTTATGCTATCATTTTGTTTACTTGCATTCTTAAGAGAATTATAGTTTACTTTCATTCTTAAGAGCATTATAGTTTACTTGCATTCTAGCTTAGCATTTCCTTATTACATCTAGCTTAAATCACATAACTTAACTAGGAGGTATTGTAATCTTGATAGATTAGCTTTGCTTTCTTGTTCTTGCATTTTCACCCTAGCTTAAAAATTACATTTCATTTATATCTCTCATGCTTGCATCTTAATCTTGAATCTTCCATTCTATGGTGCAGCTTGCAAGGGTTTTTAATTGAGTTTCATTTGAGAGCTATTGTCCATAATGTGATGTGAGTGTTCCAAGGTTTGCTTGCACAACTTCCAAGAGACCTAGCTTGTCTCTACCAATGACCCTAATCTTCTCTAGGATCTCCCAAAGGCTTAGATGATTAAATAAGGCTTTATCTAGCTCCTCTCCAAGAGCCCAATACCTTGTGCTTTACCTTTAAGGACTAACACCATGTAGATACTTCACTTCTTCTCCTACACTTAGAAAGCTCTAAGTGCCAACTGTACACCATTCATGAGTTTCATTGCAGGGGTGTCTATCATCATGGAAAAATTCCATTTTCTCTCATTTGGATCCATTTAGAAGGATCTTCAAGCCTTTCCTTATTGGGTTCAAGGTTTCACCATGAGGAGGCCTAATTAGGCCTATTTCCTTGTAGCCTTTACCAGAGACCTTTTTCCACTTCTTGCAAAAAATTTTCAAACAAGTTGAAAATCTAATCCCACATTTGGATACCCTTTTGGATTTTATGAAGGATTCTGAAGGTTTTGGAGCTTGTTGGCCTCTGTACATTGGCTTCCTAAAATCTAGGCCAAATAGGGCTAAAAGACCTATTTACTAGGACCTCACTGATTTCTCACTCAAAACTTAGTCTAATGGATTGGTAGAACCTCAATCCTTCTAGCATGTAAGGATACATATATACCCTAATTGGAACTTTACTTGTTCTATACATTACTTCTCTCGCCTACATATACTCTTCCAATGATCATTGTCTAACCTCTAACCGGGCTCTACTTGTTACACACACTTGTTACAATGATCTCTCACCATGAGATTTGAGCCTTCAATGATATTAGATGCCATTCACCATTTTTTTAGGGAATTTTGGTCGATCTCCCACTCCTATCTTCTAGGGGATCCTATGTAACCGAGTTGCATGCAACATTTTCCATTAATGCAAATGTTGTCATGACAACTTTCTAACAACATTTGGCATATTTGCCTTGATGCCACCATCCTAATTCTTAGGACTTATAAACTCTATATTCTAAGGAACCAACTCCATTAATGGCCTCAAGGCATCTCCATTACATCATTCATGTGTTTAGGACACATTAATAGCTCAAATCCAACACTAAGCTTCTAAGACTAAGAAATTTAAAAACTACTAACAATGACTAATTGGTGACCTTAGTCCTAATGAATAACTCACCTAGTCCACAATGCAATGACCTTCTAAGGTCTAAAAAAAACTCACACTACTCTAACTTGGCTAATGTCAGATACAAGCTAGAATAGAATAACTATGGAGGTTAGCCTAGGTGCACTCCTGCACCATAATGTTTATATTCTTGCACATCATAGATAGGAAACTATAAGCCACCTCTTGGGATATTCTCTTTCATGGACTCTCTCAAGAACAATGGTTTATAGAAGTGTGTCACCTTTTGATCACATAGATGAAATCATCATGATGGGGAAATCTACAATGGATGAAGCTAGGAATCTTAAAAAATCCTTGGATGATTATGAGATGGATTCTGGTCAGATGGTTAATAGACATTAAATCTCTTTATATTTATTCAATACCTTGGATCCTATCTAGATTAAACTTGAAAGAATTCTTTGATGCAGAGTGGATTATTTACCATAAACTTATCTTGGCTTTCCCTTGGGCCTTAAGCCTCCCGAATCCTTTTTAAACTCTTCGATTGATAGGTTCAATAAAAAGATGGCTGGATGGAAAGATTCTCTTCTCACTCAAGTAGATAAAATTTACCTACTCAAAGATAATCCTCATAATCTTTCTATTTATGCCTTAAGTATTTTTAAAATTCCTTCCAAATATGTGGATGTCATTGAAAAAATCCAAAAAAAGTTTCTTTGGTCTGGTGTGGAAGAAAGAAAACTAATGTCTCTTATTGGCTAGGTTGTTGTTTGTAGACTGAAAAATTTGGGAGGTTTGGGCCTTAGAAAGATCAAAACTATGAATAAGACTCTCCTTGCAAAGAAAATATGGAGAATTTTCTCTTTTATTAGAGAATGGAACAATATATTAAGAGAAAGTATATGGCTAACATTGGATCTATCAAGTCTTTCTCAATTCTACAAATTTTCCAAGTGGTTTAATTATCTAGAATGATATTGTTAGAGGAAGGAAGATTATTTATATAGAAATCAAATGGAGTATAAGAAAAGGGGATCAAGCTAAGTTCTGGGAAGATAGATGGTTAATGAAAGAGCCCTTAATTTCTTATGAAAGCTTCAGCGGGTGGGATGAAACTTGTAAGGCTATACTAGGAACTCGTGTCAAGGATTATTGGAGGGGTGATGGCTAGGTGGATCTTTTCTAGATAAATATAGATCTTTCTCTAATTCATCCTTCTCTGATGGGTGTTAATATAGGGATGAACCAACATGATGACCAATTAGTTTAGATGACTAACCCCTTTGGCAGATACTCTATCTCCTCGAATATCTCTTTGTTGTCCTTTTATCTTGTCCCCCTCCTTTTTGGGATAAAGTGTTGATCAAACACCTAATTCATAAGGTCAACATATTCTTTTGTATTTTCTCTAGAAAAAAGTGACCATGGTTGATAATATATACAAGTGTGGCTTCGAGATCCTAAATAGATGTTATTTGTGCAAGGAAGAAGAGGAAATGACTAATCATTTGTTTGTCCACTATAAGTTTGTGGCCTTTATTGAGAGAATTTTTCTTTCTCTATGGAACTTATCTTGGGTGTTTCCTATTTCTATCAAGGACTTAATCATCTAGTGGTATACTCTCTCTTTGAATCCTACGATTTGCAAGCTATGGTATTTTACCTTCCCCATATTTATTGGTTTGTTTGGAAGGAGAAAAATAATAGAGTCTTCATGGAGAAGGAGGATCTAAAGAATATTGTGTTTGAGAGAATATAGGTTAATTGTGGAAAGCATCAATAGTATCCCATGTAATGATAGTAAGATTGAGGTTGTGGTTTGTACTGACTATGATTTCAAGATGGAAAAAAATTGGTTGATTAAAGGTGATATTTCAAAGGCTTCTAAACTAGTGACAATGAGTTGTGAATGTATTTAGTGGATGCACCCTCCAAGGGGTTGGATAAAATATAATTTTTATGGGGTGGCTAAGAGAAATCTAGGACCAGCTAGGAGTGAGAGAGTTTTAAGAGATCATAATGGGAATTTTATTTTGGTTGTGGTGCTCTCCTTGAGCTCACATGTTGGCATAACTGATGTAGAAAGTTGAGAATGTTATGGTATGTATTTGATGCAGATCTGATGATAGATTGATCAATTATGATGTTGTCATTGATGTAAAGTTATGATAATATATGTTCAAGAGGTTGGCTCTAGAGTTGTGTTGAGAATTAGAGTGTGTGATCATAATAGAAGCCTCAATGATGTCTCTAGATGTTATAACTATGACTGTATAGATTTAGCATGTGTATTTTGTGACTTATGGTCAATTAAAAGTTGACATGTCAATAGGAAGAATGAGATGAAGACAAGGAGGAATGTTTTGATGATTTTATCAAATAGATTTGGACTTAGGTGTTGCAATTCAGGATATGTTATCTTGACTATGTTATGGGGTTTTTATTACAACCACATCATGATTGGTGATTAGAAGAAATAATTTCAATGGAAAAAAGATCACTCAATGACAAGGAAAAAAAGTTCTTAGAAAAATTGGTTAGATCCTTAATCGGTTTGCACCATATTGTGATAAATGGTTATGTGTTGTAAGGATCGTAAAGACATGGGAGATTGACAAGGAATAAAGACTTGGAATTTTCATGATTGTGATGATCAAATTTCTTGGAATTATGCAAGAAAAATGGAGAGTGCATGATGTGGTTTGACTTTTCCTGGTCAAATCAATTGTGCAATGGATCTGGAGGCTAACATGAACTTGAAATTTTAGCCGAAAATGGGTAACACATTTTAGGGTTTAAAGATTGAGTGGAAATCAATTATGTCAATGAAATATAGATGTAATTAGGTCATGGTCATCCTAGTTAGTAAAAACATATTTATATCTTTTTGATGTATTATGAAGTGTGGGAGAGAAAGATCACCAATGTAGATGGGTGATTGTATGGTTTAGATATTCTACATGTGAAGTAGATATTGAGCTTGAACTGGATCTATACTATCAGAGGATGAGTGCTATTTCCTTAGATCATTGTACTTGTTGGTTCCTAACATTTTCTACAAGAAAAATCCCTTAACTAGGTAGACTCTAACAAGTCTGATTTGTAAATCCTTTAACTAGGTGACTCTTTAACTAGGTTTTGAAATCTATTAATAGGGTTACCCTAAGAGAGTAAATCTCCTAATAGGACTAGAGGTAAAATCCCTTAACCATGTGGCTCCTAACAGGGTCTTTCTCTTAACCATACATTTGTAATATTTTAACAAGGCCAAGCTCTTAATAGGGCATACTTTAGAAGAGTGCATAATTATTTATGGGTGCCATCCCCACACTTGGTTTTTCCCAGATGGGTTTCCATGATAAAATTTTTTTGTGTTATTGTGTTGCATGGTTGTTGATTTTTATCTTTAATGGTTTGTTTATTAATGCAATGGATGATAATCGATGCAAGTTTTTGAATGGTGTATGAAAATTTTAATTGTTAGATTACTGATTCCCCTCTCCTTCTCGGTAATCTTGGACCTGATAATACTAACAATTGGTATTAGAGATTTGGTCCTCTTTGTGGTAAGTCTAACATCTTGAGGAAAAGATCACAATAATGAGGAAGGAACCTCCCAAGTTCACTAAAGATAAATATGTTAGAATAATTGATGCAAATGAGATGAGTAAGTATGTTGATGAATTGATGGTGTGTTTTGTCAGTTATGTTATTGTCATTGATGTCAACTTAGGTGTTCTTAGGTAGATAAATATGTGCTTGGTGTACAAATTTATGATGTAGAAGATGAATTGTGAGTTATGCATGTGAATTATGGTGTACAATTTGTCACATAGGCTCTAGAGGTGTGTATAATGCTATATATATGATCACATATGTGTATGATGAGTTTTATGCAAGTTACAATCAATTTGGTGAAGACAAAGAATTGGTTCAACAATGAAGGAACAAAGAAGAAAGATTTGATTGGTATGTCCCATAGAAATGGAATCAGGTGTTGCAATCGAAGGTGTGTAATCTTGATGATATTATTGGATTTATGTTGTAATCGCATCAAGATTGGTGATTGGTGGATAAAGTTATAGGATTCTAAAGTTTATACAGTGGAGAAGGAAAGAACAGTAAAGTAAAATCAGTTATATCCTTGATTGGTGAAGGCATATTGGTTTGTGAAGATAGTTGAATATTCTATAATATGTGATGAAATGTCTAAGATCTTGTGGAATGTTAGGTATGCTATTTATTGGTTGATTTGATCGATAATTCATGAAGAGTTTCATGAACCTAGGGAAGTGTAATATGTTTGACCTTTTGGTGCCAAATCAAAGTGCAGTTGGATCCTAATGTCGGTGCGAGATGGAAATTGATTCCAAATTTTTTTGCAGACTTCTATGGAGAGAATTTTTAATTTTAGATGTAATATTTAGGCGGTTGTATGCCCTAATTATTTAAATGTATTAATATCATTTTGTAATGTAT
The DNA here is from genome assembly GCA_027943335.1 of Chamaecyparis obtusa. Taxonomy (NCBI): domain Eukaryota; kingdom Viridiplantae; phylum Streptophyta; class Pinopsida; order Cupressales; family Cupressaceae; genus Chamaecyparis; species Chamaecyparis obtusa. The sequence goes on along the minus strand of BSBK01001541.1, from coordinate 1,323,278 downwards.
TTTTTAGAGTGTATAAAAATAAGCAATAGATATTGTGTGTGTGTGTCAGAGATTGATAGTAAATTAAGGGGTGTGATTTAGAGGATAGGTGAATCTGCAAGAGAGGAAGAAGTGTGAGCCTAATTAGATTTGTACAAGCAATACATTGGTTCTCTTTTCTAGATCAACCTTCTTGTTGTTCCCTAACAACTGTAGCAGGTTAAATCCCTTAACCGGGTAGATCCTAAAAGATCTTTTTTGTAAATCCTTTAACAAGGTGGAACTTTAGCTAGTATTTAAAATCATCTCACAAGGCTAATCCTACTAGGTTAAATCTTATAATAGGGCTAGAGGTAAATCCCTTAACTAGGTGGCTCCTAATAGGGTTTGTTCTTAACTAAACTTCATTGTAAGCTCCTAATAGGGCTAAGCTCTTAATTGAGAGTACTTTGGAAGAGTACTTTATTACTCATGGGCATCATCCCCACCACGGTTTTTCCCTTTTGGGTTTCCACATGAAAAATACTTGTGTTATGTGTTGAATTTGTGTGGATTCTTATTTATTGGTGCATGTTTTACTACAAGTAATGGTTACCTATTGCAAGCATGTGATGAGGATTTGAAGGATAAGTTTTATCAGATCATATTTGTGTTTATTGGTAGATTACTAATTCAACCACCCTCTCAGTTATCTTAGGGTTTGATTATTCCAACAAGTGGTACCAGAGCATAGGTCCTCTTGGTGATAAGCTTATCTACTTGAGGTAAAGATTCGATTAACAAGATGTTTAAAAATGAGGCTCCCAAGTTCACAAAACATAACTACCTAGTATAGGAAGATAGGGTGGGGTTATACATAAGAGGCATGTGTTGGTAAGTTGGCTATACTAGCATATATGACTTGATATAGTGTTTTCCTTATGGAAACAAAGTCATATAAGTATTTTGGAGTCAACACACTTGATGGGAAGATCAGAAATCAACTAAGTGTTGAAGACTGGACAATGTACAGATTTCTTGAAGCTCAAAGCATCAGCGCACATGTGTATGAATGAGTTATGGTATGCACCCTAGAAGATAATTTGGTTAGACTATATTCATGCTTAGTGTATGAGTGCATGATCAGATATGCAAGTATGTGAAAGATACAAACAATTGAAGTTACATAGCCAGTGTGTGCCAGAGAAGAATAAAGTAAGCAACTGACTGTTAGCATTTTGAGTTGCGGTTATATTCTAATGATGTAAAGGCTATGCACCTATTGTAATTAGGTTTCCAACATGTATATATGTTTTTTTGTAAACACGCTTGAGCCAATTCAATTGGAAGCATTGTATGTAATAGGTTTAAGGGCCAACCTAGTTGTTTGTTTTGTATGCGCATATAAATATGAGATGCGCCCATTGTAATTGGTATGGAAGTGAATAGAGAGTTGTGATAAGTAGAGCATAAGTGAGAAAAGAGACTATAAGATGTATTAGAGCTTTGCAAGAGGTCAAAGCATCAGCGCATCAAAAGGATTGATCTGACAAGCAGTGTCACAATGATAGTTCATCTAATAGATATAGTGTGTATCTGAGATTAGAAGGTTGTAGCCTTCACCACTTGAGAAGTGAGCTCTAGGACATTGCATCTAGTCCCCTAATAGGGACTATTGTAAAAGACTCCTAATAGAGTCTGACCCTTGACAAGGTCTATTGTACTTAATACATTGTAAAGAAACTCCTAATAGGGTTAAGGATCTTCTAACAAGGATCATAAAACACTAGTATAAAATATTAGTGGGTGTTAATTCCCACTGGGGTTTTTACCTATTTAGGTTTCCTTGTAACCATATTATTGTTATGTTTTGATTTCATGTTTCATTTTTATGTGTATGGTCATTTTAGTACTTAAGAATTTAAGTCTAGTTTAAAGATTAAGTAAAAAGATAAAATACAGTGAACACTGATTCACCCCCCCCCTCTCAGTGTTCCCATTCCTAAAAATTGGTGTCAGAGCTCTGGTCCTCAGCAAAGAAGTTTAACCACTTGAGGAGATCATGGACAAAGCATAAGTAAAACATCTGAAAAGAAATCCTGAAGCTACTCTTGAAGACCTGGACAAATCTAAAAGAGAAATTGAAGAACTAGAAGAAAAACTCAGTGATGCTCAATTAGTCATCAAAAGGCTAAGAAAAGATTTGAAAGAATGCTCTACCAGTGATCTAGGGATAATGGTCAAGAAGTTGAATGAAGAAAATACATCCTTAAAAGAACAACTTGAAGAATTTGGTGATAAGATGACTAACAATTAGGAAGTCTATGATGAACAGATCAAAGAGAACCTTCAACTGAATGAAAAATTGAGGCAAGAAAACATGGAAATCTTGGAGCTAAGGAACAACAAAGAAAGATTGGAATTTGAATTGAAAGCTGCTAAAAATCACATTGATAAATTACACACCAGTTTTGATTTGATAGAATCTTAGTTATATGCAAGAACAACTAAAGGAGATACTAGCTACATTGGATACAATGAAGCACAAAATTAGATTGACAACATGCGAGCAAGAATGAAAGCACCAAAAGGCACCTCTGATGCTAAGGAGACTGGAAGTCAGACCAAGGATCATATTAAACCACCTAAGAATGAGCACAAGCCAGTAGACCACACTTTTTATGCATGTAACAAGCATGGACACATAGTAAGGAACTGTACAGAGGTAAGACCTTTCAATGGCTACTATTATTCATGCAATAAATTTGGCCATAAATCTATGAGTTGCAAAACAAGTCAAAAGAACATGACTCATTATAATCAAAGAAATCAGAATCTGTCAAATGAAAGAAGTTCTCAGAATGTTACATGTCAGATATGTAACTATAATGGTCACTCAGCTAGACAATGTAAAATGGTGACTCATGTCAATGCATCGAGGAATATAAGGCCTCCAATCATTTGTCACTTTTGTAGCAAGGATGGACACATCTCAAAGTTTTGCAGATCAAGGACGCAAGGTTAGGAAAGCCCTAAAAAGCTCGAAGAACCAGTTTTGGATCCTGAAGGACAAGTTAGTTTTGTGAAAGCTTCAGAGGATGTGAGCTTGATTTGGTCAGAAAAAAAGAAGGACAATGTTGATGAGTATGTATTGGATGCATCCACAGTGGACGCACCCTCTGCATCCGGATGAATGGCCCTCAAGGTCATAGGGGGAGCTAATTTAGCTCTAGCCCCCTGTGCGGCTGGTATACTCACTCTCAGAGTATGCACCTTTGGACTTAATCTTTTGGAGACTAGTAGAATCTATGCGCGAGAGCGCACTAGCTGATTGTTTACAAAATGAAAGATTGCAAATTTCAAGTGATAGCCTAGTTTACATAGCAAGCATTAATGGCAGATTTTCCACTTTAAGTACATAGAAGTTTGAAGATCTCTCATTGCATTTGAATTGAGAGTGATTGAAGAGAAAAAGAGCCCTAGCATTCAATTAAGAAGGATTACAGTTTGATTCATCAAGTGATTTGTTGTGCATTTGATCGATTGTGGAAACCCTAGTTCATCACACCGATTCAAAATCTCTTGGAAACCTTTGAGAAAGCGTTATACAAGTAAGTGATGGCTACTCCTATAGTATTTGATATTGCAGAAAAGAAAAGATATGTGTTTAAGAGGCATCCATTTAAATCAACACTAGATGACCTAGAAGGGGCATTCTCCCGCATGCCTATGGGTGTTATGCATGTCGAGGACATTAGGGCATACATCTACTGTAAAAAGAAACCAGTTGGATTGGACAGATTAAGGGTGCACATGGAAACCATGTTAAAAACTAGACAAAACCTTCATGGATGAGTATGCGCGGTGGAATAATCACCCTATGGTGGAGTATGCTACGACATATGAGTTCTATGAATCAGAATGGATCAAGATTCTACTGAGTAGAATTCATGATGACCTATTTTGGATAGGTGAAGTGCCAGTCAGAATTACCAGTGACTTAATTCATGAGATGACAAGCCTCTCAAGGACAAGCGTCATCCTTCCAATGGGAAAAGATGTGAGGAAGATTGTTGAATAGACTTGCAAATCAAGAAGTGTTTATTCTTTATGTTTAAGTATACTTAATTGGATAAAGAATTGAAACTTGTAGATAACTAATTCATCCCCCCCCCCTCTAAGTTATCTCTTGGGACTATTCCTAATAGTTGATGTAGTGTTAAACAACACAACAACAAAAAGGAAGGTTGCTAAGGTTACCTCATAAATCTTGAGAATTCATGGAGTGTCTCAAGCAGACCTAGACAAAGCAAGGGAACAAAAGATTGCTTTGGAAATTGAGAGTGCAGCAACAACAAAGACTAAATTGGATGATCCTAAGTTGAAGAAGGTGAAGATAGAAAAATTTGATGAACAAAAGGGTAAAACTAATGTTACTCCTTCTACGCCCAAAGAAACCATTGACCTTACTACTCCTCTTAAGTATAAGGCAATGCCGAAGAGGAATAAAGAGATCAACATTGGTCATCCATCCTCAAGAGTAACAAGGAACATAAATAACTCATAAGTACCTTCTAAAGTAAGTTTCAAACCTAGTCTTAGTGTGCTAAGTGCAAGAGTAATTGATGAGGGGAGAATTGATCAAGTAGAAAAGTTTTATGAAAAATATAGTGAGATAGACAAATCAGAGATACATGGAATGATAGTCAAACACATGTTGAAGTTCAAGAAGATAGTCTTGGAACTAAAGACCATGATTCCTGATAATGTATGGAATATCTTAGAATTCCAAAAGAGACGGGCCATTGATGAGGATTTAAGGACAAGGGAAAATACTCTAGATGATACCCTTCCAGTATGTTCCTTAGAAGAGAAATCTCTATTGTTACATATAGTAAAACCACACCTCATAACCAAGTTAAGAACTTTGCACATTATGGACAAGAACTATGAATTAGTTTCAAAAGAAACAAAGAAAGCCTTTGAGAAGGTCTTTATGAATAGACACATGTATCTAGCTACTGCACCTATAGCACAAGTACCCTCAAAGGAAGCCAACGTGGAAGAGCCCACTAATGCATCAATGACAGGTCCTCAGGACTCAGCGCCTACAGTTGAAACACAAACAGAATAGATAAGTCTGCACCCATGATAGCGTCACTAAAGGATAGCACCATTATCATTGATAATGTAGAGATATCCATGGTGGCCACTGAAACTGAATTGGACAAGTTTGAAGAAGCTTTTGTGAGCACACAAGAAGCTGAAATTTTATGTGGTAACAATTCTCCCAATCCACAAGAAGTAATGATTGAGGATATATTAGATAAAAAGAAAGAAGAAGAAAAGATGAAAGAAAAGAAAGAAGAAGGAAAAGAAAAATAAATAGAAAAAGAAGTAGAGACAAATGAACCATCAGCTGAAGTAATCAAGGTAAAAGAGGAAGTTATGGACAATAATCCTATCACTCCACTTCCCTCAGCAGCATTGCTGTCAAGTTTGACACCTGACACAACCAGTTTGGATTCATGGGGAGAAGAAGACCTGACTAAGTTTAGCATCTTAGCTATGGAGAAGGCCAAGGAGAAACAAGTGATGAGGAATCCCCTCCTTGTAGAGTCAGTGAACATCCTAAATAGCTTGTTACCAGTAGACAAGAAAGTGTCTAAGGTACACTCCATTGATGATGTCAGCTCAGTGATTTCACAGTTCAAGAATAGTTTCTCTAGCTTAGAAAAATTTGCATCCTTAGTTGTAGAGGAGAAGTAATTGAAGAAGAGATTGAGTGAATTGGTTAGCAATTATACACTTGACTTGAGCTCACTAGAGGCTGGTCAAGCATCCTTGAAGGAGTTTGCAGTAAAGGGAAGAAAGATCATTGTTGACTGTATGAACCAAGACAAATTGACTGGTGATCTATACAAGAAGATTCAAGAGGCAGAAGCCATGACAGATAGCATAAGGAAATCAATGGAAGATCCATTTGTTGATGTAAACATATGTAATAATGTCTACCAAGGAGAAATAGAGAAGATTGAGAAGGCAGAAAAGAGATGACCAAGATAAGGGCTAGGCAGACTCAGCTAAGGAATGCTCTTGTGCCCTCATTAGACATACTTAATCAGAATATCAAGGAGATCGATGCCACCATGGTGAAATATGATCAAGGTCCTAACACAGATTCAGAGAAGATGGAGAAGCTGTAGTATGCATTATGCGCCCATCTCCAAATTGTGAATTCACTGATCACATTTTGGAAGAAGGAGATCCAAAACCTGCAGATAGCATATCCGGATGTTTTATCACAATAAGTTTTTTTAGATATAGTTTTGACACACCTTTGTCATCAATGTCAAAGTGGGATTATGTGTAGAATATGGGGTATAGATATGTATAAGGAGACATAAGATAGAAAGTTATGTATAAGGGAGATATAAGACAAAAATTTTTAATTAAGGATCAATTAGCAACTTGGCCATATTCCTTTGTTGCCATCAATGACAAAGGGGGAGATTGTTGGAAAGTTGGCTATACTAGTGTATATGACTTGATATAGTGTTTTCATTATGGAAACAAATTCATATAGTAGTTTGGAGTCAACACACTTGATGGGAAGATCATAAATCAACTAAGTGTTGAAGACTAGACAGTGTACAAAGTTCCTCAAGCTTAGAGCATCAGCGCATGTGCATATGACCGAGTTATGGTATGTGCCCTACAAGATAAGTTGGTTAGACTATATTCATGCTTAGTCTATGAGTGTATGATCAGATATACAAGTATGTGAAAGATACAGATAGTTGAAGTTACATAGCCAATCTGTGCCAGAGAAGAACAGAGTAAGTAGCCGACTATTATCATTTTGAGTTGCAGTTATATTCTAATGATGTAAAGGCTATGCACCTATTTTAATTAGGTTGGTGAAATGTATATATGTTTATTTGTAAACACGCTTGAGGCAATTCAATTGGAAGCATTGTATGTAATAGGTTTAAGGGCCAACCTAGTTGTTTGTTTTGCGCATATAAATATGAGATGCGCCCATTGTAATTGGTATGGAAGTGAATAGAGAGTCATGATAAGAAGAGAAGAAGTGAGAAAAGAGACTATAAGATGTATTAGAGCTTTGCAAGAGGTCAAAGCATCAATGCATCAAAGGGACTGATCTGACAAGCAGTGTCACAGTGACAGTTCATCCAACAGATATAGTGTGTATCTGAGATCAAAAGGTTGTAGCCTTCATCACTTGAGCAGTGAGCTCTAGGACAGTGCATCCACTCCCCTAATAGGGACTATTGTAAAAGACTCCTAACAGGGTCTGACCCTTGACAAGGTCTACTGTACTTAATACATTGTAAAGAAACTCCTAATAGGTTTAAGGATCTTCTAACAAGGATCATAAAACACTAGTACATAATATTAGTTGGTGTCAATTCCCACTGGGGTTTTTACCTATATAGGTTTCCCTGTAACCATATTGGTGTTATGTGTTGATTTCATGTTTCATGTTTATGTGTATGTTCATTTCAGTACTTAAGCATTTAAGTTTAGTTTAAAGATTAAGTAAAAAGATAAAATATAGTGAACACTGATTCACCCCCCCCCTCCTCTCAATGTTCCCATTTTGAACAGCATGGGTGATCAATAATGGAAGCATGTTGAAACTTATAATATTTTTCCTTGGGAACCCTAACTATGATCAGTTGAAGGAGAAGCAAGAGAACACACAAGTACAAGAAGCCATAGTAAGTATCTTTTTTGATACTGAATATATTGATGTAAACGGACTTAGAATAACTTATGAGGTTTTGAATAAACTTGAAAAATTCTATGGAGGTGACAAGAATTTGAAAAAGGAAAGAGAAGAAAGTCACAGAGGAAAATATGACGACATGAAAATAGTAGAAGAAGAGAACATTTCTCAATATGGTGCAAGAATCAAAGATGTTTTTACTGCAATTAGAGGTGTAGGTGGTACCATGGAATAAGAAGTTGTGTTAAGTAATATGCTAAGAAAATTATTACCTAATTATGACATTATAGTGTCTACAATTAATGAGATGAGAACATTTGATAAAGTGTTTGTGTTAGGAATGGGAACACTGAGAGGGGTGGGGGGTGAATCAATGTTCATTGTATTTTAACTTTTCTCTTCAATCTTTATTCTAAAATTAAATGCTTAAGTATTGAAATAAAAATTCACATAAACATGAAACATGAAATCAACACATGACACCAATATGATTATGAGGAAACCCAAATAGGTAAAACCCCGGTGGGAATTGATACCCACTAATATTCTGCACTAGTATTTTGTGATCCTTGTTAGAAGATCCTTTACCCTATTAGGAGTAGCTTTACAATGCTTTAAGTATAGTAGACCTTGTTAAGGGTCAGACCCTATTAGGAGTCTTTTACAATTGTCCCTGTTAGGGGAGAGGACACACTGTCCAAGAGCTCATTGCTCAAGTGGTGAAGGTTACAACCTTCTGATTTCAGATACACACTATATCTGTAGGATGAACTGTTACTGTGACACTGCTTGTCAGATCAGTTCCTTTTATGTGCTGATGCTTTGACCTCTAGAAAATATCTAATACATCTTATAGTGTCTTTGCACACTTATGCTCTGCTTATTATATCTCTCTATCAACTTCCATATTGAATACAATGGGCGCACCTTATGTTTATGCGCTCATACAAAATACATAATTAGGTCGGCCCTATAACTAATTAAAAACAATGCTTCCAAATGAATTGGCTTAAGCATGCTTACAATTAAACATCTAAACATGTTGAAAACCTAAATACAATGGGTGCATAGCCTTAACAATATTACATTACAATCGCAAACTAAAATACTGACTGTCGGCTCCATGCTCTATTCTCTGCTGGCACACATTGGCTGTGCAACTTCAACTGTCTATAACTTTCACATCTTTGCATATCTTCTTATGCGCTCTTAGACTAAGCAAGAATATAGTCTAACCAAATTAACTTCTAGGGTGCATACCATAATTCATCCATACACATGTGCGTTGATGCTCTGAGCTGTAGGAACTTTGTACACTATCGAGTCTTCAACACTTAGCTAATTTCTAATCTTCATATCAAGTGCGCTGACTCCAAACTATTATATGACTTTGTTGCCATAATGAAAACACTATATCTAGTCATATACCTCAGTATAGACAACTTGCCAACAATCTCCCCCTTTTTCGTTGATGGAAAAAAAGGAATATAGCCAAGTTGCTAATTGTCCCTTAACAGAAAAACTTTTGTCTTCTATACATTCTTTATACATAATCTTATATCTCCCTATACATATATATACTCCATATTCTATACACAACTCCCCCTTTGACATTAGTGACAAAGGTGTATCAAAAAACTATTTTTGCACATACTCACTAAGGGAAAACATCTGGATATGCAATCTTGAGGTTCTGGATCTCCTTCTTCCAAAAGGTGATCAGTGAATTGACTATTTGGAGATGGGTGCATAAAGCATACTGTAGCTTCTCCATCATCTCCAAAACTGTGCTTGGGCCTTTATCATAGGTAATCATGGTGGTATCAATTTCCTTTATATTCTAATTGAGAATGTTTAGTGAGGGCGCAAGAGCATTCCTCAACCGAGTCTGTCTAGACCTTATCTTTGCCATCTCTTTCTCCGCCTTCTCAATTTTTTCCATCTAACCTTGGTAGATATTGTTGCACATATTTACATCAATGGATGTGTCTATCACTAAACTCTTCACCTTCTCAATCATAGCTTATGCTTCTTTTATTTCCTTGAAATGGGTATCAGTAAGCTTATCCTGATCCATGCAGTCTGCAATGAATTTCCTTCCTTGAACAACAAATTCTTTTAAAGATGCTTGTCCTATCTTGAGTGAATTAAGATCTAGAGCAAAGTTTCTCATCAACTCATTCAGTCTCTTCTCCAGATAATTCTCTTCTGCAACCTTGGATGCAAATTTTTCAAGGCTTTAAAAATTGCTTTTGAACTATGATATGATTGTACTTACATCATCAACCGAATGTACCTTGGACACTTTCTTGTCTTCTGGCAACAAACTGTTCAATATGTTCACAAATTCCACAAGGAGAGGATTTATCATTACTTGTTTCTCCTTTTCCTTCTCCATAGCTAGGATGCTGAACTTAATCAGGTCCTCTTCTTTCCAGGAGTCCAAACTGGATGTGTCAGGTCTCAAACTTGACAACAATGCTGAGGAGGGAGTGATGGGAGTGATGTCCATCACTTCTAGTTTTACCTTGGCTAGATCAACAAAATTTTCATCTTTCTTTTGTTCTTTATTGTCTTCTTTCTTTTCTTCCTCTTCTTCTTTCTCATCTGATATATTTTCAATCAATACCTCTTCTTGATGAGTGGGAGAAGTGTTGTTGCATAACATCTTAGCTTCTTGTGTGCTCACAAAAGCTTCCTCAAACTTGTCTAATTTTATGTCAGTGGCCGCCATGGCTATCTCCACATTATCAATGATAAAGGTGTTGTCCTTAAGTGACTTTGACATGGGTGCAGATTTATCTTCCTTTGTTTGTGCTTCCACTACAGGCGCTAAATCCTAAGGACCTGTAGATTGTACATTGATGGTCTCTTCTACTTTGTCTTGCTTACTAGGTGCTTGAGAGATGGGCACAGACTTAGGTTTCATGTGTTCTAAGAGTACCTTCTCAAAAGCCTTCTCTATTTCCTGAGAAATCAGCTCATTGTCTTTGTTCGTGAGGTGAAGTGTCCTCATCTTTGTTCTTAAGTGCGGTTGCACCAAATTTAGTAACAATGACCTTTCTTCAATAAAACATATTGGAAGAGTGGAATCAAGAATTTTTTCCCTTATTCTAAGATCTTCTTCAGTGGCTTGTCTTTTTAAGGTATCCATTATTTCCCATACCTTATCTGGAATTTATGTTTTCAATTCAAGAACTATCTTCTTGAACTTTATCATGTGTTTGATAATCATACCATGTATTTATGATTTATCAATTTCATTGTATGTTTCATAAAAATTTCCCACTTGATCAATTCTACCCTCATCAACAATTCTTGTGCTCAAAGCTTTAAGACTTGGTCTGAATCCTTCCTTAGGAGGTGCTTGACTAGTTTTCTTACTCCTTAATTCTCGCGAGGATGGATGACTAGTGCTAACTTCTTTCTTTCTCTTGATTATTGGATTATACTTCAGAGGAGCAGTAGGATCATTGGTTTCTTTGGGCGCAAAAGGAGTGTCATCAGTCATATCCTTCTGACTGTCATCTTTTTCAATTTTTATTTTCTTCATCTTAGGATCTTCTTGTTCTTTTTTAGCTGCTGCGCTCTTCAATTCCAAAGCAATCTTCTCTTCCCTTGCCTTGTCAAGGTCTTCTTGAGACACACCATGTATTCTCAAGATTTCTGATGTGATTTTAGAGGCTTTCCTCTTAGTTGTTGCATTGTTTAGTTTAGCATCAACTTCCCTTGTCGTTTCCTCATAAGTTCCCCACCTAGGTTCATTGGGGTCTTTGGGGGCTGATAGAAGTACATGTGCATAAGCTTCTAGGACTTGTTCCTCTACTTCATAACTAAGTGGATGAATCCACTTAGTTCTAGGCTCAACAACTTCCATACAAGTAGTATCAGTTTCAACCATAAAGCATATTGTATCCTTATACTTTTCCACAATGTTCTCTAGAATTTTGTATCTCATCTACATCTTAACCCTAAAGGTCTTCAATTCCAATGTTACATAGTCTCTCAATGTACTTTCAGTAGATGCTTTGAGTGATATCTGTGGCATGGTTGGAATAGACTTGTCCAAATACATATCAGAAACTTTTCCAACTATATGAAGGTACATATAGATGATTAGGGACCCAAACCTGAATATCTTTTTCTTGTCATGTTTGATAGCCTTGATGTTATCAATCAACTATGTGCGCAAGATCTCACACAAGTTGAACTTTGCATCTTCCTTCACAAGTCTGATGGCTGCTAGAATAGTGCCCGCAGACACACTATTCACCATACTGGTGTGATGAAACCTATAACCCAGTATCATTGACATCAATTTGATGTCTTCTTGTTCAATAGGCTCTATAGTCATGCCACGCCTATTGCTCCTTGACTTACATGTTTGCTCAACTATCTTTCTAACATCCTTGACCATAGGAAGGATGACACCTACCCTAGAAAGGCCTATCATCTCATGAATCAAGTCACCTATGATTCTTACTGGCACATCACCAATCCAAAATAGATCATCATGAATTCTGCTCAATAAGATCTTTATCCATTTTGTCTCATAGAATTAATATGCCATAGCATACTCAACAATAGGGTGATCATTCCATTTTACATATTCATCCATGAATGTCTTGTCTAGTTTCAACATGATATCCATGTGTGCCCTAAGCCTATCCAATCCAACTGGTTCCTTCTTATAGTAAATGTAAGCCCTAATGTCTTCCACATGCATGACGCCCATAAGCGTGCGGGAGTAAGCTCCCTCTAAATCATCTAGGGATGATTTAAAAGGGTGCCTCTTGAAAACATATCTTTTCTTCTTAGCGACATCATAAACAATGGGAGTGGCCATGACTTACTTGATAAATGCTTTCCAACTGATCTCTAAGATAATTTGATGACTTCTGAATCGGTGCAATGAGCTAGGGTTTCTACAACCGACCAAATGCACTACAAACACTGATAGTTCAATCTCCAAGTCTTCACAACAACTTCCAAGGCTCTTTCTTCTCTCTATCGCTCTGAATTTGAATGCAATGAGAAATCAAATAACTTTCTGTGTACTTAAAAGTGAAATTTTTTCCATTAATGCAAGTCACGTAAACCAGGCTATCACTTCAAAATTTGCAACTCGAGTTCTGCTAACATTCAACATGTGCACTCTTGTAGAAAGGTTCCTATGCACTCCAAAATCTTAAGTCCAAGGACGCATACTCTGAGGATGAGTATACTAGCCACATAGGGGTCTAGAGCTAAATTAGCTCCCCCTATGACCTTGAGGGCCATTCATCCAGATGTAGAGGGTGCATCCACTGTGGATGCATCCAATACAATCTCATCAACCTTGTCCTTCTTTTTCTCTAACCAAATCATGCTCACATCATCTGAGGCTTTGACAAAATTAGCTTCTCCTTCTGGATCCAAAACTGGTTCTTCAGCCTTTTTAGGGCTTTCTTGACCTTGCGTCCTTGATCTAAAGAACCTTGAGATATGTCCAGCCTTGTTATAGGAGTGAAAAATGACTGGAGGTCTTATATTCCTTGGTGCATTGACATGAGTCACCATTCTGCATTGTTTTGTTGTGTGACCATTGTAGTTACATATCTGGCATGTAACATTCTAAGAACCTCTTACACTTTTCTGATTTTGATTTCTCTGATCTTGCTGAATCTTGTTCTTCTTACTAGTCTTGCAATTCATAGCTCTATGACCAAACTCGTTGCATGAATAACAGTAATAATTAAAAGGTCTTACCTATGTACAGTTCCTTGCAATGTGTCCATGCTTGTTACATGCAAAACAAGTGTGTTCTACTTGTTTGCACTCATTCTTAGGTGGTCCACCATTGTCATTGGTTTAATCTTCAGTCTCCTTAGTATCAATAGAGTCCTTTTGTGAATCCTTTCTTGCTCACATACTGTCAATCTGATTTTGTGCTTCATTGTATCCAATACAGCTAGTGTCTCCTTTGGCTCTTCTTGCATACAACTGAGATTCTACCAAATTAGCACTGGTGTGTAATTTTTCAATGTGATTCTTTGTTGTTTTCAATTCAGACTCCAAGCTTTCTTTGATATTCCTTAGCTCCAAGATTTCCAAGTTAGCTTCCCTTAGCTCTTCATTGAGTTGAAGATTCTCCTTGACTTGTTCATTATAGACATCTTGATTGTTCATCAGTTTGTCATCAAATTCTTCAAGCTGATTTAATAAGGATGCATTTTCTTCACTCAACTTCTTGACCTTTTCTTCAAGATCATTGTTAGAGCATCCTTTCAAATCCTTTCTTAGTTTTTTTTATAACTAATTGAGCATCGTTGAATTTTTCTTTTAGTTCTTCACTTTATCTTTCTGAATTGTCTAGGACTTCAAGAGCATCTTCAAGATTTTTCTTCAGATGTTTCATTTCTTCTTTGTCCATGATCTCCTCAAGTGGTTAAAATTCTTTGCTGAGGACCAAATCTTTGATACCAATTGTTAGGAATGGGAACACTGAGAGGGGAGGTCAATCAGTGTTTAATGTATTTTAACTTTTCTCTTTAATCTTTATTCTGACCTTAAATGCTTAAAAACTGAAATAAACATGAAACATAAACATGAAACATGAAATCAACACATGACACCAATATGATTATGGGGAAACCCAAATAGGTAAAACCCCGGTGGGAATTGATACCCACTAATATTTTGCACTAGTGTTTTGTGATCCTTGTTAGAAGATCCTTTACCTTGTTAGGAGTAGCTTTACAATGCTTTAAGTACAGTAGACCTTGTTAAGGGTCAGACCCTGTTAGGAGTCTTTTACAATCATCCCTGTTAGGGGAGAGGATACACTATCCAAGAGCTCACTTCTCAAGTGGTGAAGGCTAAAACCTTCTGATTTTAGATACACAATATATCTATAGGATGAACTGTCATTGTGATATTGCTTGTCAGATTAGTTCCTTTTATGCGCTGATGCTTTGACCTCTAGCAAAGCTCTAATACATCTTCTAGTGTCTTCGCACACTTTTTCTCTACTTATTATATCTCTCTATCAACTTCCATATCGAATACAATGGGCGCACCTTATATTTATGCGCTCATACAAAATACATAATTAGGTCGGCCCTATAACTAATTACAAACAATGATTCCAAATGAATTGGCTTAAGCGTGCTTACAATTAAACATATAAACATGTTGGCAACCTAAATAAAATGGGTGCATATCCTTAACAATATTACATTACAAGCGCAAACTAAAATATTGACTGTCGGCTCCATGCTCTGTTCTCTGCTGGCACACACTGGCTGTGCAACTTCAACTATCTGTAACTTTCACATCTTTGCATATCTTCTTATGCACTCTTAGACTAAGCAAGAATATAGTCTAACCGACTTAAATTCTAGGGTGCATACCATAATTCATCCGTACACATGTGCACTGATGCTCTGAGCTGCAGGAACTCTGTACACTATCCAGTCTTCAACACTTAGCTAATTTATGATCTTCATATCAAGTGCGCTGACTCCAAACTATTATATGACTTTGTTGCCATAATGAAAACACTATATCTAGTCATATACCTCAGTATAGACAACTTGCCAATAGTTTGTTGATGGAATGATTGATAATATTACTACTTTTAAGCTTAATAATTATGATAATAATATTCTAAAGGTTGAAATTTATTTCAAGGATTCTATGGTAAGTGTCCCTACAAGGAAAGGTAATGAAGAGTTGAAGACTGAATCTGATAGCTTGTTTTCACTAGGGATTTAGATGCTATTTTGGAGCAAGAGAAAAGACAAGGAGAACTTGAAGAATTGATAGAAAGGAGGTTACCTAGAGGAACTAATAAGTAAAAAGGAAAAATACCTTTAAAATGTTTCTCTTGTAACAAGATTGGTCACATTGTTTCTAGGTGCTCTAATGGAGAAAAACACAAGGATACAGAAAAATATAAGAAGTACAAAGGAAAGCCAAAGAAACAATGTTATATGGTTGTGGATGAAGGTGTAACTGATGAGAAATTTGATGACAATGATGAAGAGGAAATTGTTTTTGTTGCTATAAAGGAAGATCATCATACATGAGACAAAGAAGGTGAAAAAAAACTTGTTTCATATATAAGACATAATGATGACTATACCATAGACAGTGGGTGCTCACATCACATAACTGGTGATAAAAGTAAGTTTATTAAACTTGATGATTTTGATGGTGGTGTTGTGAGGTTTGGAAATAATTCACCCTGCTCAGTGAAAGGTAAGGGTACTATTTCCTTTAATGGAAAAAGTAATACAAATGATGTCTATTATGTTGAAGGTCTAACACATAACTTGTTGAGTGTGGGTCAGCTTAATGACAAAGGATACTGACTTGAGTTTAAAGGAGGAATGTGCAAGATCATTGGAAGTTTTGGTGATGAGATTGTTACTAGAAGGAAAACTATAGGTACCTTATTTCAATTGAACAATAAAGTTAATAGTTATTTGGTTGCTAATATTGAAGATACTTGGTTATGGCATAGAAGGTTCTACCATGTAAACTTTGATAGCTTGGTGAAGATAATCAAGACTAATGCAGTAAGAGGAATGCCACAACTTGTGAAGCCAAATAATTCGATGTGTAAAGAGTGTCATCTTGGTAAGTTAACTAGTATATCTTTCAAAAGAAAATATTATACATTAGAGCGTATACTTGATTTAGTGCATACTGATTTGTGTGGTCTTATGAGACAAAATGAGCTATAATGGTGATAAATACTTTATCCTATTTACTGATGATTATTCAAGAATGATGTGGGTTACATTTCTTAAGGATAAATCAAATGCATTTAGTAAGTTCGAGGATTTTAGAGCACTGGTGGAGAAGGAATAAAGAAAAATTCTGAAGTGCTTAAGATCGGATAGAGGAGGAGAGTTCACATTGGATGAGTTCATGAAGTATTGTGAAGAAAATGGTATAAAAAGACAAATGTATGCTCTGAGAACTCCACAACAAAATGGTGTTGAAAGAGGAAGAACAAAACAATTGTTGATGCTACAAGGACTATGTTGATATAGGGATATACATACTGAAGATCTACTAGAGAGAAGTAATCAATACTTCCATTTATACTCTAAACTAGGCACAAGTGAAGAAGGGAACCAACAAAACACCTTATGAATTATGGTATGGTCATTCCCCAAGTGTAAAGTATTTCAAAATTTTTGGGATTAAATGTTATATAAAAAGAGATGAATTTTTTGGAAAATTTGATCCCAAAAGTGCCAGAGACATATTTTTGAGTTATTCAACTAAGAGAAAGGCTTAAAAATATTTTAATAAAAGGAATAATGAAATGATTGAAAGTGCTAATGTGAAGATTGATAAATTTCCTAAGAAATATGAGGAAAAGGGTAAAAAGGAGACAACAGATGATTGAGGAATGGAGTTTATTTAATCGGAAGAGCCTAAACTGATAAAGAAGAATAATGAGGAAGAAGTAGTTCAACCGATAGAAGAAGAAGTTCCTAGGTTTGAACCAGTAATCCCAAGGTATGTGAAAAAGAATCATTCTTCTAATCAAATAATTGGTGATAAGAATGCAGGTGTGTTGACAAGAAGTAAGGTTAGAGAAAGCACATATTTGATATCACAATTTGAGCCCAAAACAACAAAGGAAGCAATAAAAAATGATGATTGGGTGAGAGAAATGCATAAAGAATTGGATTAGATTGAGAAGAATTAAACTTGGACTCTTGTGCCAAGGCTTGGAGACAAAAATGTGATAGGTACAAAATGGGTTTTCAGATATAAATTAATTGAGGATGGTGAAGTGATGAGAAACAAAGAAAGACTTGTGTGTAATAATTGTGCACAAGAAGAAGGTTTGGATTACGGTGAGACATTTTCTCCTATAGAATGATTGGAAGGTCTCAAGATACTACTTTCTTATGCTACATTTAATAAATTCAAAGTATATCAAATTGATGTTAAATTAATGTTCTTGAATGGAATTCTAAAAGCAGAGGTCTACATTCAGAAACCAAGTGGATTTACATTAAATAAGGACACAAATATGGTATGAAAACTTAAAAAATTATTGTATGGTCTGAAGCAAGCCCTTGAAGAATGGTATGAATTATTACAATCTTATCTCATTCAGATTGGTTTTAAGAGGACATCTAATGATAGTAATGTTTACTTAAAGGTTGAAGGTGAAAAGATATTAATTGTTGAAGTCTTTGTTGATGACATAGTTTTTGGTGGTGATGATGAGATGAATATTTATTTTGTTGATGAGATGAAGAAAGAATTTGAAATGTCAATGATAGGGGAAATCAAATTCTTCATAGGACTGTAGGTATCATAGTTGGACAATAGAATATACATAAGTCAATCTAAATATGCAAAGGAGGTGTTGAAGACTTTTGGCATGAAAGATTCTAAACTGGTTGGTACCCCCAAGATTACAAGTTGTAAACTATCCAAGAATGATGAATCTAATTTTTTTTATGCCACTTTATAGAGGTCCATGATTGGAAAGCTACACTATGTTCTACATAGAAGACCAGATATTGCACAAGCAATTAGCATAGTTGAAAGGTTTAAAAAAAACTTGAAGGAGTCACACATGGTTGCAGTAAAGAGAATCTTTAGATATCTAAAAGGAACTATGGATTATGGTATGCTCATGAAGGTTATTTTTTGCTAAGTGGTTTTACTAATGTTGATTGGGCAGGTAATGTAGATGACCAAAAGAGCACAAGTGGTGGTGCATTCTTTCTAGGTGGTAGGCTTGTGTCTTGGACAAGAAAGAAACAAAATTACATATCTCAATCTACAACTGAAGAAAAATATGTGGTAGCAGCTATCCATTGTATGCACCCTAAAATGCTTGCCTAGACTTTGGACCCCCATTCATCAATTTATCAATTTCCTGAATCAATGCCTTAAACAATATTTTCAATTCAAATCAATTTCCTTGATCAAATCATAATTAATTCAATTATTTTAATATTTCCTAAGGTTTGATCATTTTATCCCAAGTTTTATTTAATTAAGAGAACATGCTCTCTTTTAATTAAATAAAAAATCTTTTAATTAAATAATAAAATTACTTTATCCTAAGCCACATTTAATTAAAAGAAAAAATCTCTTTTAAATAAATAAAAAATCTTTTAATTAAATAATGGAGACCACTTTGCTAAAAATAATAAATAAATAATAAATAATAAAAAGAAAAAGAAAAAGACTTTTTGTCTACACATTAAATGCACACTTTCCAAGATGATTGGAATCTCCTTTTGCCTCTTAATCTCTTCCACACATCTTTTTGCCTCTTAACCATGTCCATTGAGTTTTCCTCTTGAGAATCTTGAGCACATGGATCAACCAAAATTTAATCTACACCATTGCTCATTTCTTTTTGCCTCTTAATCTTGACTGTCCATTCATTTCTAAATCTTTTATAAGGAGCCCTCTCCTTCTCATTTATGCATGGAGATTTTAGAGATCAAGATTTATGTTATTGTTATATAGGTTTGGAGAGAGATTTTGGAGTTGAATTTGAGCACTTGAGCTTGGATATTGCAACTTCTCTTTTCTTGTCTTCTTCTCTCATGCCTCCATGGAAATCCATTTAGATTAATATTGCACTTACATATTAGATTAGATTCATATTTCCTTTCATAGAATAATCTTGCATAAGCATTTCCTTTCATAGATTAGTTTTCTTTCATGTATTGTTATCATATAGAATAGCTTCCATTTTCATTTTCATGCATACTTGATGATCATGGAGACTAACATTCTTGCTTTTCCTCTTTGAATCTCTCATTTTATGGTGTACTTGCACGGGCACAAATTAGGTCTAATCTGAGGGCCTCCATTATAAACCCTTGCACTCCATGAATAGAGAGCTATGAGTCACCATTTGAGACCTCATTCTTGAGTAATCTTGGATTTAATGACTCATAAAAGTGTGCCAACATTTTAGCACATACACATAGGTAGCTTGGATGAAGAAAATGCTAGAAGGGATTAAAGAGAAGGTAATAGAACTGGTGATAATTTATTGTGATAATGCTAGTGTTATAAACATTTCTAAGAACTTGGTTATGCACTCAAAGACCAACCACATTTATATTAAGTATCATTTCTTGAGAGAACAGGTATGGGATAAAGTGGTGAGGTTGGAGTACATTCCAACTAAAGAGAAAATTACAAATATCTTTACCAAACCACTTCCAAGGAATAATTTTGAGTACCTTATAGGTAAGTTGGGGGTCATGCCTCTACCTAAAAAAATTAAGATGCAAATGTTGGATCAATATAGCAGGTTTTACTATTTTATTTTTTAGTGGAATGATGTAAAGGGGACTAAACCTTAGGGGAGAAGTCTGATAGATGATGTTTTGAGTACTATGGCACCTTTGGCATTGTTGTCAAAGGGAGAGAATAATAGAATAGAAAAAGGGGAGATGAACTATGATGAGTTAATAAAAAAGGGGAGAGAAGATTAGATTACAAAGAATACTTAGAACAAAGATCTAATCTTGATTTTTGGTGTTTGTATCTATTGGTGTGTTGCCATCAAATGAAGATGAAGATAAAGTGTTGTGGTTCAAGAACATGTTTGGTATTGCTTGACGTGTTGCCATGAATGTCAAAGGGGGAGATTGTTGACATAACTAATGCAGATGAGATGAGTACATTGATGGCTTGATGATGTGTTTTGTCAATTATGTTCTTGTCATTGATGTCAACTTAGGTGTTCTTAGGTAGATAACTATGTTCTTGGTGTACCAAGTTATGATATAGAAGATGAATTATGAGTTATGTTGTGAATTGTGGTGTGTGATTTGACACATATGATCTAGAGGTGTTTAATGCTATATCTATGATCTCATATCTATATGACAAGTTTTATGCAAGTTACAATTAGTTTGGTGAAGATATGGAATTGGTTCAGTAGTGAAGGAACATAGAAGAAAGATTTGATCAGTATGTCCCACAGGAATGGAATTAGGTGTTTCGATCAAAGGTGTATGATCTTGATGATATTATTGTATTTCTATTACTATCACATCAATATTGGTGATTGGTGGACATAGTTACAAGATTCTAAAGTTCAGATAATGAAGAAGGAAAGAACATTGAAGTACAATCAGTTGGATCCTTGATTAGTGAAGGCAGATCAGTTTGTGAAGATGGTTGGGTATCCCAGAATATGTGATGACATGTCTAAGATTATGTGGAATATTGGTATGATCCTTATTGCTCGATTTGATCGATAATTCATGAAGAGTTGAATGAACCTAGGGAAGTGTAATATGTTTGACCTTTTGGTGTCAAATCAAAGTGCGATTGGATCCTGATGTTTTTGCAAGATGGAAAATAATTCAAACTTATTTGGCAACCTTCTATGGGGAGAAATTTAAATTTTAGAGGTAATATTCAGGTGGTTGTATGCCCTAATTATTGTAAATGTATTAATATTATTTAGAGAGTGTGGAAAAATAAGCATTAGAGATTGTGTATGTGGCAGAGATAGATAGTAAATCAAGGGGTATGATTTAGAGGAGAGGTAAATCTGAAAGAGAGGAAGAAGTGTGAGCCTAATTGGATCTGTACAATCAAGGAATTGGTGTTATTTTTTAGATCAACCTTCTTGTTGTTCCCTAACAGTTGTAGCAAGTTAAATCCCTTAACTAGGTAGATCCTAACAGATCTTTTCTCTAAATCCTTTAATAGGGTGGCACTTTAGCTAGTGTTTGAAGTCCTCTCACAAGGCTAATCCTAACAAGGTAAAGATCCTAATAGGGCTAATCTCTTAATCATGCATACTTCAGAAGAGTACTTTATTACTTATGGGAATCATCCCCACTCTCATTTTTCCCTTTTGGGTTTCCACGTGAAAAATAATTGTGTTATGTGTTGAATTTGTGTGGATGCTTATTTCTTGGTGTATGTTTTACTACAAGTAAAGGTTACTTATTGCATGTGTGTCATGAGGATGTGAAGGATACATTTAATAATATCATATTTGTATTTATTGGTAGATTATTGATTCAACCCCCCCCTCTGAATAATAGTAGGGCCTCATTATTCCAAAAAGCTACCTGTTATGGAGTGACATAATGAAGTTATATCTAAAAGGTATGACATCACAATATTGGATGCATGTCACACACAAGCATACCACTCATGTTGGAACTCTTAATGCTGAGTAACTAAATGTTCAGTCAATTAGTAGGAAGATAGTATGTAGGATTCAGGCAACTGGATCTGGAGTTGGAGATCAAGTTAAGGTGTGTGACCATATAGATATTATCTATAGAGGTATATTTGACTAATTTTATGATTGTATCAGTTAGTTTTAAGATTTTTTTGAGTTATTAAGGATTGAAGTGATATTGATAGTTAGAACAAAGTATCAGTTAGTATAGTTGGTTAGATTGGTGTTGCAGTCAAATGTAAGTGGTTGGCCAACATGTTTTTGAGATTTGATGTTTTGAGCCAACATCAAGGATGTTGAATTTTTATTTTGGTGTGCTTGATCATATGTTAAGTTGGATTTGAGGGTCAACTTGTAAAACATTTTAGGGTTTTATCACCGACCTAGAGCAAGTATATAAATAGTTAAGAAAATTGTTAAGTATGTTGTTGCGATGGTATGTGGTGACTAACATAGATTGTTGAAGATAGTATAGAGGTAGTAAAGTGTTCAGAGCATTGCAATTGATCAAGAATACATTAGATCTATCATGCATTGAGTGAAAACATCATGTCATTCTTTACTTTTTGATTCTAACATATTGGAAAGATAAATCCTTTAACAAGGTCACTTCTAATAGGGTGAGAAAGATCTTTAACAGGATCTATAGTATAAATCCTCTAACAAGGTGAACTCTCGAAAGGATTTTTAAATCCCTTGATGAGGTAGTCTTTAAGAGGATTATTGTAGTTCTTAACCAAACTATAAGTACTCTTAACCATGTATAACATCAAAAAGGTTTTGTAATTTCTCTTAATAGGGAAGATTTCATCAATGCACTAGTTAAATTTGTGGGCATCATTCCCACACATGGTTTTCTCCCTCTAAAAAGGCTTTCCATGAGAAAAAATATTGTTTCTTATGTTCATTGTGTGTGAATACTTTATATGTTATGCTTCATTGTTATATTAAAGCATTTTAATTTTGGTTATTATAGAAGATAATTATTAAAAGTATTAGATTTTTGGATGCACTAATTCACCCCCTCCCTCTCAATGCCTTATAATACTAACACCTAAATCTTCCAATTTGTAGTGAATATAAGATCTAATATCCTTAATATGTAGAACACCATATGACATGCTAGTTAGGGCACCCGCTAGGTCATCTTCTATCGATTTCAATGTATATCTTTTAAATTATAGTTTAGGTCTTTCAGTAATATCTATCAACATAGGAGTATCCATCTCAAATTTCCAACTACAAGTGAAGATAATAGATAAATACCTCAAACTGTTCACAACTAGGGTTCTTGTAAAAAACAAAACAACTGATCAATTTTCTCTTTCAGATCACCACACATAATTTATTCTTATTGATTGGATCTCTGTAAATGGCTCAAATAAAGATTCTTTCACTCCACAATAGCTTTAAAAATGTGCAAGGTGAAAATGAAATTAAAAGTAGCCTTTTTAACTACCTCTGCAAGTGTAATAAATGCACTTACCGATAGAACATACTTTATCATCAATTGATTCAAAAGCTCAATATCGATGATCAAAACACCATGTAATCTATCAAAACTTCATAATATACTCCAAAAGACTTTATTGCATCTTAAAATCCTGCTAGATCTTACCATACACATATAGGGGGTCCAAAGATGGATTCAACAATACTTGCTCCCCCTAAGCCACATGAAGGCTTAGTTTGATCAAGAATTATCCACACCCGATGGAGATGTGGATTTCTTTGATGACTTACTATCTTCCTTCTTCCAAGTCTTGTTCATCTTTTTCCTAGTCTCTTCTACATTCACAATATTCTTTCCTTTCTAATGGCTTGACTGGTTTACCGATTGGTTCCTTAACCTGCAGTTCCTTGCTAGATGTCCAATCTTGTGAAAATGAAAACATGTCATACTAGTTGATCTCCATGTTCTAGCATTACCTCTTGTAGTCCTCATTATGAAATTTATAGCCACGTGTCCATACTTACCATAGATTAAGAATGTGACATCTAATTTCCTCTCCCTTTGGTAAGGTCTTCCCCTATTCACAGGTAGTCATTGATTGTTCACTCTTGACCTATGCTCATTATCTTTATGACCATAATTGTTGCATTTGTAAGAGTGACCATCAAAGCTACTAGACCTACTACTAGATCTATATCTACAATCATGAGCAATATGTCCATGCTTATTGTAGTTATAGCAATATCCATCAAAGGTGTTAGTCCTATTTGTAGATATACTTCTATACACATTTTTGGTATGACCCACTTTATGAAAATTGAAACATGTAGTCTTGTAAGATTTCTTACCATAATTTCTTTGTGTTACCTTTGGTGGATATTTTCCTTCTTGCTTGATCTCTTTTGTTCCAGAAGATTCACCAACTTCAAAAGTAGATTGACTAATAAATCCTAGGCCTATGTTCTCTTTTCTTCTTCTTTGATTTATGATTTGCTCATCAAGTTTTGTAGTGCTTTCATTGAAATTCTTTAGCAGACCATTTGAATTCTTCATTTCTCCTTTTGATTTCTCATTCTCATTTCTTAGATTCTCATTCTCTAATAGGGATTTTTTTATTTTCCTCATTTGTATCATGCAGATGTTCATGCAATGAACCAACCTCTTGTCTAGAAAATTGCATCCTCTACAACTTTTGGTGCTTCATCCTTGGCCTTTAGGGAATCTTCTACAATTTTCCTTACATTCTCTTCAGATCTCCTTTCTTCCAACTCTTCACACATTCTGATTGATCAGGCTTTAATCTCTCTCTTAATATTTTTCTTTTCTTTGCACAATTGTTCATTCTCCACAACCGTGGCTTCTAGGGATGCTTCAGATTCCTCAGATCCACTCTGTTTAGACAATTTATCAATGTATTCTTGACTCTCATTGAGTTTTTCAACAAGCTTGTCGCTTGGCCAAATATTTCTTCAAAGTTAATCTTTCAATTCTTTGATAACCCTTTTAGCTTCATCAAGTTGCATCTTGTATCGTAAACCCTCCATTCTTTCCTTAAAGATCCTACCCAAGTTGTTAGGATTCTTAAGGGAACTAATGCTCTGATACCAATTGTTATTATTATAAGGCACTAAGAGGAGGGGCGTGAATCAGTGCATCCACAAATCTGAAACTTTTAACAATAATCTTCCACAATAACCAACATGCAAAAGATAATATAACATAGAAGCATAACAAATAAACATTCACACACGTTGAACATAAGACACAATATTTTTCTCATGGAAATCATTGCTAGAGGGATAAAACCACATGTGGGGATGATGCCCACAAATTTCACTAATACACCATTGAAATTCTCCCTATTAGGAGAAATTACAAAAACCTTTCTAAGGTTATAACCAGTTGAGACTACTTAGCCTTATTAGAAGCTACACAAGTCTTGTTAAAGACTACCCTGTCAAGGGATTTAAAAGTCCTTCTAATTAAGAGTTCACCTTGTTAGAGGATTTATGCTTTAGATCCTATTAAAAATCCTTCTCACTCTGTTAGAAGTGAACTTTTTAAAGGATTTTACTTGCAAACCTATTAGGGCTAGCCTTAAGATCGACTCAAGAATAAACTAATATGATAACAAAACTTCCTATTTGACATATCCACTTTGATGAAATACAACTGATTGAATACCTGAATGACTTGAAGATTAGTGATTAGAGATCACCGAGTTACTGAAATGTTATGTAAGATAATTAAATCAGTCATTATGTTGTCATTAATGTCAACTAGTTTTCATAGTACTTATCATGTAAGTTACAAACATCTAAACATCTGTAAAAAGGAGAGAAAAGATGAAGAAATGAGATATCTACATGGAGAGAGATGGATATGACAGATGAGGATAAGGAATACTTTGGGTAAATTATTGATGAGTCTATGATCTCATATTGTTGACTTGATTATGTTGCATTAATCTATTATGAAGAAGGAAGAAAAATTGTACAAGGCAATGTGGTCGGTAAATGAAGCACTTCAGTATACACTGAGCCAGTGTAGTGTATACTAAGTGATAGTATTAATTGAGCTTGTGTCCACCGACGCATTTCTTTGTCAACCAAGTATGTATGAAAGTATTAAATGCTTAGTTCAATCGACTGAATATGATGAGTTGGAAATTATTATGATTTCGAGATTGAGGATAAAATTTGTTAAGAGATCCATGGCTGACAAAATTTGAAGAAGATCTAAAGGATGGAATTGAAACGTGTTATTGACACAACTGCTGAGGAAGGTTTAAGAGGCAAAATCAACGAAGAAGGATAAGCGGCAAAATATGATGATTGATATGAAAATGGTTTATTTGTCTATATAAGAGATATGAGTTTCTTTATTGAAACATGTCAGAAGAAAGAACACTATAGAGATTTCACATGAATATAGTTTCATCCATGCCTGATCAGACTGGTTGAAGGAGAACCAAACTGTAGAATAGAACTGAGCGTTAGAGAGCTATTACCGAGTGAAAGTAAGTTGAGGAAGTGAATTGAAATATTGATCAAAGGATTTGTATGGGCTTAGAATAGATCTGAACATTTTCAAGTTAAGTTGTATTGTAATCAGATCAACTACCGTTTCAGCTTAACCATTGATACAAAAAATATCCTAATTGATTGGACTTAACCATCTTATGTTATGCCCCTATGTCATTCAAGGAATGTACATAGTTATCTTATTGACCCCATAGTGAATGTTGGTTGAAAGTTAACCATTAATCTTAAATCCTCTAACAACATCACACCTAACAGTGTTTTTGTAACCTTTAATAGGGTTGGCTCTTGACCGAGCTCACTTCAGAAGAGTAAAAATTATTTTGGGTTACCGGTCCCAGGTGGTTTTTCCCTTAGCAAGGTTTCCACATTAAATCATTGTGTTATGTGTTTCTGTGATGATTGTTTTATTGTAATACTTAACATATTGCATATTTGATTTGGTTGGTAATCACAATGAGTTAATTAACTAGTAATCAATAAAAGGAACATATAGTTTAATAGTTTATGTTACCGAGCTGCAGAGTTTATTGGAATTGTTTTAAGTTTTACATCTTTGTATTTGGGATTGTAGTATAACTGATCTAACTGATTCACCCCCCTTCTCAGTTATTCTAATAATTAGTATTAGATCACATTGGTTTCTTGGAACAAAGTTTTAAGGACTTCAGTAAAATGATTACAAGATGTATAAGAGGGAAATGCCAAAGCTGAACAAGGACAACTTTAGTACATGGCAAAGTCAGATGAAACTTCATCTATCTGAAATTGGAGAATCTTTTATACCTTTACTAGAGAATGGCTACTTACAACACAACATCACTATGATAGAGATAGTGGTTGCTCTTACTGAAGCTAAATTTCAAGACATCAAGGACTGCATTACTTCAAAGGAAATGTGGGAGAAACTTTCCCTAGTACATGGTGGTGATGCAAATGTGATGAGAGCTAGAGTTGAAAGCTTGAGAGGAAGATTTGATGATATGAAAATGAAGAAAGGAGAAAACATAGTATAGTACTCAAACTAAATTAAAGAGGTTGTCAATGCTATTCGTGGAGTTGGTGGTACCATTGATGATGATACTATGGTAAGTAAACACTTGAGAACACTTTTGCCTGTCTATGCAATCAGAATATCTTCAATTCATGAAATGAGGTCTACACCTAATAGCACACTTACTCTTGATAGTCTGATTGGAAAGTTAACCACTTTTGAGCTAAACAATTATGATAACAGTGTTGTACCAACTGTTGAGTCTTCTTTTATGTCTTCTCTTAAGATTGGTAAATCTAGTAGTAAGAACAATATAAAGAATGAAAGTGATAGCAATACCGATGATGAGCTTGATGAACTAGAAGCACTAATGGCCTAGAGACTGCCTAAAGGTAAAGGTAGATATAAGGGTAAATTACCTTTAGCTTGTCTTAATTGCAAAGAAGTTGGTCATATTGCTGCTAGATGCCCGAATAGGAAAGAAGATGAGAATGACAGAGACAGATCCAGAGGTGGAAGCTATGGGAGAAGGAATAAAAGAGATAACTGATAGTACAACAGAGACAACTGAGATCACAAAGATAAAGGTAAAAAGGTATGTTATTTTTCTAAGGAGAATGATACAGACACCAACATAGATGATGATGTTGAGGTGGTGTTTGTTGCAATGAAAGATGATTCAGAGGAAGAGGAAAGGTATGTAGAAACAACACTCATTTCTAAAGTTAGTAAAAATGATACTTGGATCATTGATAGTGGCCGTACACATCACATGACTGGTGATGAAGATAAGTTTGATCATCTTGAGGATTATAATAGAGGATTAGTAAAAATAGGTAATGATACACCTTGCATGGTTAAAGGAAAAGGATCTTTATTGATAAATGATAAAATCGGATGTGATAATGCTTATTGGGTAAAAGGACTAAATTATAATTTGCTAAGTGTAGCACATCTTAACAACTCAGGTCACCAAGTGGAATTTGAAAGAAAGAAGGTGAGAATCTTTGATGAAAGTGGAAAGCTTGTAAGAATAGGAGGAAAATCAAAAGGTACTTATTTTATCTTGACAATGCTGAGACTTCTTATTTACTGGTGAAAAATGAAGATGCATGGTTATGGCATAAAAGGTTATGTCATGTAAATTTTGATAACACGATTAAGATCAGTAGAAAGAAAAAAGTTAGAGGACTGCCTAGCCTAACTAAACTTGATCATGTTATGTGTCATGAATGTCAGAAAGGGAAGATGACAAAATCTAGTTTTAAAAGTAAAGACTATTCAACAAAAAGAATCTTGGAGTTAGTTCATGCTAACCTATGTGGTCCCATGAGAACTCAGAGCTACTATGGTGATAGATACTTTATTCTGTTTGTTGATGATTATACTAGATTAATGACTGTCATATTTTTAAAAGAGAAATCTGAGGCATTTAAGATGTTTAAATGGTACAAGGCTAACGTAGAAAAAGAAACCAGAAAAGAATTGAAATGCTTGAGGTCTGATAGAGGTGGTGAGTTTATTTATTATTAATTCACTAACTATTGTAATGAGCATGGCATCAAAAGATAGGTTTCTGCACCTAGAACACTATACCAGAATGGGATTTCTGAAAGGAGAAACATATCCATTGTTGATTGTGCAAGAACACTAATGATAGAGAAAAATGTTGCACAAATGTATTGGAGAGAAGCAGTCAGCATAGCTGTATATGTCATGAACTAAGTACAGTTAAAGAAAGACACAAACAAGACACCCTACGAGTTATGGTTTGGATACACACCAAGTGTAAGTTACTTCAGAATTTTTGGTAGAAAATATTTTATTTTGAAAGATGATAGGAACAGGAAATTTGACTCTAAAGGGGAGAAGGGAATATTTCTTGGATATCTACTAAAAGTAAAGCTTACAAGTGTCTGAACAAAGTTACTAATAAGATGATTGAAAGTGCTAATGTCAGAGTTGATGAATTTGCTGATAAAAATAATGAAGAAAGCAATAAGGAGCTAGAAGACTATGGTAGATTTGTTTATGTTGAGCATCCAGAGTACCTACTGAAGCCACAGACCGAGTCGACCGAGCATCAGGAAAATAACACCGAGGACTAGGAAGAAGCTGCCTAGCAAGGAAATGAACCCAAACAGAATGAAGAACAAAGAAGAGATCAAGTGCTAGCAAGATTTGTCAGATGACATCATCTTGAGAACCAAATCATTAGAGACAAGCAAGCTGAGATGCTGACAAGAAGTAAGTTAAGACAAAATGTATGCTTAGTTTGTGAGTTTGAATCGAAGAATGTTAAGGTTGCACTTGAGAATGATGAATGGATTAATGCTATGAATGAAGAGATTAAACAAATTGAGAAAAATAAGACATGGACTTTAGTACCTAGACCGAAAGATAAGAATGTTATCAGTACTAAATGGATTTTCAGAAATAAGTTGTATGAGAATGGAGAAGTTACAAGGAACAAGGCTAGACTTGTTTGCAAGGGATATGCACAAGAAGAAGGTATTGATTATGGTGAAAATTTTGCACCTGTTGCTAGACTAGAAGGAATCTACATGTTACTTTCATATGCTGCACATAAGAAATTTAAAGTCTATCAAATGGATGTTAAGTCAAATTTTTTGAATGGAATACTAGAAGAGGAGGTCTACATAGAACAACCAGAAGGGTTTGTTGACCTGGATCAGAAAGACATGGTATGTAGACTACACAAGGCCTTATATGGATTAAAAAAGGCACCAAGAGCATGGTATGAAAGGTTACATACTTATCCATTAAGTATTGGTTTTGTAAGAACTAGTCAAAACAACAATTTTTACATGAAAGGAGGATCTGATGATACTATTTTGATTGCTTAAATATTTGTGGATGATATAATATTTGGAGGACAAGATAATATTTGTAAGTCATTTGCTGATGAGATGAAAAATAAATTTGAAATGTCTATGTTTGGAGAGATTAAATTCTTTCTAGGCTTCCAGGTTATTCAACAGAATGATGGAAATTTCATCATACAATCAAAGTACATAAAGGAAGTATTGAGAACATTTGGCATGGAAGATGCTAAACCAGTAGGAACACTGATAGTGACAGGCTGCAAATTAAAAAAATATGATGAATCTATAGAGGTATATCAGACATTGTACTGATCTATGATTGGTAAACTGATGTATGTAGTACATAGTAGGCTTGATATTGCACATGCGGTAGGGATTGTGGCTAGATTTTATGCCAATCCAAAGGATTCACATATGGTTGCAGTAAAAAGAATCTTGAGATACCTAAAGAAAATAGAGAACTATGGTTTATGGTATCCCAAGGAGGGAAAATTTGAACTAAGATTTTACACCGATGCAAATTGGGCTGGAAATATAGATGACCGAAAGAGCACAACCGGAGGAGCATTTTTCTTTGGTGAAAGACTTGTAACTTGGACAAGTAAGAAACAACCTTGTATTTCTCAGTCTACTACCAAAGCAAAGTATGTTGATGTTGCTACAAACTGTTCAAACATTTCTTATATCAAACAAGTGTTGGAAGGGATGAATGAGGTAATCACTGAGCTGATGATTATATATTGTGACAACACTAGTGCAATAAATATTTCCAAGAATCCTGTAATGCATTCAAAGATCAAGAATATTTCAATTAAGTATCACTATTTAAGAGAACAAGTACAGGAGAAGCAAGTAAGATTGGAATATGTTACATCAAAGGAGCAACTTGCTGATATTTTTACCAAGCCTCTACTGAAGGACACTTTTGAATACTTGAGGACAAGACTTGGGGTCCGTTCCTTGTCTACCAGTCACTAATGTGATCTAGAGGTTGCATCAGTCTATTATTATCAGAAGATCATTCATGTTGATGCAACAAAGTTCACACTTTGGATTATGTCTAAGTTTGTGAAAGATTTGAGAAGCTAGAATAGATATTTTCATATCAGTATATAGAGGTACATTGTCTGTATCGAACAACAAAGAGTTACTTGGCTATTGCAGAGCTGTATGTTTTACGTTTTTCTTTAGCAATGTTGTCAAAGGGAGAGATAAATAGTAGAGAGATCAATGAAATATCTATCTAAGGGAGAGATAATATGAGAAAGTTAGGGAGAGATTTGAATGAGAACCGAAGGAATTTGAGAGCTGAAAAGAATAAATCTGCAAAGGAGAGTCTGCACTTGTAATGCTGTTATGTAACGTAGTGATTAAACATATTAAATATCAATCTAGGGAGAGCTTACCGAGCTACAAAATTTACTTACATAGTTGTAGAATACATGTTTGGTATGTGCATGACATATTTTATTTTTCTTGTATTGACATCAATGCCAAAGGGAGAGATTGATGAACTACAACTGATTGAATACTTGAATGACTTGAAGATAAGTGATTAGAGATCACTGAGTTACTAAAATGTTATGTAAGATAATTAAATCAGTCATTATGTTGTCATTGATGTCAACTAGTTTTGACAGTACTTATCATGTAAGTTACAAACATCTAAACATTTGTAAAAAGGAGAGAAAAGATGAAGAACTGAGATATCTACATGGAGAGAGATGGATATGACAAATGAGGCTAAGGAATACCTTTGGTAACTTATTGATGAGTCTATGATCTCATATTGTTGAATTGATTATGTTGCATTAATCTATTATGAAGAAGGAAGAAAAACTATACAAGGCAACATGGTTGGTAAATGAAGCACTTCAGTATACACTGAGCTAGTGTAGTGTATACCGAGCGACAGTATTAATCGAGCTTGTGTTCATCGAGGTATTTCTTTGTTAACCAAGTATGGATGAAAGTATTAAATGCTTAGTTTAGTCGACTGAATATGATGAGGTGAAAATTGTTATGATTTCGAGATTGAGGATAAAGTTTGTTATGAGATCCACGGCTAACAAAATTTGAAGAAGATCTAAAGGATGGAATTGAAACGTGTTATTGACACAACTGCCGAGGAAGGTTTAAGAGGCAAAATCAATGAAGAAGGATAAGCGGCAAAATCGGATGGTTGATATGAAAATGGTTTATCTCTCTATATAAGAGATATGAGTTTCTTTATTGAAATATGCCAGGAGAAAGAACACTACATAGATTTCATGTAAATAACATGTTTCATGGATGCCTGATCAGACTGGTTGAAGGAGAACCAAACTGTAGAATAGAACCGACCGTCAGAGAGCTACTACCGAGTGAACGTAAGTTGAGGAATTGAATTGAAATATTGATCAGAGGATTTGTATGGGCTTAGAATAGATCTAAACATCTGTAAGTTAAGTTGTATTATAATAAGATCAACTACTATTTCAGTTTAACCATTGATACAAAAAATCTCCTAACCGAGTGGACTTAATCGTCTTATGTTATGCCCCTATGTCATTCAAGGAATGTACATTGTTATCTTATTAACGCCATAGTGAATGTTGGTCGAAAGTTAATTGTTAGTCTTAAATCCTCTAATAAGGTCACACCTAACAGTGTGTTTGTAACCTTTAACAGGGCTGGCTCTTCACTGAGCTCACTTTAGAAGAGTGAAAATTATTTTGGGTTACCAGTCCCGGGTGGTTTTTCCCTTAGCAGGGTTTCCACGTTAAATCATTGTGTTATGTATTTCTGTGATGATTATTTTATTGCCATACTTTACATACTACATATTTGATTTGGTCAGTAATCACAGTGAGTTAATTAACTGGTAATCGGTAAAAGGCACATATAGTTTAATAGTTTATGTTACCAAGCTAAATAATTTATTGGAATTATTTTAAGTTTTACATCTTTGTATTTGGGACTGTAAGATAACTGATCTAACTGATTCACCCCCGCTCTTAGTTATTCTAACACACTTCAGTTATGATCACAACACCACCTAAACATCAACAAATTCTTCCTTTAGCTTTGCATGATCAAAAACTCCTATCACATCACCGCATCATTACCCTAAAACTTGATTTTATCCTTCTTATACAAAACTTTTCCAAGTCGGCCTTGTGTCAAAAAATGTTTTACCCACCAACATAAAATTCAAAACTGATCACACAAAAATACATTGGTCAACCCAACAAAGTCACCACAAAATTAATTAAGTCATAAATAAAACATTGATTAACTTGAAAATGACCGATTGACTGATCTAATCAAACTCACTTTGTCTATCTTCTATTCTTACTGTCAGTACCACTTCATTCCTCAATAACTTACTACATTCTTCAAACTAACTGATACGATCATAGATGTAGTCAAATATGCCTCTATAGATAATGTTTGTATGATCACATACCTAAAGTCGATCTCCAACTCTAGATCCTTTTGCATGTACCTTTCATATTATATATTATTATCGATTGAATGAACACTTAGTTGATTTTTCAAATTTATCCTTCAACATCGTCAGTAAATCTGATCTCTTGTCATCAATAGATCATGTTTCTAGCAATGAAAACAATGCAATACAATCATGTGACCAAAACACATATCACCTACATAAATCGTTGAGAGACAGAGAAATGGGGATGAGAGAGAGAGAAGGGGAAAGGGAGAGATTGGGTTAGGGAGAAAGAGAGTAGGAGAAAGATGAGAGGGTGAGAGACATCAGGTAGACAAAGAGTAGGATAAGGAGAATAGGGT
Organism: Chamaecyparis obtusa; assembly: GCA_027943335.1. Classification (NCBI taxonomy): domain Eukaryota; kingdom Viridiplantae; phylum Streptophyta; class Pinopsida; order Cupressales; family Cupressaceae; genus Chamaecyparis; species Chamaecyparis obtusa. The sequence continues at coordinate 1,289,238 of BSBK01001541.1, read as the reverse complement.
GAGATACAAAAGGCAGAGAGAGAGAAGAGAGAGGGGGAGAGATGATATAGAGCTCAGAATAGATAGAGAGAGGGAACATGGAGAGACATGCATATAAAGACATATATACATATATCTATATAAATATATGCATCTCTCTCTCTCTCTCTCTCTATATATATATATATATATATATATATAGTGTATGCTATGTTTACAAGCATATGTTTTTATTTCTTTATAACCCATGCGGGTTATGTAGAGTTAAAACTTATGCATTTAGTCTTACAAAATGCTTGTGCATTATTTAGTACTAAGGAACCTGTACGTATTATGGTTAGGTAAGAGGTTTGGACGACGATCATAAGGCTTGGAAGTCCTTTTTCCCTCCATTTCTCTCCCTTTATATGTCTTTTGATCTTCCAAGATGATTTCTTGAGTTCCTTGCCGTCAAGTTTACAGTTCACCAAGTGGGTATCTGTAAAATTACCATCGTAATCTCACACGTCTTATCTTTCTAACCATACAATTTTTTCTATTTTTGGACAACATTATCATAGTAAACTTTAATTTTCTTCATCAGTGTCTTCACAGTCCTCTGAGACATATGTCTACCATTTTTTAATAACATTTGATCTACTTGAACAAATTCAAAAAAGATTACATATTATTATTCTACACTTTATTATACACATTTTGAAAAAAAAGTTTGAATTTTTTATTATTTTGATGCAAGTTATGCCCAGTGCACGAACAAACACCATATTTTTAGGATTCGATTACTTCAAAAAATCATAAAAAATAAAATGCTCAACAGAAAATTACAAAAAAATACACAACTTCTAGGTCTCACTCTTACCTATAATTCTACCAAATGATTTTTCAAAATACTAAATCTAACTATATCATTTGTGAAGTGCACAAAATCAGATATGTTATATTTTTATGAAAAAATCAGGAATGGTTCTTCGTGCGTAGTGGATTTGACACTCTTAATCTTATCCACTATTTTAAAAAATTAGTATCTTAGAAACTAGATTCAAAGTAATACATTTCTTGTTATTTGCAAAATTCCTACTTTTGAGTCCATGACCCTCAAATTTCTCTTCAAATTTTAGGTTTACTTGATTTTAGGAAAAAAGTTGCCACATATACCCCCCTTTTTGTTCATCATCTTGGTGCACTTACCCTAGTAAAAAATTAATGGGATGATAACTTCATGTCTGTTCAAGATATCTACAAGGATATACTTTCAAAGATAGGTTGACTTGAATAAAATTGAAAGTTTGGAAGAGGGGATGATGTTGGCTAGAAAATAGAGTGTAGATATAGACCCAAAATAGCATCCATATCCTAAAATAGCATTGAGAAAAGATCAAGACCTAGATGAGAACACTTCTTCCCAACCTACTAAACTGGATAATGATGTTAGGATTAAGGAGCTTCCTATAGAGATCGATCCTCCTACTATCCATCCCAACATAATACCTTTCCATAGACCTCATGATGAAAGTCTTTCACCTTCAAAATTAGAAACATATTATGAAGTTGGCTATGACATGATTTGTAAGAAAGACTATAGTGGACAAGATCTTGGAGATGAAACAAGTCCCCATATACCCCCCTCTCTCACAATGCAATAGAAATGACTAAGGATTTACAACTCAATAAAATATTATTCACAACCCTTTTCAAGACTTGCTCACTCATTTCTTAAAAAATAGAAATGTCAAATGCACAAAACTAGATAGAAAACACACAATTATAGTGTTCGTAACATAAATCCAACCTACAACTCTCAAAAACATATCTAATGAGAATAAAATGGTTAATAAATTTATGCCAAAATGATGATGATAAAAATCAACCTAAATACAAACCTAATTAAGTTCAAACACAAGCCCTAGATTCAAAAAACTAACCAACATCATATCAATGAAACTATTCTTCATAAAAGAATAATAATGAAAGTAAACAAAAATATACCCATATACCTTCATGAAATACTCGATTCCATCAATTGTCCTCCTATCCTTTGAGATATTTTATTTTAATAGGTTGCTCTCAGATTTGTTAGCACATGCACAAGAGGCTATAAAGAAAGGAGTATGGTTAATTGATGCAAGATTATGACAGTATGAAGATGATGGTGGTGGTATGAAGATGATAATGATGATAGCTATGTCTCTCAAAGATCACAAAGTATGCAAAAGCTCAATAAGAAAGGCTCAATAGTTCACAAATGCATTACCGAAATTGCCAGCATTCAAATGAGAGGAAAACATGTTCTTTTATTGAAGTCCTCATGAACATTGAGGGTAGAGATTAAGATGTGGTAGAATGAATGGTTAGGATTAGAGAGTAGGTAAAGATAATTTGAGAGGAAATGAGTAAATAAATATAAATATTTATTTAAATAATAGAGGAAAAGACTAATGAATTAATTAAATAAATAATAGATATATATTTAATTAACAGAGGAAGTTTGAATATTTGTTTGATTACATGAGCACATTTTTTAGGTGTCTACAAAATTATTTGTTTAATTCACCTTTACCCTATTGCATTAAATAAATACATAAATTTTGTTTATTTAATTAGTCTCCACAATTCACACTTTTTACCTTTATCCTTGTCCATCTAATGCTAGCTTTTCATCTTGTTCATATGGATCTTAATCTAAATTTGTAATCACATGGAAAGTGTCCCACCTCATCCCTTTTACATGTCTAACTTATGCGTATTCCAATTCATTGAACCTAGACACCTTTTCTAAGTTCAACTCAACTTTATATTTTATCCATCCACCATTATTTAAACCTCTTATCCTAGTCATTCCCTTGAGGATGTTGCACTGACCTTATTCGATACACTATATCTTTCCTATCACAACCCACTTGTCACATGACTACATCTTTCAAGCCTAACCCTAATCCTGTTTCAATCTAAATCATCCATTTAACCTCTTAACCATAACCCTTGATTTTGCCTCTTTAAATTTCTTTATCTTGAATTTTTTAATCAATCCACCTCATAAGTTCTTATGCTACTATTTTTATCATCCTAGTATTGCTATCATAATGAGGTTATGTTAGTTTATTGAGCAATCTACATATTAAGAGCAAATCAAATAGAACTAGGGTACCCGGTACTTCAAGCTCAATCAAGAAAAATAGAGGTAATTGAGATATACATTTGATTTCTTTATATTTATTATATGCTTTTCGCATCAATCTATTTTCTCCCTTCTTCAAAAATAACTTTTCGTTTTGTCAAACACATACCATAATCTAGTCCTACATCTTAACATTAACTCTATACAAGGGAATTTCTTACTGCAATACAATCGTCATTAAAGATTTATATCCTCTAATAAAATATAAATATTTTTCTTTCTAGGCATGTAGTAGCAAGTCGCATGATTTTTGTAATACATGTCGACATCTTTGCTAAGGGCCCAAGAATATTGATGTCTCTAAGTGAGAGGGAAAAATTGCAATTTAAGTGGGTGGAGTGTATGGTCCTACACATATGCCTTTTTATGTATGTCTTCAATCATGCGCATGGGAAAAGTTGCGTGTTGGGACCATTTTTGTTTTTTTTGACCTTCATTGGACCATTTTATTTAATCTTGTGCACCATCCATTCAAATACACATGTTGCGCTGGCTTGACTTTGACAGACCAAGCCATTTTTATGGCTACCTTCTCATTATCACGGGGCTTTTAAACCACTTTTTCGGGACCCTCACTTTAAGAGAAGAACTCTATTTGTAAAGCGGAGGAGAAAATCTATCCTCCTCGGGCAAATTCAAAGTTTGATTAATACTATCCATTGATTTTTGGGAAACCTAGAGTTTATGGTTTAGTGCTCAAGGTTATTCATCATTGGACCATACTTATCAGAAAGTTAAGTCCATAGCATTAAATTTGACAAACTCCAAATAGTATGTTGCTTAGCACTTTTATAATAATATATAAAATATGTTATTTTGGTTATTGATTAGATCGTAAGGAAAGGAAAGGGCTTTTTATAGTCCACACGGCTAGTCATATGTTTTTGGGTCTACATATGGTGACAATAATATGGGACTACCTCGTACTCTTTGTGTGAGACACCTAATTGCACTACAAAGGAGACGTACATACCCTACCTCCTTGTGGGATTTGAACTTGTGACCTCTCTTTTAAACATACAAGTTCTCCACCACTAGGCCAACTCAAGTTGTAGCATATTATTTATATGTTGAGCATAAATAAAAATTGTGAAATAGTAACTATTTTTGTTAAGAATAATAGAGTTGTGAGAATATAATAGTTATGAACTTAAATGGGTTTAAATTAAAGTCATGACAATATGACTTTTGATCAATATTATGCTTGACCACAATGTATTTGATTTCGTCATTTATTTGATAGTTGGAATTGTATTTGGAATGAAAGTTAGTATCTATTACTATTATAGTAATTATGAGAAATTATTCATAGATGACTTAAATTTTTGTAGGTCAATTTTTTAATTAATTGAATAAATAGTACAATATTAAATAAATATTGCACTATTTCAATAAGCATGAATCAATTTTTGCAAATATATAATTAAGTATGTTTGGTGTAAATTATATTTCTTTTATTTTTTAAATCAACAGTTTAGATATCAACAATGCAATTTTGTAGAAGAGAATTTTATTGAAGACATAACCAATTTTAATACTAATACAGTTTTCCATTTTAGAACACAAAACTACTATTATGATGGTTATATTAGTGTTCAGTGTCATTCAAGTGATGATAAAAAATTAATAGAGTTAAATTTTAAGCTTTGAATTAATATTTGAAAAAGATTTATTAGAATTAACATTTTATCACAAGAATTTGATGCATTAAAAATGTAATAAATTTAAATATTAATTTCAAATATGCACTAATTGTTTCAAAAATAAATTAATAAGGAAATAGATAAATGATATTTACAAAACTATTAAAAAAGAAATTCATTATAGACTATAGGACTATAGCTCAATTTTTTAAAATTTTGGATAACAATTGATTAAATAAGTAAAACAAATTGCATTCAATGAATGTGTTGGTGCCCAAAAATGATGGATTCACTTTTGGCCAACTGACAGGTACAATGGTAATGCACCACTTATACCTCTGCAATTTTGGCTTAATCAAGCCAAGGCCAGTAGGCCTAAACTCTCTTTTGGACTATCAAATTATCTGTGTTTCTCAACTGTATACACAAAACAAAGTTCCTCCAAAGGTAGTAAATGATCTTTTGAGGAAATAAAAAATCTCCTAATAATCTCTACTTTATAAAACTTGACTAAAATGGATTATACTAAGGACTGAAAAGTAATGATTTTGAAATAATGATTTAAAGATCTACAAACTATAAATGAACTAATATAACAGTTTCCAATTAATGATTAGATCAGTGCCTTCTAAATATTTAGGCTATAGAGTCAGAAAGCCTTCAATCCTATGTACGATCAGAGACAATTTTAAGAGAACTTACTCCTATAAAGTAAGACTATCATTCCACAAGCTTCCGCTTGATTCACAATTCAAATCAATTTACTCAACTAATCTTATCAAGTTTAACTCAAATTAAAAGATCGATAAGAACAATTGTAGGTTCACAGACCATACAATTGATACTCGAGTTGTATATATTAATTTTCAATTATGATACTCAGAGAATTCAACACAGTGAAACACTCTATTTAATAGAATATCCAAAAGACTAATTGAAAACATATAACTTATAATGACAAATAAAAAGAAGAGCACTTATCTTTATTAATGTTGAAAAAATAGTACATTAGAGTTCATATTGTAGCTGTGATCGAATTATATCCTATGAAAATCTATCTTATATTGTCTTCCCTTTTTACATTTTACATTATGTATATATACATGTTTGAGTGGCTTTCACACCTTTTTAAGGTGAAAAGACACACCCTTATTACAAAATATTTTGAAAAATGATAAACTAACTAAAAAATAACTACCTATCTTTCAGATTTGGGTCTTTTTGAAAAACCAAAACACCTAGTGAAAAGCTAATATTTTTACTGGAAATAGGAAATTTGATTTTCCGAACTGGGTCTTTTTTAGATTTTTAAAATTCAACCATCTTCAGCCTCAGTTGGCATCATCTTTGCACCAGGTCAAAATTTCAGCATTTTCTGAAGGCTTTTGATCACAAAATTTTGATTGTTCATGTCATAGAGCTTCCTTTCTTAGTCTTTTTGATTTTGAATTGAAAATTAATGCAATTTTTTCATCCCATTTCATGTATTCCATCATTATTTATTTGGCATGGAAATTAAGAGGCCATTTTTTAGGGTTTTATCACTATATAGGACTCCAAATTTTGCCCAAAATTTAGAGCTCCAACAAGCTCTTTCTGGGGATGTATGCTCCATGTGAGCATAGCAAGATTCCAACTATCTCTGGAGAAGAAGACCAAGTATGAAGTCCATTAGGCTATAGAGTCACTGCATATTTCAATAATCAAATCAAATCTCATTCGGTGGCCCCAGGCCACCAAAACATGGAAACAACATTTTCCCCTATCAAACACTTGATTCTGATCATGTAACACTTTGGATTTTCTGAATACAATGTCATCATTTTTTTGAATAATACTTGTTGCTTTATTAATGTATTTTTTGGTATTCTCTTTTCATTTTTCCTTTGAGAAATCATCAGATGCACTTTATTCCTTGCCGAATGAATGCTCCCTATGGTCATGCATGTGACCAGTCATATAAGCATTAGAATAAATCTTCTTTGCTTGATTGTTCTTTTGTATACAATTTTCTATGTCTCCATATTTATAATGTAGATTATGTTTGTCTAATCCAATCTTTTCTTCAGGCCTATGGTGCAACAATTGTTCATATAATGGTTTTAAAGATGGTTCATATCGAGGAGACACTTCTTCACATATACCAGGACTATGGTCAGGTGAAATATTTGAGAAATCTTCAAAACTATCCTTTAATCTATTTCCCCCATCATGCTTGGCTGATTCCATCTCATCTTCACATATTTGGTGTACCTCCGGCTCAAAGGATGAACTAAAAGATATCTCACCCTCTGAATTCACTTCATGAGTTTCATCAACTTTAAAATTAGGATTGTTATCTTCATTATGCTGCTGATGGATTCCATTGCATAAAGGATCCTCTTCAAACAATGGATTCGATAACATAGAAGATTCAGGCATACATTCATGAGAATTTTCATTTGGATCATCAAGTTTTTCATCAACAAGACTAACATCTTCATTGACATTATCTCTTGAAACTTCCTCCTATTCATGCAGTTCTATTTCATCTCCACAATTTGATTTCTCTTGAATATGGGCTGATCCGTGTACCTCCTTACCACGGTGGATTGAGAAAAAATTTGGACCATTCTTCTCAGTGTGTCTTCGGTATTCTATGTTTAATAAAGATGAAATTTTTTTTGTACTGAGAAGGTTTTCTTCCTCATCATCATGGTCATTGATACATGTTTCCATACACATCTCATCATTTACAAATTCTTCTTCAATTTGATTTGAATTTTTATCCTCCATGTCATCACAAGTATGATTATGGTTCTCATGAATGTATGCTTCTTTATCTTCTGTATGACTAGTGCATTCATCTTCCTCACCAAGATAATCATCAAGCACAAGGCCTTGTTCAATCTGAGTAATAGCCTCCCTTTTTCTATCTTCATCATCTTCTTCTAATATATGCACAAGGAGCTTTATAGAAGGATCATCTGATGTAATTCCTAATTTTTTGACCTTTCTCATGATTTCTTTTTGTGAAGCCATAATATTTGAAGGTATTTCTCGAAGAATGTCCACCATTCTTACCAGAAAATGTGCAGAAGACTCCCCTTCAAATCTCTCCAAGCCAAAAAATGTATCAAGTGGAGACATGTAAGAGTCCTCTTCTATATTGTGATCCTGAATCTTGTCCTATTCATAATGCATATCATCTTCACTTGCATCATGAAACATATCAAGAAACCATTGCTCAAACTCTCTCCATGATGATATACTTTGTTCAGGTGTCATACTAAAAAGTAAACCTGCATGATTTGTCAATGATCTTATAAATAGTTTCATAATCACATCTTCTGCATAGATATGACAATCTAGAATAAATTTACAAAATGCCTGCAAATGCTCCGTTGGTGATTCTGATCCATCTCCACAAAATTTTGGAACATATTTTTTTATTTTAAAAGGAAAATATTTCTGACCATGAGGGATGTTATCAAGACTCAATGGTCTATATACTTCAATAATAAATTTTGGTCTTGGGTCACAAAAGTTTGATACTTTATGTGAGTATGTATTTTGGTACATACTAAGTATTTAAATTTGTAGTAACTTTTTTATTTATACACTAGGTTCTTTTCAATAGAGTCACCACCTCTTTAAAGAGGAAAAATTTACTTATCTCCTTCTAGGTCTTCTCCCTCAGTAGAGTCACTAACTAAAATTCTTTATTGAATAGAGTCACCACCTCATTTGAGGAATGTCTTGCTTCTAGATTCTTTCTTCTAGTAGAGTGTGCTTCCAAACAAACTAATATAACTACTTTCTGATTCTGATCTGCGAAATCTAAAATTCTAGGTAACTTCACAATTTATATTGTGAGCAACTCTCCCCAGCGGAGTCACCAATTTGTTGGTGCCCAAAAATGATGGATTCACTTTTGGCCAACCGACAGGTACAGTGGTAATGTACCACTTATACCTTTGCAATTTTGGCTTAATCAAGCCAAGGATGGTAGGCCTAAATTCTCTTTTGGACTATCAAATTCTCTGTGTTGCTCAACTGCATACACAAAATAAAGTTCCTCCAAAGGTAGTGAATATCCTTTGAGGAAATAAAAAATCTCCTAATAATCTCTACTCTATAAAATTTGACTAAAATGGATTATACTAAGGACTGAAAAGTAATGCTTTTGAAATAATGATTTAAAGATCTACAAACTATAAATGAACTAATATAACAGTTTCCAATTAATGATTAGATCAGTGCCTTCTAAATATTTGGGCTATAGAGTCAGAAAACCTTCAATCCTACGTACGATCAGAGACAGTTTTAAGAGAACTTACTCCTATAAAGTAAGACTATCATTCCACAAGCTTCTGCTTGATTCACAATTCAAATCAATTTACACAATTAATCTTATCGAGTTTAACTCAAATTAAGAGACTGATAAGAACAATGGTAGGTTCACAGACCATACAATTCATACTTGAGTTGTATATATTAATTTTAAATTATGATACTCAAGGAATTCAACACAATGAAACACTCTATTTAATAGAATATCCGAAAGACTAATTGAAAACATATAACTTATAATCACAAATAAAAAGAAGAGCACTTATCTTTATTAATGTTGAGAAAATAGTACATTAGAGTTCATATTGTACTTGTGATCGAATTATATCCTATGAAAATCTATCTTGTATTGTCTTCCATCTTTACATTTTACATTATGTATATATACATGTTTGAGTGGCTTTCACACCTCTTTAAGGTGAAAAGACACACCTTTATTACAAAATATTTTGAAAAATGATAAACTAACTAAAAAATAACTACCTATCTTTTAGATTTGTGTCTTTTTTAAAAACCAAAACACCTAGTGAAAAGCTAATATTTTTATTGGAAATAGGAAATTTGATTTTTCGAACTGGGTCTTTTTTAGATTTTTAAAATTCGACCATCTTTAACCTCTGTTGGCATCATCTTTGTAGTAGGTTGAAATTTCAGCATTTTCTGAAGGCTTTAATCACATAATTTTGATTGTTCCTATCATAGAGCTTCCTTTCTTAATCTCTCAATTTTGAATTGAAAATTAATGCAATTTTTTCATCCCATTTCATGTATTCCATCATTATTTATTTGGCATGGAAATTAAGAGGTCAATTTTTAGGGTTTTATCACTATATAGGACTCCAAATTTTTCCCAAAATTTAGAGCTCCAACATAATGTATTAATATTCCTTTGTTTAACATGAACTAATAATATGTTCTCTACATTTCTCTTACTCTTTTTCACCTAGTTACTTCTTCAAGGTTTAAATAGAGTAGCATTAGATCACAAACATATTACATTCTTTCTTCTTGTTTTAATTGTTTTATCTCTTCTTTTGACAAGTGTTATTTAGGTATCCTTTCACATATTAAAGGATGCTTATACATTCATAATAGAAATAATGTTCTTACTCTTTGTTTCATTATTAATTTTGCAAAGTTTAAATAGAGTAGCATTAGAAAAAAAATGGATTAGATTATTTCTTCTTTTTTTAGTTTTTTTATCTCTTCTTTTGACAAGTGTGTTGGCCAAATGGTCAACACTCCCCTCGGGATTTGTGACAAGGGACTAACCGACTCCTATGGATTATATAAGTCTAGTGGTTGTATTAGACATAGATAAATTGATCTTCTGGTGCAATGAAAACCACACTTGTAAGAACTGGTATCAGAGCTTGGTCATAGGTTTGAATCCCCTCAGGTAATGCTGAGGGAGAGATTGTTAGAAAAATGATTAGTGCTTACCTCGGGATTTGTGACAAGGGACTAACTGTGACTTGTAGATTCCATAAATCTAGTGATTGTATCAAGAATTTATAGGTCAATCTTTTGGTGTAAAAGCAACCACACTTGTAACAAATTGTTAAATGTGTTCTTCGACATATTAAAGGATGCTTATACATTCATAATAGAAACAATGTATTAGAGATGACACTAATACTTTTATAATGAATAAGGAGATATATTTTCTATTTTGAACCTTGGATTTCTATCCTCGTATTCTCATAATTTGTACTAATTGTGCATATCTTCTTCATCTTCTACTTCTTTAAAATTGAATTGTGTTACTACATGTTTGGTTTCACGTGATTTAAAATATTAGGAGCTTCAAATTTTTTGTTTGTTAAAATTGATAAGAATAATTAATTCAAAAACATATCACACTTGTATATAGTGAATTCATATTTACAAAGTTGGTTAGCACTTTTGCTAAAAACTACATAAATTTCCCCATCATTTCATCTCCATTTTTACATCCTATTATACATCAACATTCATATAGAGAATTTAATTAGGTTTTAGACATTTTATAATTAACATTAGATCATATGCATCATTTTGAGACTTACGTTGTTCCCATGTGTGAAGATCACATGCACCTAGATTTATAATTCTATTGCTTCTATTGTGAAGAAAATTTGTTTGACATTGAAGGATTATACACTACATTCTTTGTTGAACATCACTCAGAATTCCAAGATAACTCATCTTATGTGAGCTCTGTATTGTCTCCTTATATCTCAGGTATGCTAGGAACATTTCTTGTGCTTATATGATAGAAATAATTATGGGGGTGTTATGAAGATTTCTTCTTATTTTGGAAAAGGAAAATTTTACCAACCTTACTTAACACTGATTAAAATCTCAAGGGAAAAGAAATTTCTTGCATCATATCACTTTTACTAGCGGTCTAGCAAACTAGGAGATCAAGACACTATCATGATAAAAGATGTTTGATAACTAAGTTACTAAATGTGGAAACAATGTAAATAACCATTAACTATCAAATAGAAATGATATTTTGACTATGAAAGTTGAAAAAGAATACTATAGAGACAACGTACCGAACTTTGCAAGTTTATTGCCCAGTTTGTATGCACAGATCTAGGATGCTAATGGGGATACAGGATGACAATGCAATGTGCATATATCTTGTATTGAAAGAGTATGGACAATGACACAAAGAAAAAGGAAAATAATAGAAACTAAATTATAAAACAATTGAATAGAAAATAAGATATTAATAGAATCTAAAAAATATGATTATACTATGAAATGAAAGGGTAAGAGAAGAATCTACATTGGATTTGACAGTTGACAATCCTAACACTACAGACGTTCTTCCTCATGAACTTGTACACACATAAATAAATAAAAATGTTGGGGTGGTTGTTTGGAGACCTTCCTCAATCAAATCCTTGCTTTAGTGTTTCCACCTCTATAATAGCTAAATAGATGAGATAATGGTGATAGATAACTGCAAAGATCAAATGAACAATGATGATATTGAAAGATATAGAGAGATAAATATGATATGCTAAACAAGATAAAAATAATAATGTAATGCAAGTGAATTCCCTTCATAATTGTGAAGCCAAAGATCTAGAGTAAGTTTTCCGAATGCAACAAGAAAGCTTGAAGATGTGATGAGAAAACTATGGGTATCAATAATGCTAAGAAAGAATGACCAAAAGTATGTCAAGATCACAAGAAAACGTCTTGAGAGTGCGGAGAGGAAAAATAAGATCAAATGAAGTCCAAAAATGGAATTTTGAAAAAGGTAGGTTGAATCTAGGTGTCAGTGGGCAGTGGGTTTAGGTGTTACAAATGTAGGTTGGAAAATTGTAATACTCCAACAATATCTTGTACATTTTTAAACTCACAAGTGAGTACACACCACGTAAATGTCTCCATAGTACACACATGTCTTGTGTCATCCGAGAAACATGGATGAGATTTAAAATGAATGGTGACCAAGTGAGATAAGTAAGCACATATTAGTGATGTGGAATTTTCATCTTAGGCTAGTATGGACAAATAAGAAATGAAAAATTACACGAGGTTGAAAATTTGTGACATTATATTTTTCCCTCACTTTAGTGATCATATCATATCTAGAAAGATGCAAGCTAAAGTAAGGAAACATACTTGACTTACCTATGGGGAATTTGTTCACAAAGGGTTTCCCCTAGTTAAGGAAGCCTTGAAATATTCCTAAGCTTTATCTAGCATGCAAGCTATAGACAAGCATTCTAGACATGATGAAGACAAATTGTAGATAAAGACCATCTATGGTATGTCAATATGGGTGGAAAGTTGTGTTATGATAGATAACCATATGATAGGCAATTTTGATAGTGTGCCAACATGCATAGAAAAATATAGATAAGAATGTAATAAGGTGGATTTAGACAATGTAACTACATCCATAGAAAAAGATAGATGTACATGTGCTAGTGCGACTTAGACGTGCACTAACATGTATAGCAAGAACTAGATCTACACATGTAATAGGGAAACTTAGATAATGTCGATACACATGTAGAAATAGATAATAGGTGTATCATAGGGAGAGATTGAACCAAGATAATGAATTAGCCCCCACAACAAGTAGTCAAGATAGTGGATTGGCCCCCATAAAGGCATACATCAAGATAATTTTTTTTAAATTTTATGAGAAAAACCTACGATGTAGAGACAACATGATCATTAGATGAAAAACATTCAGACATATAGATATAATAGGCCCCCATAGAATGGACCATGCTACTTAGAGGGAAGCGTGTGACATTATAAGGAGAGAAGGGACATTGTGACATGTCAACATACGAGATATTGCCATGGAATGTCACTTCTTGATGGGAGACACATGATCTACACAACATCTACATAGAGATAGAGGGATCCAATGGATTAGCATCAAAACCTAGAAGAGTGATATGTATACTCTCAGGGGATATGTCATTGATGCCAATCATGGCTTGGATATGAATAATAACATATGAAGACAAAGGAAAAATAAAGGTGAACATATAAGGGAAATCTAAATGCCCCTAACACTTTGCATCATCCATAAATATAAAAAATAAAAGACATGAAAAATAGAAGAATATGAGAACACATAGAAGAAGGGTCACATTAAAAAACCTCCTATTTTGAAGTACCTAAAAAGTAAAAAGGTCCCCTAGGAGGGAAAAACATTGATAAACAAGCACTAGAGAACACAAGAAAATGCACTCTAATCCATAGATATAGAAGCGAGTCTTGATTTCACAAGTCATCCATCAATAGACCATCATCCTCTAAATCTTGATCATATGGGGAGGGAGGTTGAGATAGCAATGGAATTTCCATGATGGCATCCCCAAGTGCCCTACCAGCCTAGAGCCAAGGATGAAGAATCCTTAGCATTCTCATCCAACAACTGAAACGATGAAAGTGAGTGAGATCATGTGAATATTGCCATCAATGCTGAAATTTCATCTAAAGAGTCATATATGAATTCATCATAGCTTGTCAGAGACCCATGTTGAGGTGGTAATGAAGAATATGGTCATGGTTGAGGTCCCTAGTCTACAATGATCTTTATGAATTGGGTGGAGATGAACTTAGGAGAAGCTGAAGCTTACTCCATTGTGAAGACTGAAATGGAAAGAGGGTCTACTAGAAAAAACTTGTGACAATGAAACTCTAAGATAAGGCTTGCTCAAAATTCCTCTTGAAGGATGGGGGTGAAGGCCTTTGATCCACTTCAATGGCCTTGAGGATATTGAGGAGGCTAGCACGATAATTATGAGATGAGACAGGTGCGGGTTGGGTAGACATAACTATGTCGGATACCACCTAAGTATGCCACATGTTCACCAACATAAAAAATGGTAGGACATTACATAGAGCGATGATAATTTGTGGCTCCTACGAGGGAAAGATAAAAAGTTGGACCTACTTGGTGTGAGGCTCAATGGTTACTCTTAGTATAGGGGGAATCAAGATGGATGAGGTTACAAGGAAATTTTTTGGCACAAATGCAATGAAAGCGAGTGCATAAGAAGAAGTAGCAAAAATAGGCTTAGAAGATACACTCTCCACCCTTGTAGTGGCCTTATGTGCTAGGATCGTCTCTCATTGATGACACTTGCATTCATGTGCAAGTTAGTTTTGACATAGATGCAGGTTAGAATGAGAAGCATGTGCGGGTATAATAACATCGTGCTGCATCAAAGGGGTCATTTTTGTCATTTCCAACAAAGAATATGATCTCATTGATGGATTAGGAGGTAATGATGACACAAGCACTATCCTCTCAATGGTGTCCCTCCTATTTCCACCCAACATATGATGGGAGGAACAAAGGATGCACTTGGAGGTTGAGAGGAAAGTTATAAGGGATACAATGCGATCTTCGGAGACCTCTACCGTTACCATAGATGGTAGGGAAAGGTATGTTTTCGATGATAGAAATTGAGAAGGGTAGACATACCTTAGGTTTTAGCAACATGAATTCCTTTTATTTATCCACACTTGGTATAGACATAGGAACGAAAGACATCCTTAGAGGTTGTGAGGCCCAAGGCAAGTGGGGAAGCTTCCAATGAGGAACATGCTTGTCCTGGGCCATCAACAAATGAGTAGAGGATGAAGCACGCTGGGTCTCATGAGACGACTAGGTGAGAGAAGTAGGAAAAGGATCTGCACAAATGAACAAAAAGAAGATGAGATAGGAATGTAGGGCATTACTAGAACATCTCATTCTCTTCCATGAAATTGACTACTACGGATAGAAGCAACTCATGAAAAGATTCAAAGAAAAAGTGAGTAAATATAAGAGACCATAACAATAAAATATTAGGTTGCATTAATTGAATTAATGTACATCACCTTTCTTAATATAAATGTATAATCACATTTATTATTAAGTATACATTAAAAAAACTGACAATAAAACTAAAACTTCCTTTTTCCCCCTCCCATGAGGAGTGGTGTATTGCCCAGATGTGGAATTTGAAATGGAATATTTCTCAAACTTTATTCAAATAGAAGAAAGTCAGGCTGAATACCATATGGAAACCTCCCACTTGGGGTTGGTTTAAGATTATCATAAACGATGTAGTGAAGGGAAATCCTAGACCTACAGGTTGTGGAGGAGTGATTCGAGATCATATAGGTAGATTGGTCTCGACAAAAAAAATTCCTTTAGGACCCAAATAAACCATTTTGTTGAGGCTATGACTATATATCTGGGTTTGTAAATTGCTAAAGATAAGGTTTGGCTAATATTTGGATTGAAAGTGATTCCCTAAATATTATAAATTGCCTTAAGGGTGTTTCTCCCCATAGTTGGACTATCAAAAATATCATAAAAGATAGTTTGGAACTTTTTAATGAGTTCCAAGATGTCCATATTTCTGACGAGTACCATGAGGGAAACCAAGTTACAGATAATCTTGCAAACAAGGGTGCCAATGTCCATCATTGTTTGCATTGGGAACCTACGGATCATACCCTAATGGACTTGAGATGGCTTTTACGTAATGATACAAATGGGTGGTCATTTAATTCATGACTTAGGATTATTTCCCCTTATGTGCATAGGAATGGTGACAGACTAGGTCCTTTAATCATTTAGTGAGTGAATTTTAATTTCTACTTGCTTCTTCTCGTGTGCCTGGTATTGTAGAGAATTTCTATTATTTCAATAGGTGGGGATAGAAATATGATGGAACCCATTGTGTATGAGAGGTGGCAAAACATTGAGTCTATTTGGACTTTTGTTTCTGCTAGTGGTTTAACTCCCTACATTGATAAACCTCATGGTGTTGATGCCCTAATCACCAAGGCATTTATTGAGGGTTAGAAGGATAGAGTTCTATAGGCTTATGCATTGGAGTTTGTGATTAATGAGGAGTTGGTTTCACATGTATCTAATATGTAGAGTGATGGTTCCAAATTCTATGAGGAAAAGAAATTGGCTTTTGAGGTGGTGGACCTTTTTTTCCCTCTTAGGGGAGCGAGAGAAAGCTTGGAAAACTACATATGGGGGTTACAAATGCCTTTCCCTTTCGAAACCATGACTAGACACTATAGAGGTGATTATGCAGTATGTGACTCTTGATGATACATTTGGAAGTATTTTCAGCTACCATTTCACTATTTTGAATCAATTCTGCCATGATAAGAGCATTTTGAATCCTTTTTATTTTGCTTCTTCCATTAATCACAGTTTGTTTGCTCATAAGAAGAAGTCATCTTCCCCTTTTTTGCATGGGGGACTTATTTTACTTATCATGGAATACACAAAAACCATCCAAATCAAAAGGAGTCCTCCTTCTATTTATGGGATTGACTTAAAGAAATTTTTTAGGGTTCATTATGATACTTTGGTTCTAATCATGAGGATGTTGATTCAAATGGGGATATTATGTATCATTTGTTTAAGAAGAAAAAAAAGGCTCCCTTGCATCCTACTAGCTTTATTCCTTCGTCTTCTCAAAGGATGATAATTTTGTCCTCGGTTGAGGAAGATTCAAATTATGTATCCTCACGAGATTTTATGTTTGATTCCTTTGAAACTAGTGTGGGGAACTGCAAAGTGAGTGCTAGACCCAATAGGGCCAAGCTGAAATGTAACTCCAATCCCTCCAGCTCTCCTTCAAAGGCTTTTAGCTCCCCTGTTTGGAAGAAAGATACTCCTCCTTCTATGATAAGGGTTTTATTGAACAAGATAAGGATATTAATGTTGAGATTCCCTTGGATTTAGGGAAGGACACCCCAATTGAAAAATTCTCCTCTATCTGGGAAATCTCCCCTGTCAATGCTAAGGTCAAGAATTTTTTACACAGTTAGGAGGCTCTTTTAGATTCAATTTTTTTTCAAGATATATGCTATGAAGAATAGTTCCCTTTGTACTCAAAAGTTGGACAATATCCTTGCCAGTACTTGTACTTTAGAAAAGGGTATTAATGATCTAAAGTAAAATTATGAGAAGAAAATATCCAATTTGGAGAAGAAATTTGATGCCATTCAAAAAAAACTTATAAAGATTGTGAGTGTGAGTAAATTTACTTTGCAGGAAACTAGTGAGGGCTTGCGAAATCTCAATTAGAATGATGAAGTTGTTCATTATCTTTCAAAGGGTAATTCTCCAGCCACTAGTTCCAAAACCATTCTATGTGATACAGGGAATACGAGGACGAAGAACAAGAACAAAACACAAGGAAAAAGAGCAAGATGTGTACATTGATTTTGAGACCCACTCGAACATGTTGGGTCCTGCCACGAGATTAAGAAGCAAAACTAAGGGTGCTAAGCCTCTAGACAATGTTTTTAAGAAGGTTAAGGATATCAATGTTGATATCATTAGGAAAAATGAAGAACTAGTTCAGGTTTTGTAGTTTGTTTAGTTTCCCTATTTTTCACTATTTTTTGGCATCTGGGACTTGTCTGGTGATGTTATAGTTTATTTGTTTGACAAGATGACTGTTCATTTTATTTAAACTTCAATTTTTGATCCTTGTAAAACTAATTTTCCTCCAATCAAATACAATAAAACTAAAAATAACAAACTATTTATTAAATCATATTCTAATAAAATCTAGATTACTATAGATAGTAATATTCTTTCTAAGTCACCAACAGCTATAGGCTACATGGAACAAGTGAAAATTGAATATTATGATAAAGATACCAGGCTAATTAGAATTTGCTAGAGAATCGTTGGAAGCTGTCAGGAGGCTAATTAAAGAGGCAGACGACAAAATACATCACTGAGCATCTGGTGATATCATCCGTACTTGCTTAAGATGTCAGTCTATGAAGCGAGAAGAGGACGTCATGAATGTGCGGACACTTCCACTTCCACAAGACTAAATGACAAATGACTTGCAGAAGCGCATGTACTATTTCCATAAGGGATATTGGATAAAAAGTATTTCATTTAAGCGTTTGTGCCCCTCCTGTCAAGGCAAACTTCACGCATATTGGACAATGACAGCGCAAGAGCATGCGAAAATTCTTAGACTGGAAAAGTCGATGGATGTTATTCACCAGTGAAGACTTTAACTGGTTTTGAGCAATCGCTGCTCTTGGTTACTTCTGTGATTACATTAAATTTGATAGCATTTACTCAAAGAAAACGTGATAACATTAAATGGTTTTGTAATTTCTAGAACCCAATAGAAAGCAGTACGTCATATTAGCAAAAGATAACTGAATGCTTAGTCCAGTTGCGTATACACCAAGCATCATTTAACAGTCAAGTCTTTGATAAAATCAAAAGATGAGATCAGGATAAGATCTGAGTGGATTTTGGATGATTTTCACCAAACGACTAATCTCGAATCTTTATCTCAGCAGGAAAGATGTATAAACCAAATATTCAATATATGTAACTCTCTGATTAAGACAATATGGAGAAATAAACAAGAAATTAGGGCGTGGTGTACTATTGTTTTGGAAGATTTTAACATCTGATAGCATTTTTCCTGTAAACCTGGATTTGGGTGTGTTAATTACTGATTTCTTTCAGTTTAATTGACAGGTTTGACGGATTCCAAGCTGCTAAATTTGTATGGATTCAATTTAATTTTGTCTCTCAATTTTAATTGGTTATATTGTGTGATCTCACATTCAGGCTTTCAAATATCCAGGGTGCCACTGCCTTCACACAGACTGTAAGGGTGGAGTTAGATTGTTAGATGTTAAGAAGATAATTATGTCGAAAAGGCTGGTTTGTTGTTGTTTGATAAGCCTGCTACCATTTTTAATGTGTGGTTCCTATGCACAGCAGCCGAATGGCAATAGCACTCATTTTTCCTTCCCCTACTTTAGCCAGAACAACAGCCAGAAGCTCTTATACATGGGGAACGCTTCCTTTTCGGCAGAGCATGCTTATATCGATCTCACACCCGACCCATACGCCACTTTAAATGGTTCTTCTTCACTCGGAACGGCTCCAAATGTGGCGTTGCAGAACTGCATCGGAAGAGTTCTCTACCGCGAACAGCTCACGATGTGGCCGGCGAGTTTCACTACCGTCTTCACTATTTTCGTCAAAAACATCACAACAAATGCCACGGGCCCGCTCACCAATTTCAACGGTGACGGTATGGCCTTCATCATTGTTCCGAATAACAAAAGCTTTTTAGCAAAGAGCTACGGTGGTTTCCTCGGCCTCTTCGACCCCTCCACAAATGGAAACACCACCGAGCAGCTTGCCGTCGAATTCGACACATTCCCCAACGAGTTCGACCCAGACAACAACAATCATGTGGGCATCGACATCCAGAGCATCACATCCAACGTAACGGGCAATATGGGAGAGCACGGCATGGACATCAAGGCCGGGCGGGCTATACAGGTGCGGGTCGACTACGACGGCTGGACTATGTCCCTCCAAATATATGCGCGCTATGCAAATAGTACTTCGGGCTACGCGAGCATTCTCAACCACACGGTGGAGCTCCAAAATACTGTTCCAAGAAAGGCGTATTTGGGATTTTCGGCGGCAACAGGGAATTCGTACGAGATTCACAGAATTCTCGACTGGAATTTCAGTTCCGTGACGTTACCGGAGTCTTCTCTGAATTTACCCCCTGTGGGAGCGCCCGGAGGATCGGGCGGCGGAGTCAGTGTAGGCGTCTTGGTGGGATCCATTACAGGAGGGTTAGTCGTGGTGGGATTATTAGCCTCGTGGGTCGTGGTTAGGAGAATGAAAAAGAAAACCCAGGCTGCTTCAACTCTTGACAGAGGAGGCTTCAGCGGAGAATTGGCAGCGATGCAAAACGCGCCTCATCGGTACTATTACAAGGACCTTGCCGCTGCCACAAACAACTTCAACGAAGCGGAGCTTCTAGGAACCGGCGGGTTCGGGAGCGTGTACAGAGGAAACCTTAGCGCCGGAGGGAACGAACAAGTGGCGTTGGTTGCGGTGAAGAAAATATCGGCCAAGTCAAGACAGGGGGCAAGGGAATTCATCTCAGAAATCAGCACCATCGGCCACCTACGCCACCGGAACCTGGTGCAGCTTCACGGGTGGTGCCACGAGCGCGATGAGCTTCTCCTTGTCTATGATTACATGCCCAACGGAAGCCTCGACAGATTTATCTACGACAGAAGTGGGGACACACCCTTGAATTGGCCGCGGCGCCACAGGATCTTGTGCGGCCTGGCTTCGGCTCTACTGTATCTGCACGAAGAATGGGAGCAGCGAGTCATTCACCGGGACGTGAAGCCCAGCAATGTGATGCTCGATGGGGAATTCAACGCGCGCCTCGGGGATTTCGGTCTGGCCAGGTTTATCGAGCACGATGATACAAATCCGGTTGTGACGACCCGACTGGCGGGTACGCCCGGGTACGTGGCACCCGAGTGCAGCTACACGGGCAAGGCCACGGCGGAGTCCGACGTGTTCAGTTTTGGGATTGTGCTGTTGGAGGTGGCCACGGGTCGGAGAGTGGTGGAGCGCAAGTCTCCATTGGCTGAAGGGAATTTGGTGGACTGGGTTTGGGGGCTTTATAGCCAGGAGAGAGTTCTGCAGTGTGTCGATCCCAACTTGGAAGGATCTGATTACGATGAAGAAGAGATACGACGGGTGTTGATTTTGGGTTTAGCATGCTCGCATCCTGATCCACAGTTACGCCCGACCGTCAGGCAAGCAATTCAAGTGCTTATAAACCCTAATGAAGAGCTGCCGCAACTGCCTTCTACCAGACCACTGGCGATCTATGTTGTTTTGCCACCTGTTGGAGCAGTGTTTTCTCAGACCACCTTGTCTTCAAATATGGGTGGAGGTGCCGCATCGTCTAGTGTGATGGGGGAAAGCAGCGTTGGATCCATTACTACTTCCCTAAATCAGGGTCGGTAGAGATGTACGGCTGCCTTGTCTTCTCTCCCATATTCCCATTTTTTAATCGTGTCGGTTTATCGTAAACAGTATTAAGGTTTATCCTGTTTGTTTCTAATCCTCATTTTCAAACAAGTGTATCTCAGAATTCAGTAATTGTAATACCTATGTGCATCTTCTGAATAACAGGGGATTCATAAAAAAATGTTTGCCAGTTTACTCTTCAGCTAGAGTCACAGTTTGTGTCGCGTTATACAAGGTGTTTGTAAAATAGAGACGACTGTGCGACCGATATTTCTCATGTAAAATAATCAAATGAACATTGAGCAGCATATTTCATATCTGTATTTGTTGAGTTATTTGTCTAAAAATTTGAAGTGAAATTTCATTAGAGCAATTAAGTATAGTATATATATTAATCGGTAATTATAAAATTTTAAAATATATATTAAATTATTTTATAAAATTTAATATCTTTTTTTTTTGAAAATTTCCTTCCTTTGTTTATCTAACGATCTTTTATAAAGAAATTTCAAAAGTATGAAGATTAAGAAAGGACATAATTTTCTATAAAGTAAGTTATAAGTTTTGAAATTCAATGATGTTTTCCTAATGAGTTTGACCTTAGTTAGAAATTATCTACATATAGAATAATTCATTTAGGTCATAATTCAAATACTAATGTGAAGTCCAAAATATTTCTATTTGGCCTAAGAATATAAATTTTTTTTCTATAAGAGAATCATATATAAATTTTCATACATGAACATGTTCAAGTTTTAATATAATTTTATAATTAATTTTTTAAGGTTTTATGATGACATAATAGAAGTAATAGCTATAAATTTATAGCACTTGAATTGGGATAGTTTTTGGAATGAATATTCATGATAAATAGTACTTTAGAAATAGAAATTAGATGATTATAAATCCTCAATACACCTAAACATAAATAAAGAAGAAAGAGATATTTCTATATAATAGAAGGTTTCTCAACTCTAGCTTGTTCTTGCATTGGATGAATATCTCTAAAGTGGCGATTCCTCTCATACATTTCCGTACTTTATAACTTTACCAAGACATTAAAACTATTCCAAAATCTCCTTCTCAATACAAACTTAATATCATTCTTGTTGTATTGAAGCAAGGTCTATTGTGTTTATAAACATATTGCATTCTTAAAAAGATTAAAACACATTAATAAAAGACTATATTATATCACTTTAACTAAACCACACTATATAACTCAATAATTGATTAAAATGCATAATTGATGAAGGGTGCTCCCCTTAATACCACAACCACATAAGAGAAATAGAGAAACAACAACAACAATATGCAAGAACAGAAAATTGGCTTCTTATTATCTCCACAAATGTGGAATTACAAACTTTCAGAATTACAATATGCAAAGCCACATGGGCATTCCCTTACAATATTCTGTAGGACAAAGCCTCGAACTATTACCCAGAACTATTCTGAACTCCTAAGACAATAATACAGCCTTCTTTATATAGGCAATTTTCCACCGCCTGGAAGGTTCCAGAATTTTAGCCAATAAGGCCGACCAAACTTAGGATTATTTTATTTTACATTTTATTACATCATAGTCGGCTCAAGATAACCTTTGAAACCCGAACAGAAATTTTGAAGAAAATTATTTTTCGCCATTTCGGGTGGCCCAACTTCCGAAGACCATAAGTCATCACCAGTTGACCCGATCGGCTATTATAACCCCATTTCGGAAACGCCACGAAGCGCTCTACAGGCTTGACCTGCGCAAGCGCCCGTTATCCAAATTTTTGACCTCATCCGGGGCCTCTAAAGCCTTCAAAACTGAGTTCAAAGTTTCTGTACCCTGCTGCTAATACCGAAAATCTTCAATATCTTCCAATATACACTTGATCTGGCAATGAAACTTTACTGGCAGACTTATATGACCAAAATGAACCTCCAAGGAAGAAATCAAATCATTCTGAGCACATACGAAAATTACCAAAAATAGTAACTTTCCATAAATAGCAGCTCTGCACAAAATAACCCTTATTGAATAAAAATATAAATATTTTTGGGTGATGCAAGATTGCTCTTACACCCAGGATGCTCCTGCATCAGACACCCGGGGTAATTTGAGAAGTGACCCTGTCACAACTCAAGTGTGCAGAGGAAAACCAAGACGGTTAACCTCCTCCTTTGTTAGCCATGATGAATCTTCAACAGGTCGTCCTTTCCACTTGACCAGATATTCTTCATATGTCCTGTTCCTTGTGCTTCTGCCAACACGACTATCTAGTATATCTTCAATCTCCTTAGTGTCTGAACTAGTTGCTGGAATACTCCACTGTGCCGCTGTGATCTCATCTTCAACACCTCCCTCATGATACTCTGTCAGATCTGAAATGTTAAACACTGGTGAAATATTTAGCTCGGTAGGCAATTCTACCTCATATGCATTTGTTGAATCATGTTTCTTCAATATCCTGCATGGTCCAAACTTCTTCATTTTCAGCTTGTTATATGTACCAACTGGAAATCGCTCCTTCCGCAAATGAGCCATGACTTCATCACCAACCTGAAATTCCTTAGACCTCCTTTTCTCATCTGCCTTAACCTTATACTGTGCGTTCATCTTGGTAATATGCTTCCTCACCTCTTCATGGATGTTTTTCAAGTGTTCTACAAAATCTTCAGCTTCAGCACTACTTATTTCTCTTTTATCTATCTTCCTCAATTCAGATGCATTTCTTGGACTACTTCCATATACAATCTGGAATGGTGATTTACCAGTGCTCCTGTTGACAGAATTATTGTATGCAAATTCTGCCTGTGGTAAAATTAAATCCCATCCTGTTGGCTTATCTCCAACCAAACATCTCAGCAAATTTCCCAAACTCCTATTCACCACCTCTGTCTGTCCATCAGTTTGTGGATGATGTGATGAACTGAACTTCAAATCTGTCTTCAACTTCTTCCACAACGTACGCCAAAAATATCCAACAAACTTAGTGTCCCGATCTGAAACTATGGTCTTTGGAAAACCATGAAGTCTCACTACTTCTCTGAAAAACAATTATGCTACATGAACAGCATCATTAGTCTTCTTACAGGGAATGAAATGTGCCATCTTCGAAAATCTGTCAACCACTACAAAAATTGAATCATGTCCCCGCTGAGTCATCGGTAAATCAAGAACAAAGTTCATGCTGATATCCTCCCAAGGCTTCTCTGGTACAGGTAATGGCTGATACAATCCTGTATTCTGCTTCACTCCTTTTGCCATCTGACATACTCTGCAACTCTGTACAAACTTCTTCACATCTTGCTGCAATTGTGGCCAATAATAATTTTCACTAACCAAAGAAAGGGTTTTGTCACGACCAAAATGTCCAGCCAATCCTCCGCTATGCTTCTCCTTGATGAGATTCTCCCTCATAGAACTTCGTGGAATGCACAACTGACTCCCTCTGAATAGCATATCATCCTGGATGATGAAATCCAACCATTTCGTCCTGTCTAGAGTAACAGGTTCTGTACAAGCTTTCCAAGCTTCACCAAAATCAGGATCCTCTGGATACAAATTCTTGAGTTCCTTGAACCCAACCACTTCAATCTGCATTTCTGTCAGCAATAGTTGCCTTCTGCTAAGAGCATCTGCAACCCTATTAGACTTTCCACTCCTATGTTTCAAAACAAATGTATAACTCTGCAAAAACTCAACCCATTTCAAATGCCTCTGATTCAACTTTCCTTGACTATTCAAATATTGCAAAGCTTGATGATCAGTATACAAAACAAACTCCTTAGGAAGCAGATAATGTCTCCACTTCTTTAATGCCTGAACTATAGCATAAAATTTCTGATCATAAACAGAATATTTCCTCTTGGCATCATTTAACTTCTCACTGAAATAAGCAACAGGTTTACCTTCTTGGCTCATAACAGCTCCTATTGCAGTACCACTAGCATCACAATCTACTTGAAACACCTTATTAAAATCTGGAAGAGCTAAAACAGGTTGTTCTGTAACTTTTTGTTTCAACAATTGAAAACTCTTTTGTGCCCCATTAGTCCACTTAAACTCTTTTCTATCCCCTCTCATTGTTTCAGTCAAGGGACCACAAATACTGCTAAAATTTTTGATAAAATTTCTGTAAAAGCTAGCCAAACCATGAAAAGATCTTACCTCAGTAGCACTCCTTGGAGTAGGCCATTCAAAGATAGCCTGTACCTTCTCTGGGTCCATTTTTAGACCTTCTGCTGAAACTACAAATCCCAAATACACTAACTCTTTCTTCACAAAACTGCACTTCTTCAAATTAATCAACAATTTCTCATCTCTCAACTTCTCAAACACCATACGAATATGCATCATATGTTCCTCCAATGTCTTGCTAAAAATCAAAATATCATCTAGGTAAACAATGACAAACTTACCCAAAAATTCTTTCAGAACCTCGTTCATGAGCCGCATGAAAGTGCTCGGTGCATTAGTTAGCCCAAAAGGCATGACTAACCACTCATATAGTCCTTCCTTTGTCTTGAAGGTAGTCTTCCATTCATCGCCTTCTCTGATCTGATTCTGGTGATATCCACTCTTTAGATCTATTTTTGACAAATACACAGCTCCACTTAAACAATCCATAATATCATCCATTCGTGGCAATGGAAACCTATACTTGATTGTGATCTTGTTTATTGCTCTGAAATCTGTACACATCCTCCACTCTCCATTCTTCTTTGGTGCTAATACTGCTGGTACAGCACAGGGACTCAGACTCTCTCGAATCAACCCTTTCTGCAATAACTCGTGTACTTGTCTGTTCAACTCTTCACTTTCTGCTGGTGTCATTCTGTGTGCTGCCTTGTTTGGCAAATTGGCTCTTGGAATCAAATCCATCTGATGACTGATCTTCCTTACTGGTGGTAATCCATCAGGTACATTATCAGATACAATATCCTGAAACTCATTCAACAAATCTGCAACCTCTACAGGTACATCCTCTGCTTCTTCTTTACCAACTTTTGGAATTAAAGCAAAACACACATGCTCATGCCTCATACCATCTAAGAATTTTTTTCCATCAACAAATGTTATTCTTGCATTACCACATACCTTTTCTTCGGTCTCCTTCAATGGCTTTAGCTTATGTCGCACTCCATCCTTTGTCAGGGAATAGGTATTCGCACGGCCATCGTGTACAGCACATCTGTCAAACTGCCATGGTCTACCCAACAACATATGACATGCATCCATAGATATGATATCACACAATACCTCATCTTGGTATCCGCCAATCTTGAACTTCACCAGGCATTGTTCATTGACCATGACCTTGTGGTCATCCTGTACCTAGGCAATCCGATATGGATGTGGGTGTTTCTATCTCTTGAGCTTCAACTTTGTCACCATCTCTTCTGACACCAAATTGTAAGTGCTTCCACTATCAATAATCACATCACAACATTTACCTTCACACTTGCACCTGGTGCGAAACAGGCTTCTCCTTTGCTCAGGTTCATTCTCACCACTCAACAGGACTCTTCTGTTAATCAACGTTTCTCCTCTTTCAGCATCTTCAGAATTTGATGATCTGGCATCTTCATCTACATGTGCAACTCTGGCCTGGCCTTCATTTCTCCTGTCCGTTCTGCCTTGGCGCTGAGGACATTCAAATGCCCTATGACCTTCTTCTCCACAGTGAAAACATGTTCCACGAAAGCCACCTCTTCCAGATCCTTGTCCTCTTCCTCTTCCTCTCTGATCTCTATTATTCTAATCCTGGAAGCGATTGGAATTATTTCCTCGCTGATTCTGACTGCTACTGGCCTCATCCTTCTTTTTTGGATCTTCATTTCGGCCACCATATGATCGTCCACCAGATCGTCCACCGCGACCTCTTCCATTTTGTCTGCTCTCAAACTTCTTGTTCAGCTTTTCCTCTACTTTTAGGGCAAACTGGTATGCCTCTTCAATACTGTTCATTCGAACCAGATTCAGCTCCTCCTGAATGCTTGGCCTTAACCCATTAAGGTATCGGGCAACTTTCTCCTTATCAGCTTCTGCACGGCCTGTTCTGATGAGAAGTCGATAGAACTCCTCTGTATACTCCTGAACAGATTTTCCTGCTTGCTTCAAACTTTGCATTTTCTTCAGTAGGTCAAGCTCATAATCAACAGGAATCAACTGTCGCTTCAATTTTTCCACCATCCGATCCCATCTTGTGATTTGATCTTTCCCTCTTCTATTTCGCTCCAATTGAATTTCTTGCCACCATATCTTCCCATGACCCTTCAGTCTGGCCTTCGCAAATTTGACCCTATCAGGATCCTCAACAACTTCATACTCAAAATATTCCTCACATTTATTGATCCAGTCGATCAATTCCTCTGTGTTAAGATTTCTAGAAAATGTAGGAACCTCAATCTTAGGTCTTTTCCCAATCTTGGAAATCGCCCGAAAAAGTCTTTCTTCCTCATGGTTCACAATTTCAACTTCTCCTTCTTGATATTCTTCTTCGGCTTCATCCTCGCTTTCGTCTCTGACATTAAGATTCATTCCTCTGCGAATCTCTTCTTGCAATGCTCGCACTTGTCTCTGCAGCTCTCTAACCTCAGGTGTTACAACACCAGCTCTTCCACCACGTTCCCTTCGTGGAGGCATTTCCGCGATGCGCGCTGAAACCCTAGCCACGGTCCTGGTGCAAACTGCCTCACAGTCGGCGATCTGTTTACACACTCAAGAACTCCTGCTTTGATACCACTTGATGAAGGGTGCTCCCCTTAATACCACAACCACATAAGAGAAATAGAGAAACAACAACAACAATATGCAAGAATATAAAATTGGCTTCTTATTATCTCCACAAATGTGGAATTACAAACTTTCAGAATTACAATATGCAAAGCCACATGGGCATTCCCTTACAATATTCTGTAGGACAAAGCCTCGAACTATTACCCAGAACTATTCTAAACTCCTAAGACAATAATACAGCCTTCCTTATATAGGCAATTTTCCACAGCCTGGAAGGTTCCAGAATTTTAGCCAATAAGGCCGACCAAATTTAAGATTATTTTATTTTACATTTTATTAGATCATAGTCGGCTCAAGATAACCTTTGAAACCCGAACAGAAATTTTGAAGAAAATTATTTTTCGCCATTTCGGGTGGCCCAACTTCCGAAGACCATAAGTCATCACCAGTTGACCCGATCGGCTATTATAACCCCATTTCGGAAACGCCACGAAGCGCTCTACAGGCATGTTCAAAACAAGCGCCCGTCACGCAAATTTTCGACCTCATCCGGGGCCTATAAAGCCTTCAAAACTGAGTTCAAAGTTTCTGTACCCTACTGCCAATACCGAAAATCTTCAATATCTTCCAATATACACTTGATCTGGCAATGAAACTTTACTGGCAGACTTATATGACCAAAATGAACCTCCAAGAAAGAAATCAAATCATTCTGAGCACATACGAAAATTACCAAAACTAGTAACTTTCCATAAATAGCAGCTCTGCACAAAATAACCCTTATTGAATAAAAACATAAATATTTTTGGGTGATGCAAGATTGCTCTTACACCCAGGATGCTCCTGCATCAGACACCCGGGGTAATTTGAGAAGTGACCCTGTCACAACTCAAGTGTGCAGAGGAAAACCAAGACGGTTAACCTCCTCCTTTGTTAGCCATGATGAATCTTCAACAGGTCGTCCTTTCCACTTGACCAGATATTCTTCATATGTCCTGTTCCTTGTGCTTCTGCCAACACGACTATCCAGTATATCTTCAATCTCCTTAGTGTCTGAACTAATTGCTGGAATACTCCACTGTGCCGCTATGATCTCATCTTCAACACCTCCCTCATGATACTCTGTCAGATCTGAAATGTTAAACACTGGTGAAATATTTAGCTCGGTAGGCAATTCTACCTCATATGCATTTCCTGAATCATGTTTCTTCAATATCCTGCATGGTCCAAACTTTTTCATTTTCAGCTTGTTATATGTACCAACTGGAAACCGCTCCTTCCGCAAATGAATCATGACTTCATCACAACCTGAAATTCCTTATACCTCCTTTTCTCACTTGCCTTAGCCTTATACTGTGCGTTCATCTTGGTAATATGCTTCCTCACCTCTTCATGGATGTTCTTCAAGTGTTCTGCAAAATCTTCAGCTTCAGCACTACTTATTTCTCTTTTATCTATCTTCCTCAATTCAGATGCATTTCTTGGACTACTTCCATATACAATCTAGAATGGTGATTTACCAGTGCTCCTGTTGACAGAATTATTGTATGCAAATTCCGCCTGTGGTAAAATCAAATCCCATTCTGTTGGCTTATCTCCAACCAAACATCTCAGCAAATTTCCCAAACTCCTATTCACCACCTCTGTCTGTCCATCAGTCTGTGGATGATGTGATGAACTCAACTTCAAATCTGTCTTCAACTTCTTCCACAACGTACGCCAGAAATATCTAACAAACTTAGTGTCCCGATCTGAAAATATGGTCTTTGGCAAACCATGAAGTCTCACTACTTCTCTGAAAAATAATTCTGCTACATGAACACCATCATTAGTCTTCTTGCAGGGAATGAAATGTGCCATCTTCGAAAATCTGTCAACCACTACAAAAATTTAATCATGTCCCCGCTGAGTCCTCGGTAAACCAAGAACAAAGTCCATGCTGATATCCTCCCAAGGCTTCTCTGGTACAGGTAATGGCTGATACAATCCTGTATTCTGCTTCACTCCTTTTGCCATCTGACATACTCTGCAACTCTGTACAAACTTCTTCACATCTTGCTGCAATTGTGGCCAATAATAATTTTCACTAACCAAAGAAAGAGTTTTGTCACGACCAAAATGTCCAGCCAATCCTCCGCTATGCTTTTCCTTGATGAGATTCTCCCTCATAGAACTTCGTGGAATGCACAACTGAGTCCCTCTGAATAGCATATCATCCTGGATGATGAAATCCAACCATTTCGTCCTGTCTAGAGTAACAGGTTCTGTACAAGCTTTCCAAGCTTCACCAAAATCAGGATCCTCTGGATACAAATTCTTGAGTTCCTTGAACCCAACCACTTCAATCTGCATTTCTGTCAGCAATAGTTGCCGTTTGCTAAGAGCATCTGCAACCCTATTAGACTTTCCACTCCTATGTTTCAAAACAAATGTATAACTCTGCAAAAACTCAACCCATTTCAAATGCCTCTGATTCAACTTTCCTTGACTATTCAAATATTGCAAAGCTTGATGATCAGTATACAAAACAAACTCCTTAGGAAGCAGATAATGTCTCCACTTCTTTAATGCCTGAACTATAGCATAAAATTCCTGATCATAAACAGAATATTTCCTCTTGGCATCATTTAACTTCTCACTGAAATAAGCAACAGGTTTACCTTCTTGGCTCATAACAGCTCCTATTGCAGTACCACTAGCATCACAATCTACTTGAAACACCTTATTAAAATCTAGAAGTGCTAAAACAGGTTGTTCTGTAACTTTTTGTTTCAACAATTGAAAACTCTTTTCTGCCCCATTAGTCCACTTAAACTCTTTTCTATCCCCTCTCATTGTTTCAGTCAAGGGACCACAAATACTGCTAAAATTTCTGATAAACTTTCTGTAAAAGCTAGCCAAACCATGAAAAGATCTTACCTCAGTAGCACTCCTTGGAGTAGGCCATTCAAGGATAGCCTGTACCTTCTCTGGGTCCATTTTTAGACCTTCTGCTGAAACTACAAATCTCAAATACACTAACTCTTTCTTCACAAAACTGCACTTCTTCAAATTAATCAACAATTTCTCATCTCTCAACTTCTCAAACACCATACGAATATGCATCATATGTTCCTCCAATGTCTTGCTAAAAATCAAAATATCATCTAGGTAAACAATGACAAACTTACCCAGAAATTCTTTCAGAACCTCGTTCATGAGCCGCATGAAAGTGCTTGGTGCATTGGTTAGCCCAAAAGGCATGACTAACCACTCATATAGTCCTTCCTTTGTCTTGAAGGCAGTCTTCCATTCATCGCCTTCTCTGATCCGAATCTAGTGATATCCACTCTTCAGATCTATCTTTGAGAAATACACAGCTCCATTTAAACAATCCATAATATCATCCATTCGTGGCAATGGAAACCTATGCTTGATTGTGATCTTGTTTATTGCTCTGGAATCTATACACATCCTCCACTCTCCATTCTTCTTTGGTGCTAATACTGCTGGTACAGCACAGGGACTCAGACTCTCTCGAATCAACCCTTTCTGCAATAACTCGTGTACTTGTCTGTTCAACTCTTCACTTTCTGCTAGTGTCATTCTGTGTGCTGCCTTGTTTGGCAAACTGGCTCCTGGAATCAAATCCATCTGATGACTGATCTTCCTTACCGGTGGTAATCCATCAGGTACATTATCAGATACAATATCCTGAAACTCATTCAACAAATCTGCAACCTCTACAGGTACATCCTCTGCTTCTTCTTTACCAACTTTCGGAATTAAAGCAAAACACACATGCTCATACCTCATACCATTTAGGAATTTTCTTCCATCAACAAATGTTATTCTTGCATTACCACATACCTTTTCTTCGGTCTCCTTCAATGGGTTTAGCTTATGTCGCACTCCATCCTTTGTCAGGGAATAGGTATTCGCACGGCCATCGTGTACAACACATCTGTCAAACTGCCATGGTCTACCCAACAACATATGACATGCATCCATAGATATGATATCACACAATACCTCATCTTGGTATCCGCCAATCTTGAACTTCACCAGGCATTGTTCATTGACCATGACCTTGTGGTCATCCTGTACCTAGGCAATCCGATATGGATGTGGGTGTTTCTGTCTCTTGAGCTTCAACTTTGTCACCATCTCTTCTGACACCAAATTGTCAGTTCTTCCACTATCAATAATCACATCACAACATTTACCTTCACACTTGCACCTGGTGCGAAACAAGCTCCTCCTTTGCTCAGGTTCATTCTCACCACTCAACAGGACTCTTCTGTTAATCAACGTTTCTCCTCTTTCAGCATCTTCAGAATTTGATGATCTGGCATCTTCATCTACATGTGCAACTCTGGCCTGGCCTTCATTTCTCCTGTCCGTTCTGCCTTGGCGCTGAGGACATTCAAATGCCCTATGACCTTCTTCTCCACAGTGAAAACATGTTCCACGAAAGCCACCTCTTCCAGATCCTTGTCCTCTTCCTCTTCCTCTCTGATCTCTATTATTCTAATCCTGGAAGCGATTGGAATTATTTCCTCGCTGATTCTGACTGCTACTGGCCTCATCCTTCTTTTTTGGATCTTCATTTCGGCCACCATATGATCGTCCACCAGATCGTCCACCGCGACCTCTTCCATTTTGTCTGCTCTCAAACTTCTTGTTCAGCTTTTCCTCTACTTTTAGGGCAAACTGGTATGCCTCTTCAATACTGTTCATTCGAACCAGATTCAGCTCCTCCTGAATGCTTGGCCTTAACCCATTAAGGTATCGGGCAACTTTCTCCTTATCAGCTTCTGCATGGCCTGTTCTGATGAGAAGTCGAGAGAACTCCTCTGTATACTCCTGAACAGATTTTCCTGCTTGCTTCAAACTTTGCATTTTCTTCAGTAGGTCAAGCTCATAATCAACAGGAATGAACTGTCACTTCAATTTTTCCACCATCCGATCCCATCTTGTGATTTTATCTTTCCCTCTTCTATTTCGCTCCAATTGAATTTCTTGCCACAATATCTTCGCATGACCCTTCAGTCTGGCCTTCGCAAATTTGACCCTATCAGGATCCTCAACATCTTCATACTCAAAATATTCCTCACATTCATTGATCCAGTCGATCAATTCCTCTGGGTTAAGATTTCCAGAAAATGTAGGAACCTCAATCTTAGGTCTTTTTCCAATCTTGGAAATCACCCGAAAAAATCTTTCTTCCTCATGGTTCACAATTTCAACTTCTCCTTCTTGATATTCTTCTTCGGCTTCATCCTCGCTTTCGTCTCTGACATTAAGATTCATTCCTCTGCTAATCTCTTCTTGCAATGCTCGCACTTGTCTCTGCAGCTCTCTAACCTCAGGTGTTACAACACCAGCTCTTCCACCACGTTCCTTTCGTGGAGACATTTTCGCGATGCGCGCTGAAACCCTAGCCACGGTCCTGGTGCAAAATACCTCACAGTCGGCGATCTGTTTACACACTCAAGAACTCCTGCTCTGATACCACTTGATAAAGGGTGCTCTCCTTAATACCACAACCACATAAGAGAAATAGAGAAACAACAACAACAATATGCAAGAACAGAAAATTGGCTTCTTATTATCTCCACAAATGTGGAATTACAAACTTTCAAAATTACAATATGCAAAGCCACATGGGCATTCATTTAAAATATTCTGTAGGACAAAGCCTCGAACTATTACCCAGAACTATTCTGAACTTCTAAGACAATAATACAGCCTTCCTTATATAGACAATTTTTCACCGCCTGGAAGGTTCCAGAATTTTAGCCAATAAGGCCGACCAAACTTAGGATTATTTTATTTTACATTTTATTACATCATAGTCGGTTCAAGATAACCTTTGAAACCCGAACAGAAATTTTGAAGAAAATTATTTTTTGCCATTTCGGGTGGTCCAACTTCCGAAGACCATAAGTCATCACCAGTTGACCCGATCGGCTATTATAACCCCATTTCAGAAACGCCACGAAGCGCTCTACAGGCTTGAACTGCGCAAGCGCCCGTCACCCAAATTTTCAACCTCATCCGGGGCCTCTAAAGCCTTCAAAACTGAGTTCAAAGTTTCTGTACCCTGCTGCCAATACCGAAAATCTTCAATATCTTCCAATATACACTTGATCTGGCAATGAAACTTTACTGGCAGACTTATATGACCAAAATGAACCTCCAAGAAAGAAATCAAATCATTCTGAGCACATACGAAAATTACCAAAAATAGTAACTTTTCATAAATAGCAGCTCTGCACAAAATAACCCTTATTGAATAAAAACATAATTATTTTTGGGTGATGCAAGATTGCTCTTACACCCAGGATGCTCATGCATCAGACACCCGGGGTAATTTGAGAAGTGACCCTGTCACAACTCAAGTGTGCAGAGGAAAACTAAGATGGTTAACCTCCTCCTTTGTTAGCCATGATGAATCTTCAACAGGTCGTCCTTTCCACTTGACCAGATATTCTTCATATGTCCTGTTCCTTGTGCTTCTACCAACACGACTATCCAGTATATCTTCAATCTCGTTAGTGTCTAAAATAGTTGCTGGAATACTCCACTGTGCCGCTGTGATCTCATCTTCAACACCTCCCTCATGATACTCTGTCAGATCTGAAATGTTAAACACTCGTGAAATATTTAGCTCGGTAGGCAATTCTACCTCATATGCATTTCCTGAATCATGTTTCTTCAATATCCTGCATGGTCCAAACGTCTTCATTTTCAGCTTGTTATATGTACCAACTGGAAACCGCTCCTTCCGCAAATGAACCATGACTTCATCACCAACCTGAAATTCCTTATACCTCCTTTTCTCATCTGCCTTAGCTTTATACTGTGTGTTCATCTTGGTAATATGCTTCCTCACCTCTTCATGGATGTTCTTCAAGTGTTCTGCAAAATCTTCAGCTTCAGCACTACTTATTTCTCTTTTATCTATCTTCCTCAATTCAGATGCATTTCTTGGACTACTTCCATATACAATCTGGAATGGTGATTTACCAGTGCTCTTGTTGACAGAATTATTGTATGCAAATTCCGCCTGTGGTAAAATCAAATCCCATCCTGTTGGCTTATCTCCAACCAAACATCTCAGCAAATTTCTCAAACTCCTATTCACCACCTCTGTCTGTCCATCAGTCTGTGGATGATGTGATGAACTGAACTTCAAATCTCTCTTCAACTTCTTCCACAACGTACGTCAAAAATATCGAACAAACTTAGTGTCCCGATCTGAAACTATGGTCTTTGACAAACCATGAAGTCTCACTACTTCTCTGAAAAACAATTCTGCTACATGAACAGCATCATTAGTCTTCTTGCAGGGAATGAAATGTGCCATCTTCGAAAATCTGTCAACCACTACAAAAATTGAATCATGTCCCCGCTGAGTCCTCGGTAAACAAAGAACAAAGTCCATGCTGATATCCTCCCAAGGCTTCTCTGGTACAGGTAATGGCTGATACAATCCTGTATTCTGCTTCACTCCTTTTGCCATCTGACATACTTTGCAACTCTGTACAAACTTCTTCACATCTTGCTGCAATTGTGGCCAATAATAATTTTCACTAACCAAAGAAAGGGTTTTGTCACGACCAAAATGTCCAGCCAATCCTCCTCTATGCTTCTCCTTGATGAGATTCTCCCTCATAGAACTTCGTGGAATGCACAACTGACTCCCTCTGAATAGCATATCATCATGGATGATGAAATCCAACCATTTCGTCCTGTCTAGAGTAACAAGTTCTATTCAAGCTTTCCAAGCTTCACCAAAATGAGGATCCTCTGGATACAAATTTTTGAGTTCCTTGAACCCAACCACTTCAATCTGCATTTCTGTCAGCAATAGTTGCCTTCTGCTAAGAGCATCTGCAACTCTATTAGACTTTCCACTCCTATGTTTCAAAACAAATGTATAACTCTGCAAAAACTCAACCCATTTCAAATGCCTCTGATTCAACTTTCCTTGACTATTCAAATATTGCAAAGCTTGATGATCAGTATACAAAACAAACTCCTTAGGAAGCAGATAATGTCTCCACTTCTTTAATGCCTGAACTATAGCATAAAATTTTTGATCATAAACAGAATATTTCCTCTTGGCATCATTTAACTTCTCACTGAAATAAGCAACAGGTTTACCTTCTTGGCTCATAACAGCTCCTATTGCAGTACCACTAGCATCACAATCTACTTGAAACACGTTATTAAAATCTGGAAGTGCTAAAACAAGTTGTTCTGTAACTTTTTGTTTCAACAATTGAAAACTCTTTTTTGCCCCATTAGTCCACTTAAACTCTTTTCTATCCCCTCTCATTGTTTCAGTCAAAGGACCACAAATACTGTTAAAATTTCTGATAAACTTTCTGTAAAAGCTAGCCAAACCATGAAAAGATCTTACCTCAGTAGCACTCCTTGGAGTAGGCCATTCAAGGATAGCCTGTACCTTCTCTGGGTCCATTTTTAGACCTTCTGCTGAAACTACAAATCCCAAATACAGTAACTCTTTCTTCACAAAACTGCACTTCTTCAAATTAATCAACAATTTCTCATCTCTCAACTTCTCAAACACCATACGAATATGCATCATATGTTCCTCCAATGTCTTGCTAAAAATCAAAATATCATCTAGGTAAACAATGACAAACTTACCCAGAAATTCTTTCAGAACCTCGTTCATGAGCCGCATGAAAGTGCTCGGTGCATTGGTTAGCCCAAAAGGCATGACTAACCACTCATATAGTCCTTCCTTTGTCTTGAAGGCAGTCTTCCATTCATCGCCTGCTCTGATCCAAATCTGGTGATATCCACTATTCAGATCTATCTTTGAGAAATACACAGCTCCACTTAAACAATCCATAATATCATCCATTCGTGGTAATGGAAACCTATACTTGATTGTGATCTTGTTTATTGCTCTGGAATCTGTACACATCCTCCACTCTCCATTCTTCTTTGGTGCTAATACTGCTGGTACAGCACAGGGACTCAGACTCTCTCGAATCAACCCTTTCTGCAATAACTCGTGTACTTGTCTGTTCAACTCTTCACTTTCTTTTGGTGTCATTCTGTGTGCTGCCTTGTTTGGCAAACTGGCTCCTGAAATCAAATCCATCTGATGACTGATCTTGCTTACCGGTGGTAATCTATCAGGTACATTATCAGATACAATATCCTGAAACTCATTCAACAAATCTGCAACCTCTACAAGTACATCCTCTGCTTCTTCTTTACCAACTTTTGGAATTAAAGCAAAACACACATGCTCATGCCTCATACCATCTAGGAATTTTCTTCCATCAACAAATGTTATTCTTGCATTACCACATACCTTTTCTTCGGTCTCCTTCAATGGCTTTAGCTTATGTCGCACTCCATCTTTTGTCAGGGAATAGGTATTCGCACGGCCATCGTGTACAGCATATTTGTCAAACTGCCATGGTCTACCCAACAACATATGACATGCATCCATAGATATGATATCACACAATACCTCATCTTGGTATCCGCCAATCTTGAACTTCACCAGGCATTGTTCATTGACCATGACATTGTGGTCATCCTGTAGCCAGGCAATCCGATATGGATGTGGGTGTTTCTGTCTCTTGAGCTTCAACTTTGTCGACATCTCTTCTGACACCAAATTGTCAGTGCTTCCACTATCAATAATCACATCACAACATTTACCTTCACACTTGCACCTGGTGCGAAACAGGCTCCTCCTTTGCTCAGGTTCATTCTCACCACTCAACAGGACTCTTCTGTTAATCAACGTTTCTCCTCTTTCAGCATCTTCAGAATTTGATGATCTGACATCTTCATCTACATGTGCAACTCTGGCCTGCCCTTCATTTCTCCTGTCCGTTCTGCCTTGGCGCTGAGGACATTCAAATGCCCTATGACCTTCTTCTCCACAGTGAAAACATGTTCCACGGAAGCCACCTCTTCCAGATCCTTGTCCTCTTCCTCTTCCTCTCTGATCTCTATTATTCTGATCCTGGAAGCGATTGGAATTATTTTCTCGCCGATTCTGACTGCTACTGGCCTCATCCTTCTTTTTTGGATCTTCATTTTTGCCACCATATGATCGTCCACCAGATCGTCCACCGCGACCTCTTCCATTTTGTCTGCTCTCAAACTTCTTGTTCAGCTTTTCCTCTACTTTTAGGGCAAACTGGTATGCCTCTTCAATACTGTTCATTCGAATCAGTTTCAGCTCCTCCTGAATGCTTGGCCTTAACCCATTAAGGTATCGGGCAACTTTCTCCTTATCAGCTTCTGCATGGCCTGTTCTGATGAGAAGTCGATAGAACTCCTCTGTATACTCCTGAACAGATTTTCCTGCTTGATTCATAATTTGCATTTTCTTCAGTAGGTCAAGCTCATAATCAACAGGAATGAACTGTCGCTTCAATTTTTCCACCATCCGATCCCATCTTGTGATTTTATCTTTCCCTCTTCTATTTCGCTCCAATTGAATTTCTTGCCACCATACTCAAAATATTCCTCACATTCATTGATCCAGTCGATCAATTCCTCTGGGTTAAAATTTCCAGAAAATGTAGGAACCTCAATCTTAGGTCTTTTCCCAATCTTGGAAATCGCCCGAAAAAATCTTTCTTCCTCATGGTTCACAATTTCAACTTCTCCTTCTTGATATTCTTCTTCGGCTTCATCCTCTCTTTCGTCTCTGACATTAAGATTCATTCATCTACGAATCTCTTCTTGCAATGCTCGCACTTGTCTCTGCAGCTCTCTAACCTCAGGTGTTACAACACCAGCTCTTCCACCACGTTCCCTTCGTGGAGGTATTTCCGCGATACGCGCTGAAACCCTAGCCACGGTCCTGGTGCAAACTGCCTCACAGTCGGCGATCTGTTTACACACTTAAGAACTCCTCCTCTGATACCACTTGATGAAGGGTGCTCCCCTTAATACCACAACCACATAAGAGAAATAGAGAAACAACAACAATAATATGCAAGAACAGAAAATTGGCTTCTTATTATCTCCACAAATGTGGAATTACAAACTTTCAGAATTACAATATGCAAAGCCACATGGGCATTCCCTTACAATATTCTGTAGGACAAAGCTTCGAACTATTACCCATAACTATTCTGAACTCTTAAGACAATAATACAACCTTCCTTATATAGGCAATTTTCCACCGCCTGGAAGGTTCCAAAATTTTAGCCAATAAGGCCGACCAAACTTAGGATTATTTTATTTTACATTTTATTACATCATAGTTGGCTCAAGATAACCTTTGAAACGTGAACAAAAATTTTGAAGAAAATTATTTTTCGCCATTTCCGGTGGCCGAACTTCCGAAGACCATAAGTCATCACCAGTTGACCCGATTGGCTATTATACCCCATTTCGGAAATGCCACGAAGCGCTCTACAGGCTTGACCTACGCAAGCGCCCGTCACCCAAATTTTCGACCTCATCCAGGGCCT
The DNA here is from genome assembly GCA_027943335.1 of Chamaecyparis obtusa. NCBI lineage: Eukaryota > Viridiplantae > Streptophyta > Pinopsida > Cupressales > Cupressaceae > Chamaecyparis > Chamaecyparis obtusa. The sequence goes on along the minus strand of BSBK01001541.1, from coordinate 1,249,565 downwards.
CTAAAGCTTTCAAAAACTGAGTTCAAAGTTTCTGTACCCTGCTGCTAATACCGAAAATCTTCAATATCTTCCAATATACACTTGATCTGGCAATGAAACTTTACTGGCAGACTTATATGACCAAAATGAACCTCCAAGAAATAAATTAAATCATTCTGAGCACATACGAAAATTACCAAAAATAGTAACTTTCCATAAATAGCAGCTCTGCACAAAATAACCCTTATTGAATAAAAACATAAATATTTTTGGGTGAGGCAAGATTGCTCTTACACCCAGGATGCTCCTGTATCAGACACCCAGGGTAATTTGAGAAGTGACCCTGTCACAACTCAAGTGTGCAGAGGAAAACCAAGACGGTTAACCTCCTCCTTTATTAGCCATGATGAATCTTCAACAGATCGTCCTTTCCACTTGACCAGATATTATTCATATGTCCTGTTCCTTGTGCTTCTGCCAACACGACTATCTAGTATATCTTCAATCTCCTTAGTGTCTGAACTAGTTGCTGGAATACTCCACTGTGCCGCTGTGATCTCATCTTCAACACCTCCCTCATGATACTATGTCAGATCTGAAATGTTAAACACTGGTGAAATATTTAGCTCGGTAGGCAATTCTACCTCATATGCATTTCCTGAATCATGTTTCTTCAATATCCTGCATGGTCCAAACTTCTTCATTTTCAGCTTGTTATATGTACCAACTGGAAACCGCTCCTTCCGTAAATGAACCATGACTTCATCACCAACCTAAAATTCTTTATACCTCCTTTTCTCATCTGCCTTAGCCTTATACTGTGCGTTCATCTTGGTAATATGCTTCCTCACCTCTTCATGGATGTTCTTCAAGTGTTCTGCAAAATCTTCAGCTTCAGCACTACTTATTTCTCTTTTATCTATCTTCCTCAGTTCAGATGCATTTCTTGGACTACTTCCATATACAATCTGGAATGGTGATTTACCAGTGCTCCTGTTGACAGAATTATTATATGCAAATTTCGCCTGTGGTAAAATCAAATCCCATCTTGTTGGCTTATCTCCAACCAAACATCTCAGCAAATTTCCCAAACTCCTATTCACCACCTCTGTCTGTCCATCAGTCTGTGGATGATGTGATGAACTGAACTTCAAATCTCTCTTCAACTTCTTCCACAACGTACGCCAGAAATATCTAACAAACTTAGTGTCCCGATCTGAAACTATGGTCTTTGGCAAACCATGAAGTCTCACTACTTTTCTGAAAAACAATTCTGCTACATGAACAACATCATTAGTCTTCTTGCAGGGAATGAAATGTGCCATCTTCGAAAATCTGTCAACCACTACAAAAATTGAATCATGTCCCCGCTGAGTCCTCGGTAAACCAAGAACAAAGTCCATGCTGATATCCTCCCAAGGCTTCTCTGGTACAGGTAATGGCTGATACAATCCTGTATTCTGCTTCACTCCTTTTGCCATCTGACATACTCTGCAACTCTGTACAAACTTCTTCACATCTTGCTGCAATTGTGGCCAATAATAATTTTCACTAACCAAAGAAAGGGTTTTGTCACGACCAAAATATCCAGCCAATTCTCCGCTATGCTTCTCCTTGATGAGATTCTCCCTCATAGAACTTCGTGGAATGCACAACTGACTCCCTCTGAATAGCATATCATCCTGGATGATGAAATACAACCATTTCGTCCTATCTAGAGTAACAGGTTCTGTACAAGCTTTTCAAGCTTCACCAAAATCAGGATCCTATGGATACAAATTTTTGAGTTCCTTGAACCCAACCACTTCAATCTGCATTTCTGTCAGCAATAGTTGCCTTCTGCTAAGAGCATCTGCAACCCTATTAGACTTTCCACTCCTATGTTTCAAAACAAATGTATAACTCTGCAAAAACTCAACCCATTTCAAATGCATCTGATTCAACTTTCCTTGACTATTCAAATATTGCAAAGCTTGATGATCAGTATACAAAACAAACTCCTTGGGAAGCAGATAATGTCTCCACTTCTTTAATGCCTAAACTATAGTATAAAATTCCTGATCATAAACAGAATATTTCCTCTTGGCATCATTTAACTTCTCACTGAAATAAGCAACAGGTTTACCTTCTTGGCTCATAACAGCTCCTATTGCAGTACCACTAGCATCACAATCTACTTGAAACACATTATTAAAATCTGGAAGTGTTAAAATAGGTTGTTCTGTAACTTTTTGTTTCAACAATTGAAAACTCTTTTGTGCCCCATTAGTCCACTTAAACTCTTTTCTATCCCCTCTCATTGTTTCAGTCAAGGGACCACAAATACTGCTAAAATTTTTGATAAACTTTCTGTAAAAGCTAGCCAAACCATGAAAATATCTTACCTCAGTAGCACTCCTTGGAGTAGGCTATTCAAGGATAGCCTGTACCTTCTCTGGGTCCATTTTTAGACCTTCTGCTGAAACTACAAATCTCAAATACACTAACTTTTTCTTCACAAAACTGCACTTCTTCAAATTAATCAACAATTTCTCATCTCTCAACTTCTCAAACACCATACGAATATGCATCATATGTTCCTCCAATGTCTTGCTAAAAATCAAAATATCATCTAGGTAAACAATGACAAACTTACCCAGAAATTTTTTCAGAACCTCGTTCATGAGCCGCATGAAAGTGCTTGGTGCATTGGTTAGCCCAAAAGGCATGACTAACCACTCATATAGTCCTTCCTTTATCTTTAAGGCAGTCTTCCGTTCATCGCCTTCTCTGATCGGAATCTGGTGATATCCACTCTTCAGATCTATCTTTGAGAAATACACAGCTCCACTTAAACAATCCATAATATCATCCATTCGTGGCAATGGAAACCTATACTTGATTGTGATCTTGTTTATTGCTCTGGAATCTGTAGACATCCTCCACTCTCCATTCTTCTTTGGTGCTAATACTGCTGGTACATCACAGGGACTCAGACTCTCTCGAATCAACCTTTTCTCCAATAACTCGTGTACTTGTCTGTTCAACTCTTCACTTTCTGCTGGTGTCATTCTGTGTGCTGCCTTGTTTGGAAAACTGGCTCCTGGAATCAAATCCATCTGATGACTGATCTTCCTTACCGGTGGTAATCCATCAGGTACATTATCAGATACAATATCCTGAAACTCATTCAACAAATCTGCAACCTCTACAGGTACATCCTCTGCTTCTTCTTTACCAACTTTTGGAATTAAAGCAAAACACACATGCTCATGCCTCATACCATCTAGGAATTTTCTTCCATCAACAAATGTTATTCTTGCATTACCACATACCTTTTCTTCGGTCTCCTTCAATGGCTTTAGCTTATGTCGCACTCCATCCTTTATCAGGGAATAGGTATTCGCACGGCCATCGTGTACAGCACATCTGTCAAACTGCCATGGTCTACCCAACAACATATGACATGCATCCATAGATATGATATCACACAATACCTCATCTTGGTATCCGCCAATCTTGAACTTCACCAGGCATTGTTCATTGACCATGACCTTGTGGTCATCCTGTACCCAGGCAATCCGATATGGATGTGGGTGTTTCTGTCTCTTGAGCTTCAACTTTGTCACCATCTTTTCTGACACCAAATTATCAGTGCTTCCACTATCAATAATCACATCACAACATTTATTTTCACACTTGCATCTGGTGCGAAACAGGCTCCTCCTTTGCTCAGGTTCATTCTCACCACTCAATAGGACTCTTCTGTTAATCAACGTTTCTCCTCTTTCAGTATCTTCAGAATTTGATGATCTGGCATCTTCATCTACATGTGCAACTCTAGCCTGGCTTATATTTCTCCTGTCCGTTGCTGCAATTATGGCCAATAATAATTTTCACTAACCAAAAAAAGGGTTTTATCACGACCAAAATGTCCAGCCAATCCTCCGCTATGCTTCTCCTTGATGAGATTCTCCCTCATAGAACTTTGTGGAATAAACAACTGACTCCCTCTGAATAGCATATCATCCTGGATGATGAAATCCAACCATTTCGTCCTGTCTAGAGTAACAGATTCTGTACAAGCTTTTCAAGCTTCACCAAAATCAGGATCCTCTGGATACAAATTCTTGAGTTCCTTGAACCCAACCACTTCAATTTGTATTTCTGTCAGCAATAGTTGCCTTCTGCTAAGAGCATCTGCAACCCTATTAGACTTTCTACTCCTATGTTTCAAAACAAATGTATAACTCTGCAAAAACTCAAGCCATTTTAAATGCCTCTGATTCAACTTTCCTTGACTATTCAAATATTGCAAAGCTTGATGATCAGTATACAAAACAAACTCCTTAGGAAGCAGATAATGTCTCCACTTCTTTAATGCCTGAACTATAGCATAAAATTTCTGATCATAAACAGAATATTTCTTCTTGGCATCATTTAACTTCTCACTGAAATAAGCAACAGGTTTACCTTCTTGGCTCATAACAGCTCCTATTGCAGTACCACTAGCATCACAATCTACTTGAAATACCTTATTAAAATCTGGAAGTGCTAAAACAAGTTGTTCTGTAACTTTTTGTTTCAACAATTGAAAACTCTTTTCTGCCCCATTAGTCCACTTAAACTCTTTTCTATCCCCTCTCATTGTTTCATTCAAGGGACCACAAATACTGCTAAAATTTTTGATAAACTTTCTGTAAAAGCTAGCCAAACCATGAAAAGATCTTACCTCAGTAGCACTCCTTGGAGTAGGCCATTCAAGGATAGCCTGTACCTTCTCTAGGTCCATTTTTAGACCTTCTGCTGAAACTACAAATCCCAAATACACTAACTCTTTCTTCATAAAACTGCACTTCTTCAAATTAATCAACAATTTCTCATCTCTCAACTTCTCAAACACCATATGAATATGCATCATATGTTCCTCCAATGTCTTGCTAAAAATCAAAATATCATCTAGGTAAACAATGACAAGCTTACCCAGAAATTCTTTCAGAACCTCGTTCATGAGCCGCATGAAAGTGCTCGGTGCATTGGTTAGCCCAAAAGGCATGACTAACCACTCATATAGTCCTTCCTTTGCCTTGAAGGCAGTCTTCCATTCATCGCTTTCTCTGATCCGAATCTGGTGATATCCACTCTTCAGATCTATCTTTGAGAAATACACAGCTCCACTTAAACAATCCATAATATCATCCATTCGTGGCAATGGAAACCTATACTTGATTGTGATCTTGTTTATTGCTCTGGAATCTGTACACATCCTCCACTCTCCATTCTTCTTTGGTGCTAATACTGCTAGTACAGCACAGGGACTCAGACTCTCTCGAATCAACCTTTTTTACAATAACTCGTGTACTTGTCTGTTCAACTCTTCACTTTCTGGCTGGTGTCATTCTGTGTGCTGCCTTGTTTGGCAAACTGGCTCCTGGAATCAAATCCATCTGATGACTGATCTTCCTTACCGGTGGTAATCCATCAGGTACATTATCAGATACAATATCTTGAAACTCATTCAACAAATCTGCAACCTCTACAGGTACATCCTCTGCTTCTTCTTTACCAATTTTTGGAATTAAAGCAAAACACACATGCTCATGCCTCATACCATCTAGGAATTTTCTTCCATCAACAAATGTTATTCTTGCATTACCACATACCTTTTCTTCGGTCTCCTTCAATGGCTTTAGCTTATGTCGCACTACATCCTTTGTCAGGGAATAGGTATTCGCACGGCCATCGTGTACAACACATCTGTCAAACTGCCATAGTCTACCCAACAACATATGACATGCATCCATAGATATGATATAACACAATACCTCATCTTGGTATCCGCCAATCTTGAACTTCACCAGGCATTGTTCATTGACCATGACCTTGTGGTCATCCTGTACCCAAGCAATCCGATATGGATGTGGGTGTTTCTGTCTCTTGAGCTTCAACTTTGTCACCATCTCTTCTGACACCAAATTGTCAGTGCTTCCACTATCAATAATCACATCACAATATTTACCTTCACACTTGCACCTGGTGCGAAACAGGCTCCTCCTTTGCTCAGGTTCATTCTCACCACTCAACAGGACTCTTCTGTTAATCAACGTTTCTCCTCTTTCAGTATCTTCAGAATTTGATGATCTGGCATCTTCATCTACATGTGCAACTCTGGCCTGGCCTTCATTTCTCCTGTCTGTTCTGCCTTGGCGCTGAGGACATTCAAATACACTATGACCTTCTTCTCCACAGTGAAAACATGTTCCACGGAAGCCACCTCTTCCAGATCCTTGTCCTCTTCCTCTTCCTCTCTGATCTCTATTATTCTGATCCTGGAAGCGATTGGAATTATTTCCTCGCTGATTCTGACTGCTACTGGCCTCATCCTTCTTTTTTGGATCTTCATTTCGGCCACCATATGATCGTCCACCAGATCGTCCACCGCGACCTCTTCCATTTTGTCTGCTCTCAAACTTCTTGTTCAGCTTTTCCTCTACTTTTAGGGCAAACTGGTATGCCTCTTCAATACTGTTCATTCAAACCAAATTCAGCTCCTCCTGAATGCTTGGCCTTAACCCATTAAGGTATCGGGCAACTTTCTCCTTATCAGCTTCTGCATGGCCTGTTCTGATGAGAAGTCGATAGAACTCCTCTGTATACTCCTGAACAGATTTTCCTGCTTGCTTCAAACTTTGCATTTTCTTCAGTAGGTCAAGCTCATAATCAACAGGAATGAACTGTCGCTTCAATTTTTCCACCATCCGATCCCATCTTGTGATTTTATCTTTCCCTCTTCTATTTCGCTCCAATTGAATTTCTTGCCACCATATCTTCGCATGACCCTTCAGTTTGGCCTTCGCAAATTTGACCCTATCAGGATCCTCAACATCTTCATACTCAAAATATTCCTCACATTCATTGATCCAGTCGATCAATTCTTCTGGGTTAAGATTTCCAGAAAATGTAGGAACCTCAATCTTAGGTCTTTTCCCAATCTTGGAAATCGCCCAAAAAATCTTTCTTCCTCATGGTTCACAATTTCAACTTCTCCTTCTTGATATTCTTTTTCGGCTTCATCCTCGCTTTCGTCTCTGACATTAAGATTCATTCATCTGTGAATCTCTTCTTGCAATGCTCGCACTTGTCTCTGCAGCTCTCTAACCTCAGGTGTTACAACACCAGCTCTTCCACCACGTTCCCTTCGTGGAGGCATTTCCGTGATGCTCGCTGAAACCCTAGCCACGGTCTTGGTGCAAACTGCCTCACAGTCGGCGATCTGTTTACACCCTCAAGAACTCCTGCTCTGATACCACTTGATGAAGGGTGCTCTCCTTAATACCACAACCACATAAGAGAAATAGAGAAACAACAACAACAATATGCAAGAACAAAAAATTGGCTTCTTATTATCTCCACAAATGTGGAATTACAAACTTTCAGAATTATAATATGCAAAGCCACATGGGCATTTCCTTACAATATTCTGTAGGACAAAGCCTCGAACTATTACCCAGAACTATTCTGAACTTCTAAGACAATAATACAGCCTTCCTTATATAGGCAATTTTCCAACGCCTGGAAGGTTCCAGAATTTTAGCCAATAAGGCCGACCAAACTTAGGATTATTTTATTTTACATTTTATTACATCATAGTCGGCTCAAGATAACCTTTGAAACCCGAACAAAAATTTTGAAAAAAATTATTTTTCGCCATTTCGGGTGGCCCAACTTTCGAAGACCATAAGTCATAACCAGTTGACCCGATCGGCTATTATAACCCCATTTCGGAAATGCCACGAGGCGCTCTACAGGCTGGATCTACGCAAGCGCCCGTCACCCAAATTTTTGACGTCATTCGGGGCCTCTAAAGCCTTCAAAACTGAGTTCAAAGTTTCTGTACCCTGCTCCCAATACCGAAAATCTTTAATATCTTCCAATATACACTTGATCTGGCAATGAAACTTTACTGGCAGACTTATATGACCAAAATGAACCTCCAAGAAAGAAATCAAATCATTTTGAGCACATACGAAAATTATCAAAAATAGTAACTTTCCATAAATAGCAGCTCTGCACAAAATAACCCTTATTGAATAAAAACATAAATATTTTTGGGTGATGCAAGATTGCTCTTACACCCAGGATGCTCCTGCATCAGACACCCGGGGTAATTTGAGAAGTGACCCTGTCACAACTCAAGTGTGCAGAGGAAAACCAAGATGGTTAACCTCCTCCTTTGTTAGCCATGATGAATCTTCAACAGGTCGTCCTTTCTACTTGACCAGATATTCTTCATATGTCCTGTTCCTTGTGCTTCTGCCAACATGACTATCCATTATATCTTCAATCTACTTAGTGTCTGAACTAGTTGCTGGAATACTCCACTGTGCCGCTGTGATCTCATCTTCAACACCTCCCTCATGATACTCTGTCAGATCTGAAATGTTAAACACTCGTGAAATATTTAGCTCGGTAGGCAATTCTACCTCATATGCATTTCCTGAATCATGTTTCTTCAATATCCTGCATGGTCCAAACTTCTTCATTTTCAGCTTGTTATATGTACCAACTGGAAACCGCTCCTTCCGCAAATGAACCATGACTTCATCACCAACCTGAAATTCCTTATACCTCCTTTTCTCATCTGCCTTAGCCTTATACTGTGCGTTCATCTTGGTAATATGCTTCCTCACCTCTTCATGGATGTTCTTCAAGTGTTCTGCAAAATCTTCAGCTTCAGCACTACTTATTTCTCTTTTATCTATCTTCCTTAATTCAGATGCATTTCTTGGACTACTTCCATATTAAATCTGGAATGGTGATTTACCAGTGCTCCTGTTGACAGAATTATTATATGCAAATTCCGCCTGTGGTAAAATCAAATCCCATCCTGTTGGCTTATCTCGAACCAAACATCTCAGCAAATTTCCCAAACTCCTATTCACCACCTCTATCTGTCCATCAGTCTGTGGATGATGTGATAAACTGAACTTCAAATCTGTCTTCAACTTCTTCCACAACGTACGCCAGAAATATCCAACAAACTTAGTGTCCCGATCTGAAACTATGGTCTTTGACAAACCATGAAGTCTCACTACTTCTCTGAAAAACAATTCTGCTACATGAACAGCATCATTAGTCTTCTTGCAGGGAATGAAATGTGCCATCTTCGAAAATCTGTCAACCACTACAAAAATTGAATCATGTCCCCGCTGAGTCTTCTGTAAATCAAGAATAAAGTCTATGCTGATATCCTCCCAAGGCTTCTCTGGTACAGGTAATGGCTGATACAATCTTGTATTTTGCTTCACTCCTTTTGCCATCTGACATACTCTGCAACTCTGTACAAACTTTTTCACATCTTGCTGCAATTGTGGCCAATAATAATTTTCACTAACCAAAAAAAAGGTTTTGTCACGATCAAAATGTCCAGCCAATCCTCCGCTATGCTTCTCCTTGATGAGATTCTCCCTCATAGAACTTTGTGGAATGCACAACTGACTCCCTCTGAATAGCATATCATCCTGGATGATGAAATCCAACCATTTCGTCCTGTCTAGAGTAACAGATTCTGTACAAGCTTTCCAAGCTTCACCAAAATCAGGATCCTCTGGATACAAATTTTTGAGTTCCTTGAACCCAACCACTTCAATCTGCATTTCTGTCAGCAATAGTTGCCTTCTGCTAAGAGCATCTGCAACCCTAGTAGACTTTCCACTCCTATGTTTCAAAACAAATGTATAACTCTGCAAAAACTCAACCAATTTCAAATGCCTCTGATTCAACTTTCCTTGACTATTCAAATATTGCAAAGCTTGATGATCAGTATACAAAAGAAACTCCTTAGGAAGCAGATAATGTCTCCACTTCTTTAATGCCTGAACTATAGCATAAAATTCCTGATCATAAACAGAATATTTCCTCTTGGCATCATTTAACTTCTCACTGAAATAAGCAACAGGTTTACCTTCTTGGCTCATAACAGCTCCTATTGCAGTACCACTAGCATCACAATCTACTTGAAACACCTTATTAAAATCTGGAAGTGCTAAAATAGGTTGTTCTGTAACTTTTTGTTTCAACAATTGAAAATTCTTTTCTGCCCCATTAGTCCACTTAAACTCTTTTCTATCCCCTCTCATTGTTTCAGTCAAGGGACCACAAATACTGCTAAAATTTCTGATAAAATTTCTGTAAAAGCTAGCCAAACCATGAAAAGATCTTACCTCAGTAGCACTCCTTGGAGTAGGCCATTCAAGGATAGCCTGTACCTTCTCTGGGTCCATTTTTAGACCTTCTGCTGAAATTAAAAATCCCAAATACACTAACTCTTTTTTCACAAAACTGCACTTCTTCAAATTAATCAACAATTTCTCATCTCTCAACTTCTCAAACAGCATACGAATATGCATCATATGTTCCTCCAATGTCTTGCTAAAAATCAAAATATCATCTAGGTAAACAATGACAAACTTACCCAGAAATTCTTTCAGAACCTCGTTCATGAGCCGCATGAAAGTGCTCGGTGCATTGGTTAGCCCAAAAGGCATGACTAACCACTCATATAGTCCTTCCTTTATCTTTAAGGCGGTCTTCCGTTCATCGCCTTCTCTGATCCGAATCTGGTGATATCCACTCTTCAGATCTATCTTTGAGAAATACACAGCTCCACTTAAACAATCCATAATATCATCCATTCGTGGCAATGGAAACCTATACTTGATTGTGATCTTGTTTATTGCTCTAGAATCTGTACACATCCTCCACTCTCCATTCTTCTTTGGTGCTAATACTACTGGTACAGCACAGGGACTCAGACTCTCTCGAATCAACCTTTTCTGCAATAACTCGTGTACTTGTCTGTTCAACTCTTCACTTTCTGCTGGTGTCATTCTGTGTGCTGCCTTGTTTGGCAAACTGGCTCCTGGAATCAAATCCATCTGATGACTGATCTTGCTTACCGGTGGTAATCCATCAGGTACATTATCAGATACAATATCCTGAAACTCATTCAACAAATCTGCAACCTCTACAGGTACATCCTCTGCTTCTTCTTTACCAACTTTTGGAATTAAAGCAAAACACACATGCTCATGCCTCATACCATCTAGGAATTTTCTTCCATCAACAAATGTTATTCTTGCATTACCACATACCTTTTCTTCGGTCTCCTTCAATGGCTTTAGCTTATGTCGCACTCCATCCTTTGTCAGGGAAAAGGTATTCGCACGGCCATCGTGTACAGCACATCTGTCAAACTGCCATGGTCTACCAAACAACATATGACATGCATCCATAGATATGATATCACACAATACCTCATCTTCGTATCCGCCAATCTTGAACTTCACCAGGCATTGTTCATTGACCATGACCTTGTGGTCATCCTGTACCCAGGCAATCCGATATGGATGTGGGTGTTTCTGTCTCTTGAGCTTCAACTTTGTCACCATCTATTCTGACACCAAATTATCAGTGCTTCCACTATCAATAATCACATCACAACATTTATCTTCACACTTGCACCTGGTGCGAAACAGGCTCCTCCTTTGCTCAGGTTCATTCTCACCACTCAATAGGACTCTTCTGTTAATCAACGTTTCTCCTCTTTCAGCATCTTCAGAATTTGATGATCTGGCATCTTCATCTACATGTGCAACTCTGGCCTGGCCTTCATTTCTCCTGTCCGTTCTGCCTTGGCGCTGAGGACATTCAAATACCCTATGACCTTCTTCTCCACAGTGAAAACATGTTCCACGAAAGCCACCTCTTCCAGATCCTTGTCCTCTTCCTCTTCCTCTCTAATCTCTATTATTCTGATCTTGGAAGCGATTGAAATTATTTTCTCGCTGATTCTGACTGCTACTGGCCTCATCCTTCTTTTTTGGATCTTTATTTCGGCCACCATATGATCGTCCACCAGATCATCCACCGCGACCTCTTCCATTTTGTCTGCTCTCAAACTTCTTGTTCAGCTTTTCCTCTACTTTTAGGGCAAACTGGTATGCCTCTTCAATACTGTTCATTCGAACCAGATTCAGCTCCTCCTGAATGCTTGGCCTTAACCCATTAAGGTATCGGGCAACTTTCTCCTTATCAGCTTCTGCATGGCCTGTTCTGATGAGAAGTCGATAGAACTCCTCTGTATACTCCTGAATAAATTTTCCTGCTTGCTTCAAACTTTTCATTTTCTTCAGTAGGTCAAGCTCATAATCAACAGGGATGAACTGTCGCTTCAATTTTTCCACCATCCGATCCCATCTTGTGATTTTATCTTTCCCTCTTCTATTTCGCTCCAATTGAATTTCTTGCCACCATCTCTTCGCATGACCCTTCAGTCTGGCCTTCGCAAATTTGACCCTATCAGGATCCTTAACATCTTCATACTCAAAATATTCCTCACATTCATTGATCCAGTCAATCAATTCCTCTGGGTTAAAATTTCCAAAAAATGTAGGAACCTCAATCTTAGGTCTTTTTCCAATCTTGGAAATCGCCCGAAAAAGTCTTTCTTCCTCATGGTTCACAATTTCAACTTCTCCTTCTTGATATTCTTCATCGGCTTCATCCTCGCTTTCCTCTCTGACATTAAGATTCATTCATCTGCGAATCTCTTCTTGCAATGCTCGCACTTGTCTCTGAAGCTCTCTAACCTCAGGTGTTACAACACCAGCTCTTCCACCACATTCCCTTCGTGGAGGCATTTCCGCGATGCGCGCTGAAACCCTAGCCACGGTTCTGGTGCAAACTGCCTCACAGTCGGCAATCTGTTTACACCCTCAAGAACTCTTGCTCTGATACCACTTGATGAAGGGTGCTCCCCTTAATACCACAACCACATAAGAGAAATAGAGAAACAACAACAACAATATGCAAGAACAGAAAATTGGCTTCTTATTATCTCCACAAATGTGAAATTACAAACTTTCAGAATTACAATATGCAAAGCCACATGGGCATTCCCTTACAATATTTTGTAGGACAAAGCCTCGAACTATTACCCAGAACTATTCTGAACTCCTAAGACAATAATACAGCCTTCCTTATATATGCAATTTTCCACCGCCTGGAAGGTTCCAGAATTTTAGCCAATAAGGCCGACCAAACTTAGGATTATTTTATTTTACATTTTATTACATCATAGTTGGCTCAAGATAACCTTTGAAACCCGAACAGAAATTTTGAAGAAAATTATTTTTCGCCATTTCGGGTGGCCCAACTTCCGAAGACCATAAGTCATCACCAGTTGACCCGATCGGCTATTATAACCCCATTTCGGAAACACCACGAAGCGCTCTACAGGCTTGACCCGCGCAAGCGCCCGTCACCCAAATTTTTGACCTCATCCGGGGCCTCTAAAGCCTTTAAAACTGAGTTCAAAGTTTCTGTACCCTGCTACCAATACCGAAAATCTTCAATATCTTCCAATATACACTTGATCTAGCAATGAAACTTTACTGACAGACTTATATGACCAAAATGAACCTCCAAGAAAGAAATCAAATCATTCTGAGCACATACGAAAATTACCAAAAATAGTAACTTTCCATAAATAGCAGCTCTGCACAAAATAACCCTTATTGAATAAAAACATAAATATTTTTGGGTGATGCAAGATTGCTCTTACACCCAGGATGCTCCTGCATCAGACACCCGGGGTAATTTGAGAAGTGACCCTATCACAACTCAAGTGTGTAGAGGAAAACCAAGATGGTTAACCTCCTCCTTTGTTAGCCATGATGAATCTACAACAGGTCATCCTTTCCACTTGACCAGATATTCTTCATATGTCCTGTTCCTTGTGCTTCTGCCAACACGACTATCCAGTATATCTTCAATCTCCTTAGTGTCTGAACTAGTTGCTGGAATACTCCACTGTGCCGCTGTGATCTCATCTTCAACACCTCCCTCATGATACTCTGTCAGATCTGAAATGTTAAACACTGGTGAAATATTTAGCTTGGTAGGCAATTGTACCTCATATGCATTTCCTGAATCATGTTTCTTCAATATCTTGCATGGTCCAAACTTCTTCATTTTCAGCTTGTTATATGTACCAACTGGAAACCGCTCCTTCCGCAAATGAACCATGACTTCATCACCAACCTGAAATTTTTTATACCTCCTTTTCTCATCTGCCTTAGCCTTATACTGTGCGTTCATCTTGGTAATATGCTTCCTCACCTCTTCATGGATGTTCTTCAAGTGTTCTGCAAAATCTTCAGCTTCAGCACTACTTATTTCTCTTTTATCTATCTTCCTTAATTCAGATGCATTTCTTGGACTACTTCCATATACAATCTGGAATGGTGATTTACCAGTGCTCCTGTTGACAGAATTATTGTATGCAAATTCCGCCTGTGGTAAAATCAAATCCCATCCTGTTGGCTTATCTCCAACCAAACATCTCAGCAAATTTCCTAAGCTCCTATTCACCACCTCTGTCTGTCCATCAGTCTATGGATGATGTGATGAACTGAACTTCAAATCTGTCTTCAACTTCTTCCACAACGTATGCCAGAAATATCCAACAAATTTAGTGTCCCGATCTGAAACTATGGTCTTTGGCAAACCATGAAGTCTCACTACTTCTCTGAAAAAAAATTTTGCTACATGAACAGCATCATTAGTCTTCTTGCAGGGAATGAAATGTGCCATCTTTGAAAATCTGTCAACCACTACAAAAATTGAATCATGTCCCCGCTGAGTCCTCGGTAAACCAAGAACAAAGTCCATGCTGATATCCTCCCAAGGCTTCTCTGGTACAGGTAATGGCTGATACAATCCTATATTTTGCTTCACTCCTTTTGCCATCTGACATACTCTGCAACTCTGTACAAACTTCTTCACATCTTGCTGCAATTATGGCCAATAATAATTTTCACTAACCAAAGAAAGGGGTTTGTCATGACCAAAATGTCCAGCCAATCCTCCGCTATGCTTCTCCTTGATGAGATTCTCCCTCATAGAACTTTGTGGAATGCACAACTGACTCCCTCTGAATAGCATATCATCCTGGATGATGAAATCCAACCATTTCGTCCTGTCTAGAGTAACAGATTCTGTACAAGCTTTCCAAGCTTCACCAAAATCAGGATCCTCTGGATACAAATTCTTGAGTTCCTTGAACCCAACCACTTCAATCTGTATTTCTGTCAGCAATAGTTGCCTTCTGCTAAGAGCATCTCCAACCCTATTAGACTTTCCACTCTTATGTTTCAAAACAAATGTATAACTCTGCAAAAACTCAACCCATTTCAAATGCCTCTGATTCAACTTTCCTTGACTATTCAAATATTGCAAAGCTTGATGATCAGTATACAAAACAAACTCCTTAGGAAGCAGATAATGTCTCCACTTCTTTAATGCCTGAACTATAGCATAAAATTCCTGATCATAAATAGAATATTTCTTCTTGGCATCATTTAACTTCTCACTGAAATAAGCAACAGGTTTACCTTCTTGGCTCATAACAGCTCCTATTGCAGTACCACTAGCATCACAATCTACTTGAAATACCTTATTAAAATCTGGAAGTGCTAAAACAGGTTGTTCTGTAACTTTTTGTTTCAACAATTGAAAACTCTTTTCTGCCCCATTAGTCCACTTAAACTCTTTTCTATCCCCTCTCATTGTTTCAGTCAAGGGACCACAAATACTGCTAAACTTTCTGATAAACTTTCTGTAAAAGCTAGCCAAACCATGAAAAGATCTTACCTCAGTAGCACTCCTTGGAGTAGGCCATTTAAGGATAGCCTGTACCTTCTCTAGGTCCATTTTTAGACCTTCTGCTGAAACTACAAATCCCAAATACACTAACTCTTTCTTCATAAAACTGCACTTCTTCAAATTAATCAACAATTTCTCATCTCTCAACTTCTCAAACACCATATGAATATGCATCATATGTTCCTCCAATGTCTTGCTAAAAATCAAAATATCATCTAGGTAAACAATGACAAACTTACCCATAAATTCTTTCAGAACCTCGTTCATGAGCCGCATGAAAGTGCTCGGTGGATTGGTTAGCCCAAAAGGCATGACTAACCACTCATATAGTCCTTCCTTTGTCTTGAAGGCAGTCTTCCATTCATCGCCTTCTCTGATCTGAATCTGGTGATATCCACTCTTCAGATCTATCTTTGAGAAATACACAGCTCCACTTAAACAATCTATAATATCATCCATTCGTGGCAATGGAAACCTATACTTGATTGTGATCTTGTTTATTGCTCTGGAATCTGTACACATCCTCCACTCTCCATTCTTCTTTGGTGCTAATACTGCTGGTACAGCACAGGGACTCAGACTCTCTCGAATCAACCTTTTCTGCAATAACTCATGTACTTGTCTGTTCAACTCTTCACTTTCTGCTGGTGTCATTCTGTGTGCTGCCTTGTTTGGCAAACTGGCTCCTGGAATCAAATCCATCTGATGACTGATCTTCCTTACCGGTGGTAATCCATCAGGTACATTATCAGATACAATATCCTGAAACTCATTCAACAAATCTGCAACCTCTACAGGTACATCCTCTGCTTCTTCTTTACCAATTTTTGGAATTAAAGCAAAACACATATGCTCATGCCTCATACCATCTAGGAATTTTCTTCCATCAACAAATGTTATTCTTGCATTACCACATACCTTTTTTTCGGTCTCCTTCAATGGCTTTAGCTTATGTCGCACTCCATCCTTTGTCAGGGAATAGGTATTCGCACGGCCATCGTGTACAACACATCTGTCAAACTGCCATGGTCTACCCAACAACATATGACATGCATCCATAGATATGATATCACATAATACCTCATCTTGGTATCCGCCAATCTTGAACTTCACCAGGCATTGTTCATTGACCATGACCTTGTGGTCATCCTGTACCCAAGCAATCCGATATGGATGTGGGTGTTTCTGTCTCTTGAGCTTCAACTTTGTCACCATCTCTTCTGACACCAAATTGTCAGTGCTTCCACTATCAATAATCACATCACAACATTTACCTTCACACTTGCACCTGGTGCGAAATAGGCTCCTCCTTTGCTCAGGTTCATTCTCACCACTCAACAGGACTCTTCTGTTAATCAACGTTTCTCCTCTTTCAGCATCTTCAGAATTTGATGATCTGGCATCTTCATCTACATGTGCAACTCTGGCCTGGCCTTCATTTCTCCTGTCCGTTCTGCCTTGGCGCTGAGGACATTCAAATGCCCTATGACCTTCTTCTCCACAGTGAAAACATGTTCCACGGAAGCCACCTCTTCCAGATCCTTGTCCTCTTCCTCTTCCTCTCTGATCTCTATTATTCTGATCCTGGAAGCGATTGGAATTATTTCCTCGCTGATTCTGACTGCTACTGGCCTCATCCTTCTTTTTTGGATCTTCATTTCGGCCACCATATGATCGTCCACCAGATCGTCCACCGCGACCTCTTCCATTTTGTCTGCTCTCAAACTTCTTGTTCAGCTTTTCCTCTACTTTTAGGGCAAACTGGTATGCCTCTTCAATACTGTTCATTCGAACCAGATTCAGCTCCTCCTGAATGCTTGCCCTTAACCCATTAAGGTATCGGGCAACTTTCTCCTTATCAGCTTCTGCATGGCCTGTTCTGATGTGAAGTCGATAGAACTCCTCTGTATACTCCTGAACAGATTTTCCTGCTTGCTTCAAACTTTGTATTTTCTTCAGTAGGTCAAGCTCATAATCAACAGGAATGAACTGTCGCTTCAATTTTTCCACCATCCGATCCCATCTTGTGATTTTATCTTTCCTTCTTCTATTTCGCTCCAATTGAATTTCTTGCCACCATATCTTCGCATGACCCTTCAGTTTGGCCTTCGCAAATTTGACCCTATCAGGATCCTCAACATCTTCATACTCAAAATATTCCTCACATTCATTGATCCAGTCGATCAATTCCTCTGGGTTAAGATTTTCAGAAAATGTAGGAACCTCAATCTTAGGTCTTTTCCCAATTTTAGAAATCGCCCGAAAAAATCTTTCTTCCTCATGGTTCACAATTTCAACTTCTCCTTCTTGATATTCTTCTTCGGCTTCATCCTCGCTTTCGTCTCTGACATTAAGATTCATTCCTCTGCGAATCTCTTCTTGCAATGCTCGCACTTGTCTCTGCAGCTCTCTAACCTCAGGTGTTACAACACCAGCTCTTCCACCACGTTCCCTTCGTGGAGGCATTTCCGCGATGCGCGCTGAAACCCTAGCCACGGTCCTGGTGCAAACTGCCTCACAGTCGGCGATCTGTTTACACGCTCAAGAACTCCTGCTCTGATACCACTTGATGAAGGGTGCTCCCCTTAATACCACAACCACATAAGAGAAATAGAGAAACAACAACAACAATATGCAAGAACAAAAAATTGGCTTCTTATTATCTCCACAAATGTGGAATTACAAACTTTCAGAATTATAATATGCAAAGCCACATGGGCATTTCCTTACAATATTCTGTAGGACAAAGCCTCGAACTATTACCCAGAATTATTCTGAACTTCTAAGACAATAATACAGCCTTCTTTATATAGGCAATTTTCCACCGCATGGAAGGTTCCAGAATTTTAGCCAATAAGGCCGACCAAACTTAGGATTATTTTATTTTACATTTTATTACATCATAGTCGGCTCAAGATAACCTTTGAAACCCGAACAAAAATTTTGAAAAAAATTATTTTTCGCCATTTCGGGTGGCCCAACTTTCGAAGACCATAAGTCATAACCAGTTGACCCGATCGGCTATTATAACCCCATTTCGGAAATGCCACGAAGCGCTCTACAGGCTTGATGTACGCAAGCGCCTGTCACCCAAATTTTTGACGTCATCCGGGGCCTCTAAAGCCTTCAAAACTGAGTTCAAAGTTTCTATACCCTGCTCCCAATACCGAAAATCTTCAATATCTTCCAATATACACTTGATCTGGCAATGAAACTTTACTGGCAGACTTATATGACCAAAATGAACCTCCAAGAAAGAAATCAAATCATTCTGAGCACATACGAAAATTATCAAAAATAGTAACTTTCCAAAAATAGCAGCTCTGCACAAAATAACCCTTATTGAATAAAAACATAAATATTTTTGGGTGATGCAAGATTGCTCTTACACCCAGGATGCTCCTGCATCAGACACCCGGGGTAATTTGAGAAGTGACCCTGTCACAACTCAAGTGTGCAGAGGAAAACCAAGATGGTTAACCTCCTCCTTTGTTAGCCATGCTGAATCTTCAACAGGTCGTCCTTTCCACTTGACCAGATATTCTTCATATGTCCTATTCCTTGTGCTTCTGCCAACATGACTATCCAGTATATCTTCAATCTACTTAGTGTCTGAACTAGTTGCTGGAATACTCCACTGTGCCGCTGTGATCTCATCTTCAACACCTCCCTCATGATACTCTGTCAGATTTGAAATGTTAAACACTCGTGAAATATTTAGCTCGGTAGGCAATTCTACCTCATATGTATTTCCTGAATCATGTTTCTTCAATATCCTGCATGGTCCAAACTTTTTCATTTTCAGCTTGTTATATGTACCAACTGAAAACCGCTCCTTCCGCAAATGAACCATGAATTCATCACCAACCTAAAATTCCTTATACCTCCTTTTCTCATCTGCCTTAGCCTTATACTGTGCGTTCATCTTGGTAATATGCTTCCTCACCTCTTCATGGATGTTCTTCAAGTGTTCTGCAAAATCTTCAGCTTCAGCACTACTTATTTCTCTTTTATCTATCTTCCTCAATTCAGATGCATTTCTTGGACTAATTCCATATACAATCTGGAATGGTGATTTACCAGTGCTCCTGTTGACAGAATTATTGTATGCAAATTCCACCTGTGGTAAAATCAAATCCCATCCTGTTGGCTTATCTCCAACCAAACATCTCAGCAAATTTCTCAAACTCCTATTCACCACCTCTATCTGTCCATCAGTCTGTGGATGATGTGATAAACTGAACTTCAAATCTGTCTTCAACTTCTTCCACAACGTACGCCAGAAATATCCAACAAACTTAGTGTCCCGATCTGAAACTATGGTCTTTGACAAACCATGAAGTCTCACTACTTCTCTGAAAAACAATTCTGCTACATGAACAGCATCATTAGTCTTCTTACAGGGAATGAAATGTGCCATCTTCGAAAATCTGTCAACCACTACAAAAATTGAATCATGTCCCCGCTGAGTCCTTGGTAAACCAAGAATAAAGTCCATGCTGATATCCTCCCAAGGCTTCTCTGGTACAGGTAATGGCTGATACAATCCTGTATTTTGCTTCACTCCTTTTGCCATCTGACATACTCTGCAACTCTGTACAAACTTCTTCACATCTTGCTGCAATTGTGGCCAATAATAATTTTCACTAACCAAAGAAAAGGTTTTGTCACGACCAAAATGTCCAGCCAATCCTCCGCTATGCTTCTCCTTGATGAGATTCTCCCTCATAGAACTTCGTGGAATGCACAACTGACTCCCTCTGAATAGCATATCATCCTGGATGATGAAATCCAACCATTTCATCCTGTCTAGAGTAACAAATTCTGTACAAGTTTTCCAAGCTTCACCAAAATCAGGATCCTCTGGATACAAATTCTTGAGTTCCTTGAACCCAACCACTTCAATCTGCATTTCTGTTAGCAATAGTTGCCTTCTGCTAAGAGCATCTGCAACCCTATTAGACTTTCCACTCCTATGTTTCAAAACAAATGTATAACTCTGCAAAAACTCAACCCATTTCAAATGCCTCTGATTCAACTTTCCTTGACTATTCAAATATTGCAAAGCTTGATGATCAGTATACAAAACAAACTCCTTAGGAAGCAGACAATGTCTCCACTTCTTTAATGCCTGAACTATAGCATAAAATTTCTGATCATAAACAGAATATTTCCTCTTGGCATCATTTAAATTCTCACTGAAATAAGCAACAGGTTTACCTTCTTGGCTCATAACAGCTCCTATTGCAGTACCACTAGCATCACAATCTACTTGAAACACCTTATTAAAATCTGGAAGTGCTAAAATAGGTTGTTATGTAACTTTTTAATTCAACAATTGAAAACTCTTTTCTGCCCCATTAGTCCACTTAAACTCTTTTCTATCCCCTCTCATTGTTTCAGTCAAGGGACCACAAATACTGCTAAAATTTTTGATAAACTTTCTATAAAAGCTAGCCAAACCATGAAAAGATCTTACCTCAGTAGCACTCCTTGGAGCAGGCCATTCAAGGATAGCCTGTACCTTCTCTGGGTCCATTTTTAGACCTTCTGCTGAAACTACAAATCCCAAATACACTAACTCTTTCTTCACAAAACTGCACTTCTTCAAATTAATCAACAATTTTTCATCTCTCAACTTCTCAAACACCATACGAATATGCATCATATGTTCCTCCAATGTCTTGCTAAAAATCAAAATATCATCTAGGTAAACAATGATAAACTTACCCAGAAATTCTTTCAGAACCTCGTTCATGAGCCGCATGAAAGTGCTTGGTGCATTGGTTAGCCCAAAAGGCATGACTAACCACTCATATAGTCCTTCCTTTATCTTTAAGGCAGTCTTCCGTTCATCGCCTTCTCTGATCCGAATCTGGTGATATTCACTCTTCAGATCTATCTTTGAGAAATACACAGCTCCACTTAAACAATCCATAATATCATCCATTCGTGGCAATGGAAACCTATACTTGATTGTGATCTTGTTTATTGCTCTGGAATCTGTAGACATCCTCCACTCTCCATTCTTCTTTGGTGCTAATACTGCTGGTACATCACAGGGACTCAGACTCTCTCGAATCAACCTTTTCTGCAATAACTCATGTACTTGTCTGTTCAACTCTTCACTTTCTGCTGGTGTCATTCTGTGTGCTGCCTTATTTGCCAAACTGGCTCCTGGAATCAAATCCATCTGATGACTGATCTTCCTTACCGGTGGTAATCCATCAGGTACATTATCAGATACAATATCCTGAAACTCATTCAACAAATCTGCAACCTCTACAGGTACATCCTCTGCTTCTTCTTTACCAACTTTTGGAATTAAAGAAAAACACACATGCTCATGCCTCATACCATCTAGGAATTTTCTTCCATCAACAAATGTTATTCTTGCATTACCACATACCTTTTCTTCGGTCTCCTTCAATGGCTTTAGCTTATGTCGCACTCCATCCTTTGTCAGGGAATAGGTATTCGCACGACCATCGTGTACAGCACATCTGTCAAACTGCCATGGTCTACCCAACAACATATGACATGCATCCATAGATATGATATCACACAATACCTCATCTTGGTATCCGCCAATCTTGAACTTCACCAGGCATTGTTCATTGACCATGACCTTATGGTCATCCTGTACCCAGGCAATCCGATATGGATGTGGGTGTTTCTGTCTCTTGAGCTTCAACTTTGTCACCATCTCTTCTGACACCAAATTATCAGTGCTTCCACTATCAATAATCACATCACAACATTTATCTTCACACTTGCACCTGGTGCGAAACAGGCTCCTCCTTTGGTCAGGTTCATTCTCACCACTCAAGAGGACTCTTCTGTTAATCAATGTTTCTCCTCTTTCAGCATCTTCAGAATTTGATGATCTGGCATCTTCATGTACATATGCAACTCTGGCCCGGCCTTCATTTCTCCTGTCCGTTCTGCCTTGGCGCTGAGGACATTCAAATGCCCTATGACCTTCTTCTCCACAGTGAAAACATGTTCCACGAAAGCCACCTCTTCCAGATCCTTGTCCTCTTCCTCTTCCTCTCTGATCTCTATTATTCTGATCTTGGAAGCGATTGGAATTATTTTCTCGCTGATTCTGACTGCTACTGGCCTCATCCTTCTTTTTTGGATCTTCATTTCGGCCACCATATGATCGTCCACCAGATCATCCACCGCGACCTCTTCCATTTTGTCTGCTCTCAAACTTCTTGTTCAGCTTTTCCTCTACTTTTAGGGCAAACTGGTATGCCTCTTCAATACTGTTCATTCGAACCAGATTCAGCTCCTCCTGAATGCTTGGCCTTAACCCATTAAGGTATCGGGCAACTTTCTCCTTATCAGCTTCTGCATGGCCTGTTCTGATGAGAAGTTGATAGAACTCCTCTGTATACTCCTGAATAGATTTTCCTGCTTGCTTCAAACTTTGCATTTTCTTCAGTAGGTCAAGCTCATAATCAACAGGAATGAACTGTCGCTTCAATTTTTCCACCATCCGATCCCATCTTGTGATTTTATCTTTCCATCTTCTATTTCGCTCCAATTGAATTTCTTGCCACCATCTCTTCGCATGACCCTTTAGTCTGGCCTTCGCAAATTTGACCCTATCAGGATCCTCAACATCTTCATACTCAAAATATTCCTCACATTCATTGATCTAGTCGATCAGTTCCTCTGGGTTAAAATTTTAAGAAAATGTAGGAACCTCAATCTTAGGTCTTTTCCCAATCTTGGAAATCGCCCGAAAAAGTCTTTCTTCCTCATGGTTCACAATTTCAACTTCTCCTTCTTGATATTCTTCGTCGGCTTCATCCTCGCTTTCGTCTCTGACATTAAGATTCATTCATCTGCGAATCTCTTCTTGCAATGCTCGCACTTGTCTCTGCAGCTCTCTAACCTCAGGTGTTACAACACCAGCTCTTCCACCACATTCCCTTCGTGGAGGCATTTCCACGATGCGCGCTGAAACCCTAGCCACGGTCCTGGTGCAAACTGCCTCACAGTCGGCAATCTGTTTACACCCTCAAGAACTCCTGCTCTGATACCACTTGATGAAGGGTGCTCCCCTTAATACCACAACCACATAAGAGAAATAGAGAAACAACAACAACAATATGCAAGAACAGAAAATTGGCTTCTTATTATCTCCACAAATGTGGAATTACAAACTTTCAGAATTACAATATGCAAAGCCACATGGGCATTCCTTTACAATATTCTGTAGGACAAAGCCTCGAACTATTACCCAAAACTATTCTGAACTCCTAAGACAATAATACAGCCTTCCTTATATATGCAATTTTCCACCGCCTGGAAGGTTCCAGAATTTTAGCCAATAAGGCCGACCAAACTTAGGATTATTTTATTTTACATTTTATTACATCATAGTCGGCTCAAGATAACCTTTGAAACCCGAACAGAAATTTTGAAGAAAATTATTTTTCGCCATTTCGGGTGGCCCAACTTCCGAAGACCATAAGTCATCACCAGTTGACCCGATCGGCTATTATAACCCCATTTCGGAAACACCACGAAGCGCTCTACAGGCTTGACCCGTGAAAGCGCCCGTCACCCAAATTTTCAACCTCATCCGGGGCCTCTAAAGCCTTCAAAACTGAGTTCAAAGTTTCTGTACCCTGCTACCAATACTGAAAATCTTCAATATCTTCCAATATACACTTGATCTAGCAATGAAACTTTACTGACAGACTTATATGACCAAAATGAACCTCCAAGAAAGAAATCAAATCATTCTGAGCACATACGAAAATTACCAAAAATAGTAACTTTCCATAAATAGCAGCTCTGCACAAAATAACCCTTATTGAATAAAAACATAAATATTTTTGGGTGATGCAAGATTGCTCTTACACCCAGGATGCTCCTGCATCAGACACCCGGGGTAATTTGAGAAGTGACCCTGTCACAACTCAAGTGTGTAGAGGAAAACCAAGATGGTTAACCTCTTCCTTTGTTAGCCATGATGAATCTTCAACAGGTCATCCTTTCCACTTGACCAGATATTCTTCATATGTCCTGTTCCTTGTGCTTCTGCCAACACGACTATCCAGTATATCTTCAATCTCCTTAGTGTCTGAACTAGTTGCTGGAATACTCCACTGTGCCGCTGTGATCTCATCTTCAACACCTCCCTCATGATACTCTGTCAGATCTGAAATGTTAAACACTGGTCAAATATTTAGCTCGGTAGGCAATTCTACCTCATATGCATTTCCTGAATCATGTTTCTTCAATATCCTGCA
This sequence comes from Chamaecyparis obtusa, assembly GCA_027943335.1. Classification (NCBI taxonomy): domain Eukaryota; kingdom Viridiplantae; phylum Streptophyta; class Pinopsida; order Cupressales; family Cupressaceae; genus Chamaecyparis; species Chamaecyparis obtusa. The sequence goes on along the minus strand of BSBK01001541.1, from coordinate 1,224,609 downwards.
TGGTCCAAACTTCTTCATTTTCAGCTTGTTATATGTACCAACTGGAAACCGCTCCTTCCGCAAATGAACCATGACTTCATCACCAACCTGAAATTCCTTATACCTCCTTTTCTCATCTGCCTTAGCCTTATACTGTGCGTTCATCTTGGTAATATGCTTCCTCACCTCTTCATGGATGTTCTTCAAGTGTTCTGCAAAATTTTCAGCTTCAGCACTACTTATTTCTCTTTTATCTATCTTCCTTAATTCAGATGCATTTCTTGGACTACTTCCATATACAATCTGGAATGGTGATTTACCAGTGCTCCTGTTGACAGAATTATTGTATGCAAATTCTGCCTGTGGTAAAATCAAATCCCATCCTGTTGGCTTATCTCCAACCAAACATCTCAGCAAATTTCCCAAGCTCCTATTCACCACCTCTGTCTGTCCATCACTCTATGGATGATGTGATGAACTGAACTTCAAATCTGTCTTCAACTTCTTCCACAAGATATGCCAGAAATATCCAACAAATTTAGTGTCCCGATCTGAAACTATGGTCTTTGGCAAACCATGAAGTTTCACTACTTCTCTGAAAAACAATTCTGCTACATGAACAGCATCATTAGTCTTCTTGCAGGGAATGAAATGTGCCATTTTTGAAAATCTGTCAACCACTACAAAAATTGAATCATGTCCCCGCTGAGTCCTCAGTAAACCAAGAACAAAGTCCATACTGATATCCTCCCAAGGCTTCTCTGGTACAGGTAATGGCTGATACAATCCTGTATTTTGCTTCACTCCTTTTTCCATCTGACATACTCTGCAACTCTGTACAAACTTCTTCACATCTTGCTGCAATTATGGCCAATAATAATTTTCACTAACCAAAGAAAGGGGTTTGTCATGACCAAAATGTCCAGCCAATCCTCCGCTATGCTTCTCCTTGATGAGATTCTCCCTCATAGAACTTTGTGGAATGCACAACTGACTCCCTCTGAATAGCATATCATCCTGGATGATGAAATCCAACCATTTCGTCCTGTCTAGAGTAACAGATTCTGTACAAGCTTTCCAAGCTTCACCAAAATCAGGATCCTCTGGATACAAATTCTTGAGTTCCTTGAACCCAACCACTTCAATCTGTATTTCTGTTAGCAATAGTTGCCTTCTGCTAAGAGCATCTGCAACCCTATTAGACTTTCCACTCCTATGTTTCAAAACAAATGTATAACTCTGCAAAAACTCAACCCATTTCAAATGCCTCTGATTCAACTTTCCTTGACTATTCAAATATTGCAAAGCTTGATGATCAGTATACAAAACAAACTCCTTAGGAAGCAGATAATGTCTCCACTTCTTTAATGCCTGAACTATAGCATAAAATTTCTGATCATAAACAGAATATTTCTTCTTGGCATCATTTAACTTCTCACTGAAATAAGCAACAGGTTTACCTTCTTGGCTCATAACAGCTCCTATTGCAGTACCACTAGCATCACAATCTACTTGAAATACCTTATTAAAATCTGGAAGTGCTAAAACAGGTTGTTCTGTAACTTTTTGTTTCAACAACTGAAAACTCTTTTCTGCCCCATTAGTCCACTTAAACTCTTTTCTATCCCCTCTCATTGTTTCAGTCAAGGGACCACAAATACTGCTAAAATTTCTGATAAACTTTCTGTAAAAGCTAGCCAAACCATGAAAAGATCTTACCTCAGTAGCACTCCTTGGAGTAGGCCATTCAAGGATAGCCTGTACCTTCTCTAGGTCCATTTTTAGACCTTCTGCTGAAACTACAAATCCCAAATACACTAACTCTTTCTTCATAAAACTGCACTTCTTCAAATTAATCAACAATTTCTCATCTCTCAACTTCTCAAACACCATATGAATATCCATCATATGTTCCTCCAATGTCTTGCTAAAAATAAAAATATCATCTAGGTAAACAATGACAAACTTACCCAGAAATTCTTTCAGAACCTCGTTCATGAGCCGCATGAAAGTGCTCGGTGCATTGGTTAGCCCAAAAGGCATGACTAACCACTCATATAGTCCTTCCTTTGTCTTAAAGGCAGTCTTCCATTCATCGCCTTCTCTGATCTGAATCTGGTGATATCCACTCTTCAGATCTATCTTTGAGAAATACACAGCTCCACTTAAACAATCCATAATATCATCCATTCGTGGCAATGGAAACCTATACTTGATTGTGATCTTGTTTATTGCTCTGGAATCTGTACACATCCTCCACTCTCCATTCTTCTTTGGTGCTAATACTGCTGGTACAGCACAGGGACTCAGACTCTCTCGAATCAACCTTTTTTGCAATAACTCGTGTACTTGTCTGTTCAACTCTTCACTTTCTGCTGGTGTCATTCTGTGTGCTGCCTTGTTTGGCAAACTGGCTCCTGGAATCAAATCCATCTGATGACTGATCTTCCTTACCGATGGTAATCCATCAGGTACATTATCAGATACAATATCCTGAAACTCATTCAACAAATCTGCAACCTCTACAGGTACATCCTCTGCTTCTTCTTTACCAATTTTTGGAATTAAAGTAAAACACACATGCTCATGCCTCATACCATCTAGGAATTTTCTTCCATCAACAAATGTTATTCTTGCATTACCACATACCTTTTCTTCGGTCTCCTTCATTAGCTTATGTCGCACTCCATCCTTTGTCAGGGAATAGGTATTCGCACGGCCATCGTGTACAACACATCTGTCAAACTGCCATGGTCTACCCAACAACATATGACATGCATCCATAGATATGATATCACACAATACCTCATCTTGGTATCCGCCAATCTTGAACTTCACCAGGCATTGTTCATTGACCATGACCTTGTGGTCATCCTGTACCCAGGCAATCCGATATGGATGTGGGTGTTTCTGTCTCTTGAGCTTCAACTTTGTCACCATCTCTTCTGACACCAAATTGTCAGTGCTTCCACTATCAATAATCACATCACAACATTTACCTTCACACTTGCACCTGGTGCGAAACAGGCTCCTCCTTTGCTCAGGTTCATTCTCACCACTCAACAGGACTCTTCTGTTAATCAACGTTTCTCCTCTTTCAGCATCTTCAGAATTTGATGATCTGGCATCTTCATCTACATGTGCAACTCTGGCCTGGCCTTCATTTCTCCTGTCCGTTCTGCCTTGGCGCTGAGGACATTCAAATGCCCTATGACCTTCTTCTCCACAGTGAAAACATGTTCCACGGAAGCCACCTCTTCCAGATCCTTGTCCTCTTCCTCTTCCTCTCTGATCTCTATTATTCTGATCCTGGAAGCGAATTGGAATTATTTCCTCGCTGATTCTGACTGCTACTGGCCTCATCCTTCTTTTTTGGATCTTCATTTCGGCCACCATATGATCATCCACCAGATCGTCCACCGTGACCTCTTCCATTTTGTCTTCTCTCAAACTTCTTGTTCAGCTTTTTCTCTACTTTTAGGGCAAACTGGTATGCCTCTTCAATACTGTTCATTCGAACCAGATTCAGCTCCTCTTGAATGCTTGGCCTTAACCCATTAAGGTATCGGGCAACTTTCTCCTTATCAGCTTCTGCATGGCCTGTTCTGATGAGAAGTCGATAGAACTCCTCTGTATACTCCTGAACAGATTTTCCTGCTTGCTTCAAACTTTGCATTTTCTTCAGTAGGTCAAGCTCATAATCAACAGGAATGAACTGTCGCTTCAATTTTTCCACCATCCGATCCCATCTTGTGATTTTATCTTTCCCTCTTCTATTTCGCTCCAATTGAATTTCTTGCCACCATATCTTCGCATGACCCTTTAGTCTGGCCTTCGCAAATTTGACCCTATCAGGATCCTCAACATCTTCATACTCAAAATATTCCTCACATTCATTGATCCAGTCGATCAATTCCTCTGGTTTAAGATTTCCAGAAAATGTAGGAACCTCAATCTTAGGTCTTTTCCCAATCTTGGAAATCGCCCGAAAAAGTCTTTCTTCCTCATGGTTCACAATTTCAACTTCTCCTTCTTGATATTCTTCTTCGGCTTCATCCTCGCTTTCGTCTCTGACATTAAGATTCATTCCTCTGCGAATCTCTTCTTGCAATGCTCGCACTTATCTCTGCAGCTCTCTAACCTCAGGTGTTACAACGCCAGCTCTTCCACCACGTTCCCTTCGTGGAGGCATTTCCGCGATGCGCGCTGAAACCCTAGCCACGGTCCTGGTGCAAACTGCCTCACAGTCGGCGATCTGTTTACACACTCAAGAACTCCTGCTCTGATACCACTTGATGAAGGGTGCTCCCCTTAATACCACAACCACATAAGAGAAATAGAGAAACAACAACAACAATATGCAAGAACAGAAAATTGGCTTCTTATTATCTTCACAAATGTGGAATTACAAACTTTCAGAATTACAATATGCAAAGCCACATGGGCATTCCCTTACAATATTCTGTAGGACAAAGCCTCGAACTATTACCCAGAACTATTCTGAACTCCTAAGACAATAATACAGCCTTCCTTATATAGGCAATTTTCCACCGCCTGGAAGGTTCCAGAATTTTAGCCAATAAGGCCGACCAAACTTAGGATTATTTTATTTTACATTTTATTACATCATAGTCGGCTCAAAATAACCTTTGAAACCCGAACAGAAATTTTGAAGAAAATTATTTTTCGCCATTTCGGGTGGCCCAACTTCCGAAGACCATAAGTCATCACCAGTTGACCCGATCGGCTATTATAACCCCATTTCAGAAACGCCACGAAGCGCTCTACAGGCTTGACCTATGCAAGTGCCCGTCACCCAAATTTTTGACGTCATCCGGGGCCTCTAAAGCCTTCAAAACTGAGTTCAAAGTTTCTGTACCCTGCTGCCAATACCGAAAATCTTCAATATCTTCCAATATACACTTGATCTGGCAATGAAACTTTACTGGTAGACTTATATGACCAAAATGAACCTCCAAGAAATAAATCAAATCATTCTGAGCACATACGAAAATTACCAAAAATAGTAACTTTCCATAAATAGCAGCTCTGCACAAAATAACCCTTATTGAATAAAAACATAAATATTTTTGGGTGATGCAAGATTGCTCTTACACCCAGGATGCTCCTGCATCAATAATAAGACTTTGTTCATTACAACATAGATTTGACTATATATCCATCATTATTTATTTATATTGTGATTTCTAATCCTAGTTCTCTATTATAACACATAATTTGATTTGTTCAAATAAACCTTAGTACTCTATGGAGCTATGCACGCGAATAGATAGCAATGTCAATTTAGCGATTACAGCTATAGGCTACATCGAACAAGTCAAATATAGTTTTTATGGGAAAGATACAAGCCATAATTTATACTTTATGGGAAAGATACAAGTTAACTAAAATGTGGGGATATCATTGAGTGACATAAGACCATATATATGAATCACTACGTTTGAATATATGGTGGTAGTATCCCTTGCTTACGGCCCAAGAATATTTTGACTGGTTAATTCGAGATAATGAAAAAGAATGTCGGCCTATTCCCACCAAGCCTGTGAATGGGATTGCCACCATCCACAAATTATCGTCATGGGGCAGCCATTTCTGACCCCCACTAGACTAAATAAAAAATGACGTAGCCACGTATATCAGTCTCTTTTCGTAAAGGATAAAAAGTATTTCATTAAAACTTTTTAGACGACAAAAGGTAGGCTTCAGAACTTTTTTGTTGGCAAATCTATCCACTATAAGGAAGCACATTTAAGTGTATTTATTGATAATTAAATATAGTTAATTTAAATTTAAAATTATATTATATCATATCTTACGATTGCGTGATTCCAATTTATGTCTTTTATCAATAGTGGGCAATTCCTAAAATAATGTTTCTTTTCACTCTTTCATGAGAGTCATAGATTGAATCTTGAATTAAATGAGATCTTTGTAAAATATAAATTATTGTAAATTTTTTTTTCATATATTCTAAAACAATTATTCCTAGTTTATATCTTATTGATAATTTTTTGACAATATTTTAAATGCTTCACAATATTTTAATTGCTTCTTATTATGAAATTTATTCTTTTCTTTATTCAATAAAAAAAATCGCAATACATTTGACTAGGCTAGTTAGTGCAATTACAAGTGTCAATTCATTACATATGTATCTTGATCCTTATAAGTTACATCATTCTAATAATTCTATTTGAGAATAAGGCTGGTCTAGAAAACCTTCTCTCATTTTTCCCTATTCTTGATGCTCCTCTCATGGTAGAATAAAATTTTGTAAATTACTTTTATTTCTTTTAGTATAAGAATGCTAAGAGTGATATTTTATATTCCATATCTCATCTCACCTAACAAAAAATACCAAGACATCTATGTAGACTATTTAATGCTATTGATTGAATAATTTTATTGTATGTGCATCTTGCTACATTAGTTTGCAAAAGGCTTGTAAGGGCCTTGAGAGTGAAAATTCATATAACATTGATGTAAAGTTTCTATTAAATCATCGGACCTAGGAACTTACAACTACATATTGAGTTGATCCACAAAATTATTTCTCAAGTTTCCTTAACTCATTATTTTTGCATCACAGTGATGAATGTACTATAGTAAAATTCTCTTATTACATTTGTTGTGAGGGTAATAAGATAAACATTTTCTCTTTTGTACATCATGGAACCAAATAAGAAATAATAATGTCTGTATGGGCTGATTAATTGTACTAAAGGTATCATTTTATTTTTTATGCATCTTGATACTTTTAGGTTACATTAGTCTAAAAGAGTCTAATAAGATATTGAAGATTTAAAAAAGGATGTGTCAAACTTTGATATTAATTTTATCTCAAACTATGGCACATAGGGATGCTCCACTTAAACCTACAAGTATGCATTAGGTTATTTTATAACATTCTCTCCCGGTTTACCTTTACTCCTAATAGTTTTCCTATAATGGTGACAAATGTAAAGTTAAAACATGCTTTAATTTTTGTAGTGTAAATATTTTACATTCACACCTTTTGGTAGAAAATTAATTGTGATACCACATTCTATTAGGATATCTAATTCTAATAAAAAATAGTCATTTCACTACATGTGCATCTTATACCTTTTGCAATATATCAATTTGATAAATTCACTAAGAGCTATCCAATTGAAAAAGTGTCAAACATCAATGTGATTAATTTCACAAATCATTACACCTAGGAGTGTTCAATTTAAAATATTTCTCTTAGTTTCCCTAAAAAATTATATTATACTTAGAATGGTGATAAATAAAATTTTATTAAATATTTTACTAAAGTTTTCAATTTCATTTAGTGTAAGTGTGTTAAGAGCAATATTTATGTTTTATAGCTACTAGCACCAAATCAACAAACCAACACATCTAGTTGACTATTTAATGTTAATATAAGAATTATTTTACTATCCATGCATCCTTATTTCTTTAAGGTACATTGGCCCAATATATTCTCCCAAAAGCCTTAAGACCAAAAAATTGCCACCTTATACGACTATTCTCAAAAAATATGTTATGTAGGCATATTCTACTTATCTTATAGTTGGGAATTGGTGAGATGTAGAAAATCCTCTTTTAATTAATCTCAAATATTGATGTAGAGCCTCCTTTCTTTCATTATCATGATTATCTTTAAATTTTATGTTATCATCATAGATGACAGTGGATTTGAAAAGGGATCTAGAGCATATAGTGTAGTATAGGATACACATGAATTCCTTTTCTAGAATAATCTACTTAGGGAGTTATGTGTCAATAAAAAATGTGGTGAGATGATGTATATGGTAGGTTATGTTTATTTCCATGTTGCCAATTTTGTTTAGGTAAGTATGTTATATGTACCTGTGTGGATCATTCAAACTATATAAATATGATGTATATGAAAGCTAGGTGCTATTATAGTTGTAATGTACATATGAGCTAGTGAGTATATTACTTGTAAAGTGTGTATGAGTTTTCACTATGGTACTTGTGATGTGTGTATGACTGTATAATTGATGTATGCTTGAGATAATAATTATGTTAACTCATATTTTTGGAATGATATTAACCTATATGTGGTTTTACATACATGTTAGTGTGCGAATGATTGGCATGCGGCCAACACTTAATTGAAATGTGTTATAATTATTCTATTATAAGTAGACTAATACAAAATCTTATGCTTAATGAATAGTCATGGTGTAAAAGAAACATTAGAGATCTCATATAGGAGAAGAGGATAGATTCTTTATCTTTGTCTTTGTCATCTAGGTTGAAAATATTTAGTTGTAAAAATGTTACTTTGTAAGATTAGACAACTTTAATATATAGGTGTTTACATAATGAAAAATCTTGAAAAAAAATCAGATGTATGCCTACATTATATGTACATGTTTACTAATGTGACCATGGAATCACAACTTTAGATGTTTTTACTAGTTATGTTACTAGTCCTTAATAAGTCCCTGGTACATGTTTAATTGAGCTAGGTTAGAACTAGGGTTTCATTTATATATTTATTTCTAAAATTTTTGTAATATTTTGTATGATATTTCTAAGGTTTTCTAAAAAAATTCTAACGTTTTGTAATATTTTTTCATTTTTTTCTAAAATATGCAATTTTATTTATCTAATAATAAAAGAACTAAAAAATTAAAAAACTAGACATATATACTTGTGTAAGTAAATTGAAAAACTTAACAATAGACAGAACATTTCAAAGAAAAAAAAAGATATGCAAAAATAAATACTAAAAAGTATAATTTTGTGCACCTAGTATAGTAGTGTTGAAGTGTCAGGTGATGTAGCATGCTGAGTAGCTAGAAAATGCCTCACCCCTAAAGGAGTTTCCTATAAATGTCTATGGATCCCATAGCAATAGAAGAAATGTACAATTTAATTATTTTCTTGGGCTTTTAAACCATTTATAGAAAATCCAGTTGAAAGGGGGTTCAATCGAGAAGTACTTTTAATTGAAACCCTATACATCATGGGTTTCAATTGAACATATATGACATCATATGTTCGATCAAAACCTAAGACATATGAGGTTTTGATCAAACACTTAAAGGATGTTTGGTCGAAACATTAGATTCATTTAAAAATGTGTTTATCTATTTTCATCCCATGCACATATTCCCTTCATGGGTGAAAGTGTAACTCACTATTGTGGGATCAACCATATGTTTTTAATAAAATATTTTAGTCTATATGCCTTTTATTTAAAAAAGATAGCCATAGAATTAATTTTTTATGACTTTTTGGGGATAATAAAGCATTCCTTTCTTTCCTACCCTACATTTGTTAATGGACTATAATTTTTCACTTCTAACAAATCATGTTAATTCATGTTATATTTGAGGTTTAAACGCAAACCATTATAATGAGCTACTAAATTTCTAACTTTTGAGTGAACAAGTAACACATTGGAATTATACACCTAATGCATGAGAAAATAAATTTTGAGCAATCTTGTATTACAAAAAATATTTAGTTCTTGTTCAATTTATTTTATAAGTAGATTGAAGTGTCAATATCATCCTATTTATAAGGTACAAGGCAATTCTTACCATGAAGATTCATTCTAACCACTATCACACTTAAATAACTATAGAGTGAGAGTTATTGGCTATTTTAATTGCAATCATATCCTGAGCATTCCCTCCACTCCTAGGCAATAATAAAACCTAGCTTGACCTTAGCAATACAACCACTAACAACAACAACTAAAAAAAAATTAAACTAAAAAGTTTGAATACACCATTAAAGCACAACAAATTGCAATAGCCAACAATAGTATATATATATAAACTACAAGAATTAAAAATCAATCCTTGAAATCAGACTACAAGAATGTAGTACAATATCAATAAACCATCCTATGAGAGAAAAAAGAGACAAATATTTTTTTTAACATTCATTTTCATCAAATTAATTAGAAAACGTGTCATAATAATGTTAAAGTCATAGAAGCATTTTATTATGAAAATAAGAAGAGTGCAATGGCATGAACATGTTGATAAAAACTCATATCTTTGACTTTAAATCTGACTTCATTTACATGTAAAAATATTAATATGCATTAATAAATAGAATATTTCTAAATCTAATGGCACACATGCAAAAGCATGCACATACACACGGGAAATTAAAATGTCCATTATTTTTCAAAGTTTAAGCTTAAACATTAGTCAATTTGTAAAAAAAAGATTGAGTCGAGAAAGAAAATATTGTAATGTATTAATTTGAGATATTTTATCAACAAATAGTTATTGGATTGATATTCAATGAAGTTTGACTATTTTAATTGTGAGAAATAGTTTTTCTCAAACAATTATTCACTTTGTCTCTAAATTAGTATGGCATAAGTCATCTATCATCTAGCCAACCAAAAAGTACTATTATGACGACACTACAAAAGAAAGTACATGTCAAGTAGACTATGAGAGTCTTAATATCAAATTCCAAATCAGCCAATCAATTTACAATGGTCTTTTACTAATTAATTATTTTTTGATTAATATTTAATAAATGTTCGTTACAAGAAAAAAACTCAATTTCAACTATAATTGTCATAGTCATCCTAATACTAACCAATTTTGAAAATAACATAAAATAAGAATCATAATATTCATTGATCCAATAAAATTATTATATATACAATTTGTAAGAATCTGCATCGATGTCAAACTATTATCCAGCTTTCCCTTGAATCGGTACGTCATAACTGATCCATCAACTAGCTTACAAATATTATTCTTAAAATAGTACAAAGACAAGTACTTGTCACTATTAGACATTTTTTTTCATTTGCCACAGCTTTTGGAAAATGAAAGAATACATAATAAGACTTAATAAATATAATAAATATTTCTAGTATAGTATAATGAGGCATTACTAATACACACATAATAGTGAATTATTGATGAACTATATTAATAAATGAGGCATATCTTATAATTTTATTAAACTATAGACATAAGTGGTAAACCTTTTGGAAAATTGGTGTCATATATGTTTTCGTATCAAGAATAATAGTCATTTGAAAATCTCAATTCATCTTTGTTGGATTCGGTATGCCAATGACTTCATCTCCTCATATGAAACCAGCTTCAACTCTTTTTGGAGGTGGCTTCTGCATTGATAACAGAGTTGTCTTCATTCTTCCAACTTAGATGGCTTCCTCTAATAATTTTCGCATGCTATTGCTTTGTTGTCATTGTCCAACTCGCGCTAAATTTGCGTTGACGGTGGGAGCGCAGAAGCTTAAATGAGTCATTATTTTATAGTTTAGGGAAAGCGAACGATATGCGTGTCCAAGTCATCAGTGATTTAGTCTTGTGGAAGTCAGAAATGGGGTGCCCATTCACACCACCTTCCTCTCACTTGGTGTGAATAAGATGACATCTCCTTCATTTCCTCGTACATTAACAAGTCATAGTTATTGGGCCGTAAGGAACGCATGAAATCATATATATTCATGACATAAATCAAACTATTATTTCTCTCTACCAATTAGTTATGTTGAGGTAACTCCACAATGGCACCATCGCTCTTACATATGTCATACAAACAAAAAGGATAAGATTGATGTCTTTTCCTTGTCTAGTAAAAAATAACAATTTTACTTTCGTTATAGACTATTGTTTTATATTTTTCTTAAGAATGCTAAATTTTTTTAAAAAAAATTGACATCTCTTAATGTCTTGTATAGCATTATATACATGAATAATAATGACACGAAGCAACCTATTATTTTTCTGTACCAATTAATGTAACATCAAAAGAACAAATAACTATTTCATAATTTTTTTAATTTTTACTTATATTATAAAGATATAAACAATTTAAAATGTAACAATACATCTCTACTTATATGAAATAACTATTATTAAGGCTCTTGTGATTCTTATCTTTCAATTTCTGCTAACCATTCATTTAGGGATCCCATGAACTTTTATATGTATCATGCTAATATATGAATACTTTTTAGTGCAAATGGCACTATCATTTGTATCTTTTAACACTCTCTCATAATATAATTTTTATTTATTAAGGGGTATTATCTTGTACATCTTATATTTGACGAGTATATGAATTAGATATGCGTGAAAAGGAACTTATAAATATTTTTCAATCTTTACTTGACTTATTCAAGAACAATTTGCAAAGAACAAATGATTTATCTTGTAGATCTCCTTATGCTATTACATCATATACTAAACACATGATAGCCATACACATCATGAAGTTGAGGATATTGAAAATTAATTTTTATTTGACCTCATCATGTGAAAATTAGAATATAAATAGAGCTATATGAATGATTTGCTAATCTCAAATGAAAGATTACAATAAAAAGATATTAATAATCCTTTGACATATTTTAGTTTTCCTTATCCTCTACCAAATAAATTTGTGACATTTTATCTCTAAAGTAGGATAGTAAAGGTGATACACTATTTCATACATACTCACCCAAAATTATATAATTATACTATCTTCACAAACACGCTCTCTTTAACTCTATTGTTTAAAACAAATATGTCTATAATGTATTTACATGATTTTCTTTTTCACATCATACATCTATTACTTTTGTAAATCACTTTGTAAATAAAAATTATTCAATAACCAATTAATTATAGTCTTCTAATTCTTAAACTAAACATCCTTTAATAATACATCAAGAAAGACTTAAGCTAAACACCTTATAATACTTATCAGAATAACACCATTTAAAAAAATAAAAAATTGTATGTTAAGAGAGTAATAAGATGACAAAGAGTGAATATATAACATATTATATATTTTATATAAAATTGCTATGAAACATATTATTCGGAATTTCTGAAATGTAAAGCAGAGAAAGCAATGAACAACGCATACTTCCAATCTAGTGTTGCCTACATTTGAGTTCCCAAGAAAAATAACCATTTCCTAATTTGATTACATCTGACCTTATTATAAGTATGTTCCAATGATGAATAACTATATCTAGAATACCTTCTAGCATACCATGGCTATCTAGTTTAGGTTTTCCAATCACTACTGTATAATGAGTGAAACTTTGAATTTGCTCAGAAAGGACTGATTTTGTCCCCATTAGAAGGAAAATTCTTCACAGAATCTGCGTGCGTGTTCCGTAAGGAAGGTGTTAAAAGTCCAATTGAAATTCAATCACAATCAGTCCTGCGCAACATTTGTATTTGAAAGGGCGGTGCAAAAGATTGAATAGAGTACTCAAATCTGTACTGAAAGAGAATGAAATGGTTATTTCCACGACTCCTTGGCCATCTAGTCCACTGAAATTTAAGAAAACAAGAGAAGCATTTTTCATGCGTGCACACAGATCACGATGAAGACCTATTTGTAGATACGCAACATTTTTTCCGTTTGCTTCACAAACTTCTGATTTCTTCATACGGTGGCATCAAACGAAGTCAACATACATTAGGCTACGATATTATATCACCTATGTTAATAGTGATGTAGAGTATAAAATTGTATATTTGGTATGTATGTTTGTTGTCTTTATATTCATATTATTAGCAGTTGCATGCCTATGTGCATGCAACAGTCAGCTAATATGGTCGTATTAGTGCTTTTTTTTTTGAACAACAATTTATGGAATTTTGCAAGGTAGTCTATGCAACAATATGTGGGAGGAGCAATATAGTGAGGAATTGTGTACATATTGTCATATGAGTTTACATAGACTTATGAAGGATAGGTAAAAAATGGGTGTGAGTTGTCATGGGAGTTAGGCTAGTTTGTATAATATAAAAAAATACTATTTTCTCTTCATATTATTATTAAAGTAATTAGGCATTAAGATACCAAGATTTGTGTTGGTTGCAAATGTCTTGTCTATTATCATTTTTGTCATGATTATCTTAATCAACAATAAAGATGTTTCCTTTTTTTTCGGTCTTGTCGATATATCTATTATTGATGGGAGTATGAATTTTCCCAAACAATTGTAGATTTCTTGAACTTTAGATGATAGAATCATTGAGCTTTGCATTAAGTAGAAGGGATTAGATATATATCAATAGTGCAACTCTAAGAAAATCTTGTTTCAATTGAAAGATTATTTAGTTCTGGGTAATCATTTCTTAATGCACTTGGGGCATTCCATGCCTTAACTAGTTCTTGTTTCATGTTTGGTGTTGATCCATTCAATTAAGGTGCTTTCTGATACATAATTTTTTTGACAAATCTATAATAGACATAGATTACCGAGGGCTTCACATATGTTGCACAACTTATCAAATTCATTTTTTTACAATTGAACATTTTAAATTGGAAATTCAAATTCATAAGCACCTTCACAATGTTTAACCAATTGAATTGAAATATTATAGGACATGCATGATAGATTAAAGTCACACCTATAATGAATGAAGACACTAAATATCTCTATGTAGAAAGGTGGTGTGATTTTTTTAAACTTATAGATTTTTTGTTCTAATATATTAAAAAATAGCATTGATAATTTGTGATTGAGAAGTTTAGGTTTTTTTAATCTATATTCTTATCATGAAAATGACTATAGTATGAATAAATACTATTCGGAAATGTCAAAAGATTTGCAAGGGTTGACCCTGATCTATATGGAAAAATTATGGTTGATAGAGTTTATTGTTAATGTTTTCATTAGATTTGGAGATGAAAATTTAGGTATCCCACTAAAAAGTCATTAAAAATGTCAATCATTTCTCTTATATAGTTGATGGAGGAGAAAATATTGTGAAAATGCAAAAAGGATGCTTAACATAGATAGCATGTGAAATTGAGTATGCATTTTATTTTATTTTTATTTTTGTTAAGTTTCTATAGTTGTTGTAGAGATTTGAAAAATCTATTTCATAAATAGAAAAAACTCTACTAGTTTGAGTAAATATATCTACAAATCTAAAGAATAATTAGAAACATCATGCCTTCACCAATGATTAATTATAAAGATGATGGAAGCTTCAAAGCATGTTGGTAGACGATAGGGAATTACTAACTGATGATTTTCTAGTACCTCTCTTAAAGGTTTTGGTATGATTTCATATCATTTTTATGTTTTTGGTTTTTCAGTTTCTGATATGATATTATTCAGTCATTATTTTAATTGATGTGACTTGATTTATGTGTCACCTTTTGATTTCCTCATCTATAGTTCACTCTGATATGCTTGATTAGGGATCTTGTTTATGTCTATGCATTTTCTTACTCATAATAATCTTATATACTAGTGCAACCAAGGACGGAGGGATCTCAATGAGATCTATCCAATCCTTGCAGCAAGAGTAACACAATAGAAACAAAAAAGAACAATTGAGAGAAATAAAAGATCAATCTTTGCATTACAAAAAATCAATTACAATGGACCTACAACATGCAGTCTTACATTCCAAGCATACAAGTTTGATTATATAAGGAACTTCCTTAGCCTCGAGCTTCTGGATGCTAAGATTATTAGGGCTACTCTTAAGCTACCTAAACTAGGAACAATGGCCATTATTCATACAAATTTGTAACCATCAATTTGGCCTAGATAGATCATAGTTTCCAATGAAAAGAAAAGGTATCATAAAATATATGTCAGGACCTAAGTCATAAGGATCTCCCTCCAATAGTCAAAACATGAATTGTGATCCCTCAAGTAGGTCAGACATAGGTGTAACAACATCAAGAAATGCATTCTAAAGTTTCACAAATCATAAAATTCCTTTGCAAGATCAAAAAACACAAACTAGCTACAGAAGATGAAGAATAGTTAAGTCCCACCAAGAATCCACGTTATCTCATATGCGAAGTAAAAAAATGAGGTGAAAATATAGGAATAGTTTCACCATGATGCTAGGAACACACCACAAAGTGTGCAACTGAAAAGGATTTGAATTGAAGGTGCGCTAGAAAACTATACAAATAGGAAAATAGGAAAACAAATATTTTTGGTTGATGCAAGATTGCCAAGAACCCAAGATTCTCCTGCATCAAATACCTGAGGTTATTGAAAAGTGAGCCTCTCACTTTGATAGGGATAGAATAAAACCAAGATGATTAACTTCAGCCTGAGAAATCCATGAAGAATCTTCAACTGGTTTGTCCTTCCATTTGATAGGATATTCTTTATATTGCTTATCGCTAGTGCTTCTACCAATTATGCTATCTAAAATCTCTTCAATCTCATCTTTGTGCAACCACTTCTAGAGAACCCCATATGAAAATACCCTACTATTTTAAGGGTGGGGTGCCCCCTCCTTAGATTAAATTGTAGGAGGGTTTCTATAGTTCCAACCCACTTCTTATGATACTATTGTTCAACATTTGATCCATCAAGCTCACTATAATATGCCTCATGATATTCATACAAGTCTACAATTTTGAATATAAGTGAAATATCCATGTCATTTAGCAACTTCACTTCATAAGAATTTCCTGAATCAAATCTCCTCAAAATCTCACATGGTCCAAACTTCCTCATCTTTAGTTTATTATATGTTCCAACAAAAAATCTACCCTTCTTTAGGTATACCATCACTTCATCTCCTATTGAAAACTCCTTATGTCTTCTCTTGATATATATTCTCTCTCTTTATACTTCTGATTCATTTTCTCCTAATGCTTTCTAACTTCATCATGCAATGACTTCATAATCTCTGCAAATTCCTCCCCTTCTACACTTCTCTTAACCTCATGACTAATATCACTTAATTTGGATACTCTTTTAGGATTCATCACTGTCAAAAATCTCAAATGGTGTCTTTCTTATACTCCTATTCACTAATTGCTATATGCAAAATATGCTTGTGCTAGGACCAAATCTCAATTTACATTCTTCTCTGCAACCAATTATCTTAGTAAACTACCTAAACTTATGTTCACTACCTTTGTTTGTCCATCTCTTTGTGGATGAAATTTAGAACTAAACTTCAAATTAGTATTCATCTTCTTCCAAAGTGTTCTCCAAAAATAACCAACAAACTTACTATCCCTGTCTGAAACTATGCTTCTAGGTAACCCATGCAATACCAAAACTTCTCTAAAAAACAAATCCACTACATGTATTGCATTTGTAGTCATCTTACAAGGAATGAAATGTTACATATTAGAAAATCTACCAACTACCACAAATATATAATCATTACCACTTGGTGTCTTAGGCAAATCAAGTACAAAATCCATGCTATTGTCTTCCCAAGTCCTAGTTGGCATTGTCAAAGGTATATACAATCTATTAGGATTAACAAGAGAGAAATAATAGTTACATGCAAATATAACCAATATGAGAAAAATAATAAACCACACAGAAGAGAACACAAGACACAAATATTTAACATGGTTCACCCAATCCATGGGCTACGTCCACCAAAAATGAGTCCAATATTATTATTATGCAGTGATTACAACTTGATTACAATCCGTAATCCCTTACAGCTCAATTCTATCGTAAATACTAAAAACCATACATAATGAAATCCCTAACCCTAAGCCATTTTATACAATATTTTGCCACTTTAGGGTTAGAATGAGTTACAACATGTCGACCCAAAAATAGCTGAAAATATGTCGGCCCCAAAAAAATTCACCGAACCTCGGTGAGGGTAGGAGGAAAAGTGTACAGTACTTTCTAGATCAGTCACCACAAGCCAACACAATCTAGTATTCTGACTACTTCTATTAGAAACTTGACAAAGTCTACAACTTTGAAAAAATATCCTTACATCCTTATGAATTTGAGGCCAAAAATAATTTTCACTCACCAAACCCACTACCTTCTCAATGCCAAAGTGTCCAGCTAATCCTCCATAATTCTTTTCCTTAATATGATTTTCCCTCATTGAACTTCTAGGTATACATAATTGAATTCCCTTGAAAAACATACCTTCTTGAATGAAATAATAAAACCATTTTCTTTGGTCTGCAACAATAGGTTCTCTACAAGATTTCCAAGGTTTAGCAAAATCAAGGTCATCTTCATAGAAGTTCTACAATTCATCAAACCCAAGCACTTCAACTCATCTCTATCAACAAGTTCCTTCTTCTACTCAAGGTGTTAACAACTTTATTTGATTTACTAGTCCTATACTTTAGCACAAATTATAACTTTGAAAGAAATCAAGCCATCTCATGTGTCCCTAATTCAACTTACCTTGAGTGGTCAGATACTGCAAATCTTGATGATTGGTATATGACATAAATTCCTTAGGCAATAGGTAATTTCTCCACTTCTTCAAGGCTTGAATTGTGGCATAAAATTCTTGATCATAAACTGAATACCTTCTCTTTGCATCATTCAACTTCTCACTAAAATAAGTAATAGGTCTTCCTTCTTAAGTTAATACTGCTCCAATTGTACTTCCACTTGCATTATAGTCCACTTGAAATACTTTATTGAAATTAGGTAAAGCTAACACAAGTATTTTCGTTACCTCTTACTTCAACAATTCAAAACTCTTTTGTACTCCATTTTTCCACTTGAAATCCTTCCTATCTCCTCTCATTATCTTAGTCATACGGCTACAAAATGAAATAAATTTTCTAATGAATTTTTGGAAGAAATTAATCAATTCGTGAAATGATCTTACCTCTCCCTATCTGCACTTATTATCTTATTCATAGGGCTAAAAATTGAACTGAAAATTTTAATGAACTTTCGGTAGAAATTAGCCAATTCATAAAATGATCTTACCTCTCCAACACTTTTAGGGGTGGGTCACTCAACAACTCCTCTAACTTTTTCATGATCCATCTTAAATCCATCTGTAGATATCAAAAAACCTAGATACATAATTTCTTCCCTCATGAAAGTACACTCTTTTATATTTATCAACAAATTCTCCTCCCTTAATCTCTGTAACACTAGTCTTAGATACAAAAAATGATCCTCTTTGTTTTACTAAAAATGAGATTGTCATCAAAATAAATAATCATAAAATTAACCAAGAATTTCTCCAATACCTCATTCATCAGCCTCATGAAATCACTATTTGCATTGGTCAAACCAAAATGCATCACTAACCACTCATGGAATCCTTCATTTTTCTTGAATGCAGTCTTCCAATCATCACCTTCTTTGATTCTGATATGATGATGACCAATCTTTAAATCAATTTTTGTAAAATACTTAGCTCCACTCAAATAATCCATTATGTCATCTATTCTAGGAAAAGGAAACCTATACTTTATGGTGATCCTATTGCATGGCTCTTGAATCAGTACACAATCTCCATTCCCCATGTTTCATAGGTGCTAATACTATAGGCACTACACAAGGACTAAAACTATCTCTGATCAAACCTTTCTTCAACAATTCTTGCACGTGCCTATTCAATTCTTCATTCTCTATAGGTATCATTCGATGTATCTAGATGCAATGACTAATGCTCCTCACAGGTGGAAATCTATCAAGTACATTGTATGAACTTATGTCTTCATACAATATTAACAATTCTTTGATCTTCCTAGGTTATTTCTCTTCCAATCCTAAATCATACTTCTTAGGAATCGAGGAATAACACAAATTATCACTTTTCAAACCATCCAAGAATTTCCTTCATTCAACCAAAACTCTAACACTAGTACAAATTTCACTCTTAGGCATCTCAAGTAAAGGTAATAACACCTGTTTCATTCCATTTGCAAAAATTCTATATCTATTATGTACTCCATCATGGAAATCTTGTCTATCATACTGCCATGGTCTACCCAACAAGATATGGCATACATCCATAGGCATAATATCACAAAGAACTTCATCATGATAATTTCCTATCTTTAATTACACTAGTTATTGCTTGCTTACAAGTACCTTATGATCATCCTTTATCCATTCTATCTGATAGGATTTCAGAAGCTTCAATATTTCCAACTTCAACTTGCTTACCGACTCCTCAGAGGCTAGGTTATATGAACTACCACTTTCAATGATTACCTTGGAATATTTTCCTACAACTTTGCACATTTTCTTCGACAATATCTTTCTTAGTAACTTCTCTTGATCGGTTTCTTCATGACATAGTATTCTCCTTTCCATTAGGGCTTCACCATCCTCTGGTTAATTCAAAGAGTCAGTAGATTACTCTTCCGCTTAAGAAGATATACCCTTGTTCTCAGTCCTCTTAATTATATTCCCTTGGGTACACTCAGAAGCTTGATGGCCTTCTCCTCCACACTTGAAACAAGTCCCTCTGAATACTTTTTTGTCTTCTCTCCTATAACTACTTGATCCACCACCTCTATGGAATTTTTTGTCATCTCTTCTGTATGAAATTTCCTCCTTGAATTTCATCTTGCCTTTATTTTGATCTATATAAGATGTACCTCCTCTAAAGGATCCGCCTCTTGAAAATATTCCACATTGTCCTCTTTGTCTTTTTTCATGTCTCTTGTTCAAATTTTCCTAATCTTTTATGGTATACTGATAAGCTTCCTCTACATTTTTTAATTCAACCAAACTGATCTCATCTTGAATAGATGTCCTCAAACCATTAAGATATCTTGCAACCCTTTCAAATTTACAATCTATGTGACTGGATATGTTATCTAACTTGTAGAATTCCTCGGTATACTCCTTCACATTAGGATCCTTTTACTTTAGGTTTTTCATTTTTCTATACAATTTTACTTGATAATCAACAAGTAAGAACTTGGCCTTCAATTTTTTCACCATCCTATCCCATGACTTGATTCTCTCCTTGCCTTTTCTCGGTCTATCAATCTACAAATGATCTCACCATAAAGACACATGACCTCTCAACTTTGTGTAGGAATATTTGACCTTCTTATGTTCACTTGTATCTTCAAAATCAAAGTATAACTCCATCTCAATGATCCAATCTAGCAATTCATCTGAATCTATCTTGTAATCATAATTAGGTGGATTAATTTAATATGGTCTTGTATTAACCCTAGTTAGTGCTTTCAAAATCCTATCTTCTCCTTGATCAAGTCTACGTTCTTCTTTTGTTATCTCTTCTTCTTCTTCTTCATTATCACTGACATATTGAATGTGTCTACCCCTTCACTGGGTCATTTCCATAGCTTCTAATCTAGATGCAATTTGTCTCAACATATCCATCATATTTGGATCTGCATCTCTCCTTCCACCACTCAAATTTCCTCTAGTATTTCCTCTCTGAGACATCTCTCACAAGTCCTCTACAATTGCAATTCAAATCTTTCACTCTTCCACCTGATAACAAGAATTCTAGGGCTTCGTAACCTCAGGAGATGAAAACAACTACCACAAGGTCAAAACCTTTCTTTGATACCTCTTGGTGCATCCAAGGATGGAGAAAACTCAATGAGAGCTGTCTGGAGTCGATGCAACAAGATTAACACAAGATAAACAACAAAGAACAATTCAGAGAAAAGAAATATCAATCTTCGCATTGATAGAAAATCAATTACAATGGACCTACAACATGCATTCTTACACTTGAGGTATACATACCTAATTAGACAAGGAAATTCCTTAGCCTCGAGCCTTCGAAAGCTAAGATTCTTAAAGCCACTCTTAAGATACTCAAAAATCATTCCCTTCTTCCAGATTTGCATTTTAGAAACTTTATCTTTTAAAAATCAAAGATATATTCAAAAATTATATTCTTCTTCTTTATTTACTAAATACCTATTCAGTTTTTGGTTTAATTGGAAATAAATATTCTTTTGAAAGTTGCCAAAATCTTTCAAGTCTCTAATTATCTCATTCGTTCAATCTATCTTTCTCAGAATTGATGTCGATCATTAATCCAATTTTGAGAATCTATATAAACCCCTGGGGCATTCATTCTCATCTTTCATCAACAATTTTCATATCAGACTTATGCCATCATTTTGCATGTTATTATCTTTTATCTCGAATCTTTGAGCCTACATGTTGCTGAATTCAACTTTGAGTGCAAACTAGGAATGTCTCAATATAGTGTAGAGAAGCAATAAAAAATAACAAGGCAATGTTTGAATTTAGATTAATATTTCATTTATGCTAATGCTTAGTAATTTTTTTTATTTGTAGTCCTTTCATGCTTAGTAGTGTAGTATTTTTTAATATTACGGTGTTACTAATTTATTTGTATTGAGTCTTGTAGATCTTCCCCTATGATACATAATACACCTTCCATGAGGACCATTAGTACCTTCTACTAACTAGCCATATATATTTTCACTTACTTTAGCCATATAAGATCACCTTGAGGGGTTTATACAATATGAAAAAATAATGTTGAAAGTTTCCTCAATTTTGCAAAGGTGGAGACACCTTGCTAGTATTTTTACTTGGCCTTTTCTTCAAAAATGACTTATAACCATCTCCATCCAAACCATAAAAAAGGAAATAAGCTTCAATTTGTGTATTTAATGTACTTTTTTTTAATAAGATCATTGATAAAGAAACTTTTAAATACATAAACAATATTTTTTCTTTATTTTTGACTCCTTTATTTAGGGATTTTTAATTTTTCTTAGAATCAAAGAAGATATTTCATTCAAACTAAAGCGCCATTTAGGTTCAAAGATATAATTTTTGAGCAACTTTCAAGGAATCTCTTTCCAATAGTGCAAGTGGGAGTTCAAGGTCACTTTCAATTCTATCTTTCACTGAGAATTGAATCTTATTTTGTATAAGTCTTTCATTGTACTCTTCTTGACCTTAGTTCATTATTTTCTTTCTTTTGTAGCTAGAAAATACATAAAAACATTATAACTCATTTTTTAGATCATTTTTCTATTTTTGAGAAGTATTTTTGTAGTTATACCATAGGAATTCTTTTTAGTTCAGTATGAAGATCAACTTTAATTCTTTCTCTATGCATCTTTTCCCTTTATTTGAATGAATAAATTTATGTGTTTTATGTGATTTGTGCATTCAAATACTCTAAATTCTATCTTATTAAAATATTAATGATGTAGGAACAATATTGGTAGTGCAGGTTAGAAGTTGTGTTCATTTGATTTGAACAAGTTGGAGTTGTAAAAAACATCATTTTCTTTAAAATAAATGTTGAATTCAAAACCTTCCTATGAAACATTTATGCATTACATGCTTTGATTTGAGAGGTGAGTAGAATTAGGTCTTTATTGCAATTGCTTATGAGTTAGTACAATAAGTGGATCTTATTAAGTTTGATGTATCACCTCCTAAGGTTAGTATTTTATTTAGTTTTAAGCATCTCTCTATGCCTTTTCCTTATCAAAGATTATCTTTAGGTGACCCATCAAAGGAATAAACCCTCTCTAGAGGTCAGTGATCCCATGTTTCACAAGATAGTTGAGTCTTGGGCTCAACTATAGTGTAATGCTTCATGAAAATAATTACATTGATATATTAGAATCTAATTTTTACATTAATTGTCTAAACCAAATATTTATGTAGCCAATATGAATTTGTTAACTTTTGTGCTCAAAATGAAAATTGATCTTCGTGATCTACCATAAAGAGAACACACCTATATTTAATATTTTTTTTTATAATTATACCTATTAAAAATCAAATTTGTAACCAATGTCCTAAACAACTATAATATACAAAGAAATACTCAATCTCCTATTCTCTCCATTGTCTCTAAATTAGTATGCCAAAGCTCATTTATTGTCTAGCCAAAAATTACTATTATTACAGTGCTAAAAGAAAGTACTTTCTAACTACATTGTGAGAGGGATAATATCAAAATCTAAATCAACCAATGAAATTGCAAAGAAATTTTACTAATAACTCATTTTACTCATTAACATAGAGCAAATGCCTGTTCTAAGGAATAAACTCAACTTCAACTGTATATCCATTGTTGTCCCAATACTAACCATTTTTTAAATTAACATGGCTTAACAATTATAATATTTAAGGTAATCCCACAATAAGGAGTCCCACATTTTTGCTAAAATATGACAATGAAATCAATATTTTTGACTAAATCTTCACTTTTGGACACTTATAGCAGTTAAACCATTAAGAATTTGAAAATGATGCAAAGTAGTGATTTGTGAGATTTTGTCTATAGATTCTACATTCATATTTAAAAATATTTATAATCGAATTCTATTTTTTTACTTAAATTTTAATAAAAATTTTAATAGTAAACAAAACTCTTTGAAAGTGACATTTATGACATTAGACATTATTGTTCTATAGAAATGATAAATTTTTATTTTTTAACTATATAGGTTTGTAACATCAATATCTAATACTTGCATTTTGTTTATACTACAGTGTTGCATACTTTTTAAATTAATTTGTCAAACTAATCATAATTTAGACATAGGCTTATGTCTTCAAGTATAACTTATTTGTATGTATCATAATTCATTTTTCTGGTTGGAATAAGGACATCAAAATATAATGTGTAGATATTTTTCATATTTTTTCTCACTAATTTACTTTTCTCCACATGTGTAGAATAGAGAACTTCATGTTCAATGAAATACTATGTTTAGTAAAACATATTCAAAAAATACATTTATAATAAAACCAAATAATGTTAAAATTATATATGTTGGAAACTTGTTTATAGGGCTTTGATCTTGAAAATCAATTTGTCAAGATTATTCCATTTGTAGTTCCAACTTGAGCTTTGAAATTGAAATTTATGAGTGAAATTGAAGAGGGGAGGTGGGGAGGATAACTTAGGACATGTGTACCTTCATTCAAAGGTATCATGAGTAGTAATTAATTATATGAAAATCGACATAGTTAATCGTCACTACTCTCAATTGAAGGTAAGTGTGTTCACACAAATGTCCAAGGACCTTTATATGAAGGTGGACCTTTCACCAAAGTTCTTTGGACCTTTGAGTCAAGGTACTTCAACAAAAAATTCATATCTGATTTCAAAAACTTGAAGTCCATATTTGGGACCCAATGTTGGAGGATGATGCTTTATTGATCAAAGAAAATTGTATATGTACAATTTGTAAGAATCTATTGACCTCAAACTATCATCACATTTTCCCTTGAATTAGTATGCTAACTCATCTATCATGTATCCAACAAATATTATTATTGGAACAAGCCATCACCACTATGTGACACTTTTTTTCATTTGTGGTAGCTTTCAAAAAAATAGAATATGTTATGAAATTTATTAAACATTTTTCTAGTTGAGAAATATACCATAACAGAAATTTTCTAATACACACATAATAGTAAATTCGTTATAAACATTAAGAAATGGGACATATCTCATAATTAAATTATAGATATATAAAAATTAAAACTTAAGAAAATTGATATGTCATATATGTTTTCATAGAGAAAACAATAGCCATTTAACATAGAAAACAATAGCCATTTAAATATGTTCATTGGAATAATTTACATAGCAACAAGTCGTACATTCTTCTCATTCTACTATTCTATTGTTTCACTACTCTGTAAGTAAGTTTATGTCACACGGCCATACCAATTAAAAAAAAAACAATATACTAATGTTTAAGGATGTAAATTAAAGGGGTCACAGTAATTAAAATAAAACAGTCAGTCATAATAAGAGTAATGGTGCTGCTGGGTTAAGAGTAAAAGAAATATCTTTTATGAATTGCTCGCTGTTCATAAAATGTACATATTACAATGACTGAAAAGATTAGATACAGGCAGCTAAACAAACTAAGGCTCAGATTAAACCAACACGATTTGGAAAAGAGGAAAGTAAGAGATAAAGTAAAGTAAAGTAAAGTAAGGGGACCGTTCATCTCTACCGACCCTGATTCAGCGAAGTAGTAATGGACCCTACGCTACTTCCCGCCATTAGACTAGACGATGTGCCACCTCCGCCCATATTGGAAGATGCGGTGGTCTGAGAAAACACACCTCCAACTGGTGGCAAAACAACATAGATGGCCAGTGGCCTGCTGGAAGGCAGCTGTGGCAGCTCTTCATTAGGGTTTATCAGCACTTGAATGGATTGCCTGACAGAAGGTCGTAACTGTGGATCAGGATGCGAACATGCTAAACCCAAGATCAGCACTCTTCTTATCTGCTCTTCATCATAATCAGAGCCTTCCAACTTGGGATCCATACACTCCAAAACTCTATCTTGGCTATAAAGTCCCCAAACCCAGTCCACCAAATTCCCTTCAGCCAATGGAGACGTGCGCTCCACCACCCGCCTACCCGTAGCCACCTCCAACAGCACGACCCCAAAACTGAACACATCGGACTCTGCGGTTGCTTTGCCCGTGTAGCTGCACTCGGGTGCCACGTACCCGGGTGTACCAGCCAACCTGGTCGTCACAGCCGGGTTCGAGTCGTCGTGCTCCACAAGCCTGGCCAGACCGAAGTCCCCAAGGCGAGCGTTGAATTCCCCGTCGAGCATCACGTTGCTGGGCTTCACGTCCCGGTGAACGACCCGCTGTTCCCATTCTTCGTGCAGGTACAGTAGAGCCGAAGCCAGGCCGCACAAAATCCTGTGGCGCCGCGGCCAATTCAAGGGCGTTTCTCCAGTTTTGTCGTAGAGAAATTTGTCCAGGCTTCCGTTAGGCATGTAATCGTAGACCAGGAGAAGCTCATCACGCTCGTGGCACCATCCGTGAAGCTTCACCAGGTGCCGGTGGCGTAGGCGGCCGATGCTGATTATTTCTGAGATGAATTCCCTTTCACCCTGTCTTGAACCGGCAGAGACTTTCTTCACCGCCACCAACTTTACCTGTTCGTTGCGTCCGGCGTTAAGGTTTCCTCTGTACACGCTTCCGAACCCGCCGGTTCCCAAAAGCTCCGCTTCGCTGAAGTTGTTGGTAGCGGCTGCAAGTTGCTTGTACGCGTACCGGTGAGGACCGTTTTGCATCATTGCCAGTTCCCCGCTGAAGCTTCCTCGTCCAAGAGTTAAAGTAGCCTGCTTTTTCTTTTTCATTCTCCATATCACGATCCCGACTAATCCC
This sequence comes from Chamaecyparis obtusa, assembly GCA_027943335.1. Lineage (NCBI taxonomy): Eukaryota > Viridiplantae > Streptophyta > Pinopsida > Cupressales > Cupressaceae > Chamaecyparis > Chamaecyparis obtusa. Next base: position 1,197,744 of record BSBK01001541.1, on the reverse strand, counting down.
ATCCCAACTAATCCAACAGAAATGGTGCCCACCAAGACGCCGACTTTGACCCCGCCGCGCAATCCTCCTCGCGTTCGATTTTCCTGCAACCCGGGCGAATTAAGAGAAGACTCCGGTAACACCATGGAACTAAAATTCCAGTCGAGAATTCTGTGTATCTCGTATGAATTCCCTGTTGCCGCCGAAAATCCCACATACGCGGATCTCGGAACAATGTTTTCGAGCTCCAGCGTGTGGTTCAAAATGCTCGCGTAGCCCAGAGTGCTGTTTGCATGGCGCGCATAGATTTGGAGGGTTTTCGCCCACCCGTCGTAGTCGACCCGCACTTGTATAGCTTGCCCGGCCTTGATCTGCATGCCGTGGTTTCCCAAATTAGCTGTTACGTTGGATTTGATGCCCTGGATGTCGATACCCACATGATTGTTGTCCGGATCAAATTCGTTCTGGAATGTGTCGAATTCGATTGCAATCTGACTGGTCGTGTTTCCATTTGTGGAGGGGTCGAAGAGGCCGAGGAATCCCCCATAGCTCTTTGCTAAAAAGCTTTTGTCATTCGGAGCTATGAGGAAGGCCATACCGTCGCCATCATAATTCTTTTGCCCTCCGGTGCCGTTGGTTGTGATGTTCTTCACAATTATAGTGAAGACGGTGGTGAAACTTGCCGGCCACATCGTTACCGGATGGCGGTACAGAACCCTTCCGATGCAGTTTTGCAAAGCCACAGTTGCAGCCGTTTCATTTAACGAAGAAACGTTTGTGCCGTATGGATCCGGTGTGAGATCGATATAATCATGGGCCGGCGAAAAGGAAGAGTTCCCCATGTATATGAGCTGCTGGCTGTTGTTCTGGCTAAAGTAGGCAAACGAAAATTTAGTGCCATTCCCGTTTGACGGCTGTGCATACGAAGTACTGATTAAAATTAGAAGCAGGATTATCAAAGCACGAACCAGTCTTTTCAACATTATCATCGTATACAGACTGAGCATAGGCAATGGTACCCTGGATAATTTAAAGCTTGAATATAAGAACGCACATAATAAATTCAATTAAAATTTTAAGACAATATAAATTAAAGTTAATTGAGTCTTGGTCTGTCACTAAAGTTGACTGATTAAAAAATTGAAAAAGAATTGTTTTTTACGTGCAGTCTACTGACTTGTTTTTTACTTACTTTATATGTATTATTTGATATTAAAAAGAATCTTCACAGAAATCTTTACATAAAAAATATTATCTATTTAACTTTCCCTGTAGCTAATTAAAATATAATTTTAAATTTGAATAAATTAATAAAAACTGTCAAATTTCTGGAGACTTGCCCACAAAAAATAGTCCCCAAGTCTACTAAGTAGGCTGCCCTCTGATAATTTTCGCATGCTACGCTTTGTTGTCACTGTCCAACGCGCACGAAATTTTCGTTGACGGTGGGAGCGCAGAAGCTAAAATAATTCATTATTTTATAGTATAGAAGTCATTAGTGATTTAGTCTAGTGGAAGTCAGAAATGGGGTGCCCATTCACACCACCTTCCTCTCACTTGGTGTGAATAAGATGACATCTCCTTCATTTCCTCGTACATTAACAAGTCATAGTTATTGGGCCGTAAGCAACGCGTGAAATCATATATATTCGAAGTTGGTAATAAGTAGGTCCATACAATTGGTCCTATGCCACTTATGATTCCACCGAATTTTAGTTAGTCCTGATCGTTTCCCATAGAGATAGTGATAATCCTCATTTTATATATTTTAGCTTGTTCTATATTGATGATATGTTTAATAGGAAGCTTAGTAATATATTTTTATCCTTTTAATGTTCTTTTTTAATTATTTGATAATCATTTGATTTACAATGCTCATTTTATTAAAGTATTATTCATAGCTATTTAGCATAAATTTAGATGTAATGCTAGATTTTAAATTGTTTATATTTATAAGTACGAAAAGTATGATTATTGAATAGTAATTCATGTATTTGATGATATTTCAATTGGTAGAGAAAAATAATAGTTTAATTCATGTTGTTATTATTATACATCAATAAATGAATTCTTATCTTTCACTTTCTAGTGACCATTCATTAATGGATTTCATAAATTTTATATGCATCATGATGATATATAATTCTTTTCTTTACCTTTTTTTGGTATTGAAGAGATTTGAACTCGGCACCAAAGGTGATTATAATATGACTATGTCATTACACTAAGTGTCCTTTGACAATAATATATAATTACTTTTTAATATCTACGAGAACTATCCTTTGTATCCTTGGATTCTTTTTAATAATATATTTTTCATTTATTGCAGGGTATTATCTTATACATATCAATCTTAATAAGCATATGCATTAGACATGCATGAAAAATAACTTATTAATCTTTTGTTTAATCTTTACTTGGCTTATTACAAAATAATGTGCAAAGATCAAATGATTTATCTCTTACATCTTCTTATACTATTACATCTTGTCATACTAAACAAATAATATTCATACACACCATGAAATTGGGGATATTAAAAATTAATTTTTATTTGACCTCCATCATGAGAAAGTTAGAATATTTAGAGTAATATGAATGATTTGGTAGTCACAAATGAAAGATTACAATACTTAGATATTAATAATCTTTTGTCATATGACATTTTCTCTCATCCTTTACCAAAATAGATTTGTAGCATTTTATTTGTAAAGTAGGATGGTAAAGGTGATCCACTACTTCATACATAGTCATTCAAAATTATATAATTATACTATCCTTATCAGCACAATTTCTTATCTAGATTATTTAAGAAAAACACAAATAATTATTTACTTACATGATTTTATTTTTCACGTCATACATCTATAATTTTTTTATGAATTTACAAAATACTTTCTGAATCACTTTTCTATAAAAAAAATATTGAACAACCAATAAATTATACTCTTCTAATTCTTAAACTAAACATCCTTTAATTATACATTAAAAAACTACGCTAAACACCTTTTAACACTTATACAATAACACCATTTAAAAATGAAGAGCGAATATTTCTATGTTAAGAAAGCAATAAGATGACAGATAACATATTTTTATAAAATTGCTACCTAACATATTATTCGAAGTTTCTGAATTTTAAAGCGGAGAAAATAATGAGCAACGGACACTTCCAATCGATTTTTGCCTGCATGGGAGTTTCTAAGAATAATAATACACATGTTCCAATGATGAATAATTATATCTAGAAGGTCTTCTAGCACACCATATCTGTCTACTCCAGGTTTTCCAATCAATACTGTAGTGTGAAACTTGGAATTTGCTCAGGAAGGACTGATTTTCTCCACTTGACAAAGAAAATTTCATTCAAAATATTCGTGCGTGTTCCGTAAGGAAGGTGTTAAAAAGTCCAATTAAAATTCAATCGCAATCAACCCTGTGGAACATTTGTATTTGAAAGGGCGGTGCAAAAGATTGAATAGAATACTCCAATCTGATGAAATAGTTGTTTCACCGAGTCGTTAGCCATTTTAGTCCATGGAAAGATAAGAAAACAAGAGTAGCGCTACACAACGTTTTTCACGCTCATACACAGATATCGATGAAGAGCTATTCGTAGATACACAAGACGTTTTCCTCTGCTCGCTTTAGAAACTTCCAATTCCTTCAGGCTCCGTTTGTTTGCGGGAATTGGACTGGAATTGACGGTGACACTTCCCGATTTCTACGAAATTCGTTGTTTGGTTCCTCAATTTGCAATTCGGGTTATGTGGGGCAAAACCTGGTTTAGGCCCTAAAACCAACAGCACTATCTTCCCAGTCAGGAGGTGGAATTTGTTTTCATCTTCCGGTTTTGATAAATTGTGAATCGAATTTAATAAGTGGTCAGGTCCGTCATCTTCCCACTTTGATTTTTCGGGTTTTGTTTCACCGTCGCTTTTTCGAAGGGTTTGTTTTCGTTCCTGCTCTCTTTGCCATTGCTCTCTGCAGATGTGTCTGACCAAGGGTTTCATCAAAAGTCTCTACTCTCTTTGCCATTGACATCTACCCATTTTTGTAGACAGGTATGCAAGTGCTAGTTCATCTCTACTTGCGACAAACTCTTACCGAGCATTAAAACCCTGGTCCGATTCTCAGCAGCTGCCAAACGCATTGTTCGACCGCTCTTCTCGGTATGCTTTTTCTCGACTTTCATCATAGTATATCTCATATTTTCATTCTGGTTTGTCATATTTTCAAATGATTTGTTTAAAACTTTGTTAAGATCCTTTGTCCTAGAAGTTTAAGGCTTCAAATGACATTATACTGAAATTTTTACAACTTTGTGTGATTAGGACAATTTCTATTTGGTTGATGGTAAAAAAAAACTTAATCATCTGTAATTCTAATATACCCACATATGCCAAGATGGTTGGCTTCAAATGACATTATACTGAAATTTTTACAGCTTTGTGTGATTAGGGCAATTTCTATATTGATCCTGCTTTTAGCAGGGCTTTCTTCTTCTAAAAAATCCTTCAACCCGACATTATTCTTCATGTTTGAAGTACTGCCCTTCTTTCGGCTTTCGGCTCTCTAATACACTGCAAGCAAGATAAACTAGTGCAGATCGACATATAACCCTAATCTTATCTGCAATCAGGACCTTTCTTCTTCAGTTGTTTGATCATGATTGATTAATACTGCGTTCAATCATAACTTACTGTTAAAGAGCAAAAAACAAAAACAAAAACATAAACAATTTACAAGCTCTGTAAGTCCCACAGACGCCTACTTTATTTATTTCATTTTTTCCTTTCACTTATGTTGGTTCACTTATGTTTGTAGATATTTGTATATAATGTTTATAGATCATATAAGGTTTTTTTGAAACAAACGCTCCATCTATATTCTGCCGTAAATTTAGTATCTTTACCTGCAACATGAAACAAAGGTGACTCAATATTAGGTTCGCAATCTTTTAACAATGTTTACTAATAAATTAACTATCAAGTATATGTATTAAAGCAATGACGAATGGGAATTAACAATTCTCATGTACTTTATCAAATAAATGTGTACATTTTTGTAATAAATATTGAGAAATGCTAGGTTATTTGTTCATATTGAGGAGTTTTTATTGTTTTGTGCGGAAATAGGTTGGAACTGAGGTGTCTTTTTTTGTTTGTGACAATGCCAAATTATGATGAGGTATGCTCATATCCATGTAAAAGTAGTATTTTCTTGGAAATTGCCTCCAATAAACCCTAGTATCTGCCTTACCTTCTCTTCAAGAGCAGGCCATTATGTTATTATCATGAACACTGTATCATCATGTTACTGCCTGATAAATTGGTTTTCTCATCCGAATAAATCAATATCTGGTATATATTTATAATTTGGCTATCTCATCTGAATAAATCAATATCTGGTACATGCTGATGATTTAGATTTTCATTTTCTATATTAAATTAGTTACACCAGCATTGAGCAGTTGCCTGAATCTTTCTATTGAGTCTGTGTTGTTTAGTTCCGTCTACTGTATGAGTGTCATCCTTACCTGATACCTTTACTCAATTGCATTCTTGGGTAGAATGCTCACAGGCCCTTGTTCAATCATACTGACATATCTAGCATCATCTCCATTTTCGTGTGAGTCATATCTTGCACCGCCCATATGTGAATTAATTCCATCTTTTGCAAAAATGTAACATCTTGATATGTTTTTTCTTCTACACTATGTTCGTTGCTTTTAGTCTAATCTTTTCTCTTATACACAGTATTTCATTTATATGTTCAAATTGCCGTTGGACTCTCCATGTTCATGTACTTATTCTTTCAATTAGGTATTGAATTGAAACAGTCTCACTTTGATACTTCCAAGACTTTCTCCCCTAGTTAACATTATTAAAGATTCAAAATATCTTTAGTTCTGTCAATAGGCGGCACTATTGCTTTATTTCACACGAGAAATGGAAATTGTTAAGTTTAGTAGTATATAAAACTGTGACATAGATTTAGTCTTGTTCCCAGAGCGAATGCTTCTTTTGGCTCTCATAATCATAATCTGAGGCTCAACTGCTTGTTAATTGATAGTCTCGTAAATGAGAGGCAATAAACAGTGTTGTAAGAATGACAATTCTTGTGTTCTTGTTATTTATTAGCATTTTCATGTACTCTATATAGAGCTTACTGTAATATTTGTTCAGTTCATGTGTTATTACAGATCTTGACTGCCTTATCTCTCTAAATTGACTTGTATGATTGTATCACTTCAGAAAACCATAATATTTATTATTAATAGTGTCAGATCAAAACTTTAGCTTTGCATGTTCCAGTCACTTCTAGCCATCTCTCTATGTTATTAGTAACTTGAATTATGGAAATATGTTAAAGCTTGAGAAATGTCAATTGCCAAAAATTCAAGAAACTTGGAAATGATATGTCAAATTTGTAAACACCAGGTTTGCATTAATACCAACATGCATGTTCTTGCATATATATATATATATATATATATATATATATATATATATATATATATATATATATATATATATATATATATATATATATATATATATATATATATATATATATATAAATATATATATGCATGTGTAAAAAGAGATAAAACATTGATAGTAATTGTCATGCCCCCACCAAATTGCTACCAATTGTAGCTTACATAACTGCCCATTTCCAGCGACTCTGACAGATGCATTCCGGTGAAAGAGATTTGAAGGTCTAGGAAAGGAAGAGGACATTGATCCTATTCACAAATTATGGCACAAACTTGAGGGCCCCAAAATCATTAACAAGTACTAATGGACATTTCAAATTCCTTGTTCAAGATTGATGAGCTTGTTGATGAGTTAGTTTGTAGTCATGGGAAGGAGACTTTTGGTTTACCTCTTGGAGAGACCAACATGGACATTGAAGATCAATGGATACTTTCACCATGTTGTCATCCCATAACACTGGAAGTTAAAAAGGATATAGTCACCTCGAGTAGCTTGATGCCAATTAAAGTAAAAGATACTATTGTTGGAAACTCTCTAGTTGGATTAGTCACAATAGGTGCGAATCTCAAAAGTGGACAAAAAGAATATAAGATAATTTTCGAAGATAATTTTTCATAATTTCTCATCGAATGATGTCATGTGGACTCCAACTTATCTTAAACACGATTATAAAGTAGAAATGTGTGAAACAATTCCTCTTAACAAATTGGATGCATTCCTTAGTGGGGAATCATTGATTGATATTTTTGAAGCCACTTTTTTTAAATTTGATTTGATATATTTAGAATATAATGTTTATTCATCAATTATTCAAATGTCTCCACTAATTTCCTATGCTTTCAATATTTTTAAAAGCTATCTTAATCACATTTTCTTAATTAAATATTCTAGATAATCCTTTTCATGTAGCATTCATAACCAGACAAGAAGACTGAACTACAAACAGGAAACAAATTTAAACCAATAATACAAACAAGGCTCTTTTTGTTTCTCCAACCCATACTTGTTCAAATTTGAGGATACAAAATTGGAAAAGCCACAATATTTGTAAACAAATTAAGGAAAGTAAACATTTTTGTGCTTTATGTGATGGATGAATGCATATCTTTGTGATTATGTCCACATTTCCTTGCTCATATCATTTTGTTTGTCCACATTTTAGGCCATTGATGGATCCTATTAAGAATATTGATGTTCTAGGACGGGTAGTTGTGGAGACCACATATTCTCGTCTTCTCATAGCTCTTATTGATTGTGTTGCCGTAGCCATAGTAGTGGTGGCCCGAGAAGGAAATACACAAATGGGTAAATGAAAAAGAAAAGGAAATGATTTTTATAGAATGGTTATTCATTCCAATGATGTGGATTGTCATGATCAGATTCACATGAGTAGGGGAGCCTTCTTTCATCTAGCTACTATCCTAAGGCTAAAAGGAACCTTGACAGATACGATACACTTGACGTTAGAAGAACAACTTGTGATGTTCCTCCACATCATTGGCCACAATCTGAGGAACCGCAAGATTGCCCACAACTTTGGGCACTCAGGAGAGACAATCAATTGATACTTCCACAAGGTGTTGAGGGCTATCTTAGGACTCCACAATGATTGCTTTCTACCACCTAGTCCAAACACTCCTCCTGAAATTAGTGGGAATGAACGTTTTGATCCATTCTTCAAGGTAATTGTTGTGTTGTTACAAATTTCTTGTATGGATTTTTATCCTTATCATATTATTGGTTGACTGTAGAATTGATGATTGTATCATATCATATAGGATTGTGTTGGAGCTATCGATGGAACCCATATACCAGTCACCGTCGATGTCGACATGCAAGGTAAATATCATGGTAGAAAAGGCAACCTATCGCAAAATTTTATGGGTGTGCATTCCTTTGATCATAAGTTTCGGTACTACCTTTCTGGTTGGGAAGGGTCTGCCACAGATAGTCATGTTCTAGCTTCACCTCTATCAAGAGCAGATCCTCTTGTTGTTCCCCCTGGTAAGCCAAATCATTGTTTAATATACTCAAGGGTACAATCAATGTTTCACATTTTAATAATATACTTTATTTATGTAGGAAAATATTTTCTAGTGGATGTTGGATATCCCAATGCACTTGGATTTCTTTCTCCTTATCAGTGTACACGCTACCACCTGAAGGAGTTTTCAAGACATAATCTAATAAACTCTTGAGAAGAGTTGTTCAACAATCGACACTCCTCTCTTAGAAACTCAGTAGAGCATACATTTGGTATTCTCAAGTAGCATTTTCCAATCCTGACGCATGCCACGTCTTATCCTATCATGACACAAGCCCATATTGTATTAGCATGTTGCATACTACACAACTACATTACATTAGAGGATGACATTCCATCAGAAAATGTCACCAAAGAGGAAGATGATCGTGATGGGGTAGATGTACCAATGTTGGATACATATGGGTTGTCTTAGCATGATAGAGACTAGTGGGCACAGTTCCGAGATGATATAGCAAGTAGAATGTGGGAAGAGTACAGATCCCGAGAATAGTTGTTCTTGTATGAGTCAAGACTACTTGTATGGGTCAAAGTGTTTTATTTGAGTAAACTGATGTATGAAGATACTTTGATATACATGATGGTTTCCTTTTTCTTCTCTTTCTATCTGCAAGTACTTGACTTGTATGGGTCAATGTGTTTTATTTGAGTAAACTGATGTATGAAGATACTTTTATATACATGATGGTTTGTTTTTTCTTCTCTTTCTATCTGCAAGTATTGGACTTGTATGGGTCAATGTGTTTTATTTGAGTAAACTGATGTATGAAGATACTTTGATATACATGATGGTTTCCTTTTTCTTCTCTTTCTATTTGCAACTATTGGACTTCTTTGGGTCAATGTGTTTTATTTGAGTAAATTGATGTATGAAGATACTTTGATACCATTAACAACAATTTGTATACACAACATTGCATACACAGAATTATTGCTGAACATGGATGAAATTGGTAACACGAGCCAGATATCTCCTTCCTTGAAGAAGATAATGTGGACAAAGGAAATGGAACGCAAGTTTCTAGACTTGCTCCTTGAGCAAGTACAACTAGGCAAAAAATGTGATAGAGGCTTCAAAAAAGGAGCGTGGTCTACAATTGAGAGGCGGTTCAATGCTGATATGAACCTCCATCTATCTAAGGACATCTTAGGCCAATTTTCTGTCATAGCAAAATCTTGTGAAATTGGCCTATTCCCTGCAATGTGTTTGTCAAGTGTCCTGCCTCATGCTCTTTATTGTGTCACCTTGCTCTGGTCCAATTTGCATGTGTTGAATCACCGAATCCAGGAAGTTATTCAAAGTTTAGGGTTTGCTGGAAATATTGTCAAAATCTGCCACAGTGTTGAAAACCCACAGTGTTTTCAAAAATCCATGATGTTTTCAATCTTTGACCGATAACCTGTGTTGTTTTCAACTCTTTGTCTTCCAGCTTTGTACACTTATCTGTTGATGTGTCAGAAACTTTGTGTGTTTTCGATCCTCTTTCATCGAAAACATTGTGTGTTTTTGACCTCGCACTGGTTCCCTATTTGCTGGCGTTCCCTCAACTATGCAAGCCTGACGTGGATGGTGGGTCCAGGCTCTTCCTGATTGGCTGTCACATGGCTACATGTCAGACTTTTCTGACATGCGATCATGCGACCGCTTGCCACCTTACCGTGCGGGTCCCAGCTTTTGTTCAGCTGCTTGGTGGTCTTCTTTCCCTTAAGTGCGCAAGTGCGATGTGTGGTGGGACCTAAATTTTTGAAGGCTCAGTGGGACCTGACAGTGTCAGAGGATCGATGGTTGGCGTAAGGTCTCATTGGATTTGTCAGAGCCATGAGATCTTATGCCAGCCGTTGATGTTACTTTTTGCCAGGTTGCCTATTGTGCTCAGTGGGTCCGGTGTGACACGCGTGCTTGAAGTTGGAGGTTTCTTATTGGCCATTAGTGGTTGTTGTTTGGTGGTCCGAGGCAATGATGTGGTAGCCTGTGATTGGCTATCGCATGATCGCATAGCCTAGTTTTTGGCTATGCGATCATGCGACCGCTTGCCACATGTCCCTGAGGCTTGGTAGCGGGTGCTGGGGCATCTTTCGGGTGAGGTGGTGGTGTTTTATTGGTCGGCGGGTGGTGGTGTTATCTTCATTCGGTGGCGGTTATGATTATGCTCACGAGTTGCCGCATGTTCGCATAGCCCATCTCTGGGCTATCCGATCATGCGACAGGGCACCATGTGTCCATGGGGGTTGCGGTGGTGGTTGCGGTGACGGTTGCGGTAGGGTAAAAGGAAATGTCATGTCACATGTTCGCATAGCCCATTTTTGGGCTATGCGATCATGCAACTAACCATCAGGCATCGTGGTTACGGAGTTAGTCCACTATGCGGTTCTTGCCAGTGTGCCCGATTTTGATTGGTCGGCGACTGGTGGTGGGGCCAAGGATTTCTGTGGGTGGTTTGCGGTCAGCATTGCACGGTTAAGAAGCTGCCGTCGCATGATCGCAAGGGCTATCTTTCAGCCATGCGATCATGCAACCAGGCATAAATTATAGCCCGATTTCCTGTGGCGGATAGGTTGATGACTGCGCGACTACGCCACTGAAGAAATTGTAAGGTTGCCAAGCCCGGGAAAGATAAAGAGGATCTACGGTCAGGACTTAAAGTTGACAAAGATTTAAACAATGGCCGCCGATTTTTTGTTAAAGCCATGAAGTGACCGTTGGAATTCAAATTCAAATCTACATAGGGTTTCCTGTGACCAAAGGATTGGTTTTCAATGCTTTCTCGGCAGTTTTTGATCTGGTTGGTGGCACCGGTTGTTGTGAAGTGGTCCAGGGGCTTTGTGGTCATTTGCGGAGGTGATTTTGTACTTGGTGCCATGTGGTTTTGAGCTCAAGGAACTATTTGCAGGCAATGATTAGATTGATTTTAATGGCATTCCTAGTGTACTATGCTGAGCTCATAGATTTTCATGATTGTTGATCTGCTAGAGATTTGTTTTCTCTAGGCTGCTTATGCTTCCTGCCCCTGCAATAAATTTTGTGACTATTTGAGTTGGTTGGGTAGTTGAGACCCTATACGTTAGCTGTCCCAAGCTTGTTGCATTCTCCTAGAGAATTCCAAGGTAGCTAGTGGTATAAAGTGTCAAATTTTTGACTTAGAAAGGGTTCTGAGTTTTGTCAGTTCCAGTGAAAGTTTTTGCTCTATAGATTTCCCCTTCTCTCTGCATATAGGGTGTTCTATTTCCATTGTTGGTTGAGAGAATATAATACATGCTGTAGTAGATTTGTTTTATGTATGAGGACTTAATTTATTCTTACTGTCACCAAGCTATCTCCATTTGAATTCTGAATGCATTAATCATACATCAAGGGTGTTTGATTTGTCTATTTGCATTGCCTATGTGTTTGCAAGTGGAGTTATCTTCGCAGAGGTAACTAGTTCAGGGTTAGTGTTTATGCATGTATGAGCTGAGATATCAAGGATAGGTCATGCTTGTCTTCTAGTGGAGTATTGTCCTTTCATAGGTCTCTTCTAAGGGGAGGGTCAAAATCCTTTGATGGATAATAGCATGCTTGAATGCACAGGTGGGTGTTAAGTTGAGGTTTGGTCATGGTGTGTGATTGATGTTAGGCATCAACACATTGAGCATATTGTGTTCTTATTTCATAACTTTCTCTTGCAGTAGGGTATTTGACTCTCTGGCCCATTGGATAGGGCACTGGTCTATCATAGACTTAGGGCATCTCAGGGTTCCTTTCAATCTTTTTTTAAAAATCATTTCCTTTCTGTCCCACCTTTTCCCTTTCATGTTGTTAGGATAGATCTCTAGTTTTCATACTCACTCCATGCAAGTAGGGCTATTGCATGAGATATTGGCTTCATTGAGGTACATGATACCTAGGAGTTTGAGAACCATTCCACAGTCAGTGACCTGGAGGCCTGTAGTGTGACACAAGTTGTATGAGTGTGCAGATGAGGTACACCTGCCTGAGTGATGTGGAGCTCAAAGTGTAGAAGGATCTTGCTTTGATCCTTGTCAATTGGCCCTTTTTCCTGTCAGATTTGGAGTGTTGAGTGAATGTGACACTAGCCATGTCAATCCTGATGCCAATCTGACCTTTGGGGAAAAAGAACACCAACAAGACAACTTAAAAAATAAGTTGAAAACTTGGAAGCTTGCCTATAGAGTGATGAAAGAGCTCAGGAATACAAGTGGTTTTGCTTGGAATGAGGCAACTCAGTGCATGGATGTTGAGGATAGCGTGTGGGATGAGCTTTTGAAGGTAGGGTGATCTCTCTACTATTTTGATGGAAATAATATTGCCTTCTTTTAAAGTTAATAATGAAAGACAAAGAACCTAATGTATTTATTTATGCCAACATGTAGAGAAGAGAGTTAAAAAATGCCAAAGTGTATAAGAGGTAGCCCTTTGTGTACTTCAATGAATTGGTTGCAATTGTGGGTAATGACATTACTGAAGGTAATGTAGCTACCACAGTCCTTGAGACTCAAGAAGGGAACCCTATGGAAGATCCATTCGCTGTGCATGATGAAGAGGACCTTGGTTTCAATATACATCTTGATAGTGCTATTGATTTGGACGAAGACCCTTATAATTCCACTCAGTCCACTGCAACAACAAGTACTAGAGGGACTCCTACATCATCAGTCAAAAAGGTGGGAAAGAGGAGGAAGGCAAGTATGGCTGCTTCCTTGGATTCCATGTGTGAAACAATGAAGAAAATAAAAGAGGGCATGAGCAATGTTCACCTTGTCAAAATTGATGAATCTACTCATGACAATGCTTTGACGGATGCATATAACGCTCTCAAATCTATCCCCGAATTGAGTCGGGGTGTATTCTTGAGGGTATACGAAACCTTCATGGGTCAACGTGAAAGAGCCAAATGGTTCTTATTGATTACTGAGGATGAGAGAGTGGACTGGATTGTAGCCACATATGGTGATTTATAGTTATATTTAAAAGGACATCTAATTCTGTATTGTTGTGTGATTTTAATTGTAGGATGGTGGTGGATGTCAGTATTTTCAGTGGGCCAATGACACCCCATCACTATCTACGTCATTTGCACGTTCTCCACATATACCTATTGTGGATGACGAGTGCAAGTCTTGCAAAGCCCTCGAAAAAGATTTTGCAAAAGCGGAGGCTACGTATAAAGCTGATGTCATGTTTTTACGATGTTTACTTTGTGCAATAATCGTACTATTTAGTTCGGCCATTTGTTGGGTCATTATGTAGAAATAGATATATATGTGGAATAGATGACTTATTTATATTTTGATGTGATATCGAGCAATGCTATAATTACTTTCTTGTTATAATATTGTTTATGATATTGTATAAAATTATTAAAAAAAGTTAAGTTTACTCTTCACAATATTGGAAAAAAAATATTAAATTTTGTTTATGATTTTCTATATAAAAATATAAATTAATAAAAAAAAAACTATAAATAAAAAATGGACAACAAAAATAAAATATTAAATTAAAACATTATATAATAATTATAAAAACTTAAATTTTCTTCTCTAAATATAATTCCAATTGAAAATGTAGAACCAAACACAGAAACTGGATAATGTAATTCCAATTCAAATTTGAAATTGCAAATGAAAAACATAAATAGGAATTTGTCACTTCCAATTCCAATTTCGAAAATGGCAACCAAATGCAAAATCTGGATTGTCTCAGCCATCTTCCGGGTGAACCAAATGGTCCAAACTATATTCCAAATACACAAAATTGGAATTTCAAAACCTGATTTTGAGATAATCAAGTTTTGTCTCAAATTCCAATTCCCGCAAACAAACGGGCCCTCATAGAGTGGAATCATAAGAAGTCGCCATGCATTAGGCTACGATAATTATACAACCACCTGCTACATGCTTAAGATCGTAAACCCTATCAGACATTTTGATAAAGTGGCTTAGCATAAGTAAACTCTACGTTAGTTGTAGTTTAAAGTATTAAAATTGTATATAATTTGTATGTTTATGTTAATCTTATTTTTATTTATTTTTAAAATAAAATGGTAAGAGCTATTAAATGAAATTTATTAAAATAAAAAGGAAGGAGTATAAAGGAGTTTTTGCATCAAATAATTGTGAGGAAGCTGTTCAACTGTCCTTTAAACAAACATAAAAAAATTGAAATAGGAGTCATAACCATTCTTTGATCTATATATAAGATTACAACATAGAAAATACTAGTCTCAAACATACAAGTAGTACCTACTAGAATAACACAAAACAATAACAAAGAAGAGTCGCATACCCAACCTCATATTGCTAATAGAAATGATAAAGTATGTAAATTTTGACAATTACATGACAATGCCATGACACTAGTTCTCATCAAGTAGAACATAGATAGAAGAAAAAGTCATAGAGGGAGAAATGATGTTGGGGAAGTTGTAGTAATGCATTTCTTCTCAAAATGAGCTATTGATGACCTTAATATGAGGCACTATATCATACTCAAGCCACCATGAGCTGGTATTGGTATCTATAGGTGCATTTAGGATTGGGGATACCATTAATGGAGGCTCTTGTGCTTGTATTTATAGCATTCCAGGTTTATATATCCCTTGGAAATGATCTATTTCTATGTACATTGCTCGAGTAGCTCCTTGTCCCATGATTTCTTCCATCCTTGTACGTGCTACTTCGTGATGATCTCACACCAACCCATCTCTAACAACATACAAAAACTTAGCCAAATACCCATCAACAACAATGTCAGTGAAACTACACATCCTCCAAAAGGGCATGAAGCCTCATTGATATAACATCCATCTAAAGCCTTTTTAAACATAGAGTGCAAAACAATGTGTTTCATAGAATAATCCTTGGCTAGATGTTCCACCATTGGAATATCATAAAAAATATCCAAGCATATTGCCAGGAATCAAGATGTAATTACATGTGGAAGAGATGATGGGTTTCTTGTTACAAAATCTTTATCCAGTATTAGAATAATTACCACCTAAATTTTTAGATGGAGGAAGTTAATTCTTTTTCTCATGGAAGATAGAAGAATGATCACACCTTTCCTAGTGGTTTCTAAAAATAGAAACCATAGATTCCATAGCTTTATAGTCCTTCACATCATAATAGAGAGTAGAAAAAACTCAATCTCAAACAAGTACAAGAAAGCTACATAGAGAGAGAACTAGAAGAGAACCCAACTCAAAA
Organism: Chamaecyparis obtusa; assembly: GCA_027943335.1. Lineage (NCBI taxonomy): Eukaryota > Viridiplantae > Streptophyta > Pinopsida > Cupressales > Cupressaceae > Chamaecyparis > Chamaecyparis obtusa. Next base: position 1,182,015 of record BSBK01001541.1, on the reverse strand, counting down.
ACCCCAACATTCAAAATAGAGAATAAATATAAAAAAAAGCTAGAGAGAAATAAATGATAATTTACTACCAACTCACCAAGATAAGGGCACTAGAACATACAAGGGAGAAAAATTTAAAACCAAGAAATAGTTTACACAGACTAGAGTGTTTTGAGTAGTGTACATAAGAAAAATAATGTTCATATGAGAAAAAATGACGTTAAAGGATAGATAAGAAAGAAGGAAATCAAGAATAAAATCCAAATGTAGAGACATGTAAGTGTTTAGAAGGACAATATCTTCACAAAATTTATTTCTAAATAGCTCCATATTGAGCATGTGAGAATAACAAAGTAATATCCTATGGATTACAATCACACACATAAAATACTATCTATTATTTAGTTAATCAGTGAACCAAATATGTGCACGTGTCTTCCGCATTTTATTTTCATATATTTAGTCCTAGTAGTGTTATAATTCTATTTATTAGTAGTCAACTCCATCTATTAGGCATGTTTACTTTAACTTACCTTTATGCATTATGGATTTTGAGCCTTACTGAGTTATTGCATTTTATACATTGGTTTTCTCTAATGGATGGTAATGTGAAATATATTGGACACACCATAGGACTGAGGGTGGGAGGGGGGGCGAATCAGTATGAACGACAATAATAAATTTATTTTGGATCTTAATATCCTTTAAATCACCATAATTTATTGATACCATAAAATAAAAAGCACAATCAACTCAAGAACACAAGTTTATGTGAGAAATCCAAAATAGGGAAAAACTAGAGTGAGAATAAAACTAACAATATAAAAAACTTTAACTAAAATGATTTAGGCTCATTGACAAGGAGAATCAACACCCAAATGACTTTCACAACTAGGGCTCACTACCTTAGGGAAAGATACAAAATACTTGTGCAACTGATGCTCACTATCCTATGATAAGATAAAAAAGGCTTCTATTGCACTTATTGACATTTGTAAACAACATGAATCTAAGAATTAAAATGAGAAGAATCTCCTAAACATGAACCTATCCTTGAACATCATGCTATGGGCCATGTACTCCAATTTCATATTCAAACTAGCCTTAGTAGTCCAACTCTCCCACTTGGTAGGAACCTATTTAGGGTAAATGAAGACTAAAAATTTCATAGTACATAGTAGGAGGCATGAAAACTAAAATAGGTTATCACTCGTCATCCCTACTAGGAGGTTAGCACTCTCCCCTCAAGAGGGTTTGGATACCTATCAAGAGAGAATGATGAGTTATCCAACATTTTGATCCCCCCAAATTGTAACTTTCTACTACTAGAGATTCAACAAGTAGATTACCTTCCCTATATACATGGTTGGTTTTCAATGAGTCAAATCCTAGAAGCCTGCAAATGTCTCCAGAAAACCATCAATTGAATAATTGATCTTTGAGACTCCCTTGATAGCATCAAAAATAATCTTTGAATCCCCTTTTATTGATTAGGTTTTGGTACCCATAAAGAGCGCAAACTTAAGCTCCCAAAGGAGACACATTTCCTTAGCTTGTTCATTTATACAATTCTACAATCTACCATTATAGACAACCACTAATTTCTTGTACTTTGTTTGATTAGCCCATCACTAGAAGCCTCACCTTGCTAGCATTTCGTAGCTCCATCATAATTAAGATTGGACCAACCAAGGTTAGAGGGGACCATTTGGTGTTTCTCCCTCTCAATGTCTTATAGTTGTTAAAATTCACATGAGAATCCCGAAGGTTACTATTTTTGGTAGTTTGAATATAAAAAATGGAGTGGGGGGGAGATGAGAAAGGACAAGTGGTAACAACCATGTTTTCCAAGAGCATTTTTTAGAATATTTTAAAAATAATATTGATTGGATATTCCACACCCCATAAAAATTTATTATTCCTCTCTTTCCATATTTATCAACACAAGTTAGGGGTTATTTACTTCCACAATTTCTTGATCAAGGAGTTAAAGAAATTCCCTTGCCAGTTGATGGAAATTTGTTGAACATCCCTAT